>JANPWX010000094.1:1462184-1496558 GCA_024734555.1 Trochalopteron elliotii | reverse complement strand
TCAGCGGCGCCGGCTGTCCCGGCTGTCCCGGTCGTTCCGAGTGTCTCGGCTGTCCTGGCTGTGGGTGTTCCACGGGAAGCTTCCCCTTTCCGGGCTCCGCGGGAGCTGCCTGCGGGTGTGCAGCGGCGGCTGGGGCTGGACTGCGTTGTGGTGCCGAGTCCTGCCCAGATGGGCTGCGCTGAGGGAGAGAACCGTGCTGAGGGTCCAGCCGGGCTTTGGCATAGGGCTGCCCCCCTCAGAGTAATTTGACTATGGGAACACACCTGTTACACATACGCACATATAAATATGTGTATATATATGTGTGTGTGTATATATATAATTTGTACTTTTAGTAGCATAAGCATATCACAGAATAAATAATGTTGAAAAAAACCTCTTGAGATCATAGAGTCGAACTTTTGACCAAACACCTTCATCATCTAAGTGCCGCATCCAGTTCTTAAACAACTCCAAGGACGGTGACTCCACCTCCCTGGGCAGCCGATTCCGATGTTTAATCACCGTTTTCTGTGAAAAAATTCCTCCTGTTGTCCAACGTGAACATACCCTGGTGTAAGTTGAGGCCAGTTCCTCTCCTCCTGTGCTCGAAGAGGAGACCGACCCCTACCTGGCTACATTTTCCTTTCAGGGAGTTGTAGGGGCTGATACGGTCATCCCTGAGCCTCCTCTTCTCCAGGAAGAGGAGATGGAGATGTGATGGACATGGCCCCATTGCAAAGACTTGGTGATCAGGGTGTAGACTGAACACACCAATAAAGGCTTCTGTGTAGCCATGACAATTCACACAGCCGTGAAAATACACTCGAGAAAGTCCATGATAGAGGTGGGCTCAGGAATGGGACCTCAGCTGATGAGGAGTGGAAAGAGAAAAAGGCTGTAATGTAAAGGCAGCAAAAAGGCTGTAATGTAAAAGCAGCAGACCTGAACGGTGAAACTACACCTGAGGCTGCTTTACCATTTTTTAGCCTGTTCTCTATTTTTTCAGTGTGGTGACTGCATCCCTCCAGATACGGAGGTGCAACAGAAAACAATAACAAAAAGCAGTTAGTCAGCAGCTCAAGGTGGTAAATAAATATAGGTGGCCAAATCCAGCTTTCATTCCCTTCAGTGGAAATTTGATGTCACAAGCTCTAGCTTGTGAATTCTCACATCGGCATATCACAACAAACAAATGGCAAGCACCCACATCAGGGGAGGATGTATGTGCCTTGCAGCTGTTCATACCAAGAGCACAACACTCTTTAACTGTTTTCAAGCTGACTGGCAAATGAAAAATTTGTTCAGATTTCATTGGATTTGGATGATTCAGAAGAGTCTAAATTTTAAAATTTCGGACTTTCCATATGGGAATGAGTGTTTGGCAATAATAGGCATTAGCCTGGCGTTTCCCCAGATAACATCGTCTCAGTATAAGCAAGCCTGGCCTCTTTAAATACTATTTACAAATGCAGATGGGATTTAGGATATTGTGAAATACCACATCAAATGTTTATTCATAGTTTCAACACATTGCATTGCTGATGAAATATCCCACCACTCTGTATTGAAATAGATAGTAAGTTTTTTTCCAAACATGACAAGATTCTTTTCAATTTACTTTGACCTTGATAAACTTTGAAAGTCTCATACAAAAAAGGACTAGTCTAGCTGTCCCTAGCAATGAATTAATTCATTTTCATAAGCACAGAATAAACCTGTTAGGTCATGAGTTTTTGCCATCTTTATCAGTAGCAAAGACAACTTAGGGATGCAATCCCTCCTCATGTAAGAAGCCAAAGAGACATGAAACTACAGAGAGTGGAGCTTCTGTGAAGTAGAGTTTTCACTGATAGGCATTTGGCATGTTCCAGCTTCAGTGTCAGAAGGACACAAAATCTTCTGCTGACCCTGGCTGTTACCTTCTGCAGAAGTGGTTGGTAAATGACACAGGCCCAGCTGATAAGTGTCTGAGAAGTCTTGGTGATTTCTGGCATCCCCAGCACAGGAAGGACAACAGCCCGTTGGACTGAGTCCAGAGGAGGCCACCAAGATGATTAGAGGCATAGAACACCTCTCCTATGAGGAAAGGTTGGAAGAATTGGGATTGTTCAGCCTGGAGAAGAGAAGGCTTTGGGGTGACCTTATTGTGGTGTTTCCAGTACCTGAAGGGAGCCTGCAAGAAAGATGGAAAGAAAGTTCTTACAATGGAATGCAGTGACAGGACAAGGGGGAATGGCTTTAAACCAAAAAAGAGTAGGTTCAGATTAGATATTAGAAAGAATTTTTTTTGCTGTGAGGGTAGTGAGCACTGGCACAGGTTGCCCAGAGAAGTTGCAGATGCCCCATCCCTGGAAGTGTTCAAGTACAGTCTGGATGGGACTCCAAGCAACCTGGTCTAGTGGGAGGTGCCCCTATCCATGGCAGGGAGGTTGGAACTAGATGATTTTTAAGGTCTCTTCCAACCCAAGCCATTCTGTGATTCTATGATTTGGATGTGCCCCTTGAGGCCGTGACTGGTTTAATATTCTCAGGGAGAAGCAAGAATGGGTTGTTCCATGAAGGCAGCAAAGTGGATGTCCCCAGCAGAGGCCATGCCCTCCCAGGTCAGAACATAATTCCACAGGATCCAGAGAGAGAGAGGGCAGAGCCTGGCAATGGTTACACAGGATTCACTGACAGCCCCAGGCAGGGTGAGTGGACAGGTCCTGAGAGGCCAGACAGTGCTGTGGTGTAGATGCACAGTTCATCCAGGAGGAAGGGCTGGACACAGGTACACCTGAGCCTAGATGGACCAATGAGCAGTGGGGTGAGTGAGTGGGGACCCCAGATGAAGCAGTTCAGGGCAATCCAGGGCCCTGACAATCATATGCTCAAGGATGTAGGAATACTGCTCTTGGATGTATGCTGTGTTAACCCACCTGCCTCACCTGCTGCAATCTTTCCCATCTTTCTCATCTCTTTATTACACATTCCACAAGACTTTTTGTGTTCTCCTGGTCACAGTTCTCTGCCCTGTGATTGTACCTTTTTGCCTCTGCCTGCATGCCTATATACTACTCCCAGGTACAGATGGCTTGGTCCAGTTGTTTATCAGATGCAGTCTATTAAAAAGATGTCATTCCTCAACATTTTCTTCACTCCTTGACATCAAGTTTCCCAAGTGTGTACAGATACCATATTTTTCTTGTAAATGCATGCCACAGAAATTGAAACAGCAACGCAAAGATAGTCACAGTTGTAGAAAATATGTCAATCCACATTACAGAGAAACTTATCTATAGAGAGTGTCTCCAGGGCCTGCTTCTAGGTACCAAGGGACAGGAAAAATCTGTGGTGCCCATATGGCTGTCATAAGATCTTCCTTTTTCACTGTGAGTGGCTCGGAGCAAAGCCATCTTCTCAAAGTCTCTTGTTGACACTTCTGAATGTCTCTTGTTGAGCAGAAGAAAAAGAGGAATTAAGATTTCGTGGGTAGCAATAATAACAAGAAAAATCATTCCTTCCCAACAGTGATGAAGGTCTTGAGTTGTTGTGCTAGGTGCCAAGGACAACATTACTGAGGTGACTTATGAACTTTTAAAATTATGAGCTCCTGGTACCTTAATGTAAGTAGCAACACACTCTGCCTCTGTCGGGGAGATTTTTTAATTTTTGTAAATACTCTTTCTGCATATTAAAACAAATCAATGGCACTTAAATTTTAGAAGGGAAATAAATATTTCACATGTTTTACCTTTTTAATGAGCACTGTTTTATTTCTACAATCTTTTTTCTATTCTCAGACTATCCCCAAACAATTTAAGTTCTGATGCATTGTCCTTCTGGCCTCATTCTGTACACACATTCCTGATTTTGACAGGGTAAACAATCAAAACTGTATTTGGCAATTGCTCAGTTCTGTAGAGTATGATGGCCAAATTGTCACCACCTTACCATTACTTTCCATTCCCTATGCAATCATAATAAAGTGTCCTAAACTTTTTTGCTGACTTGCTGAACTCAGATGAAAATCTAAGATGCACTGACAGTGCCTCATTATGTGCTACATTATTTCCCAAGGTACAGAAAGATTTTTTACAGGAGTGCATAAAAAATGAACAGTAAATAAGTTAGAAATGCTTTAATTTACAGGAGATGAGGCTTGAGATTAGTCCAAGTGCTGTGATAGGCCAATATCTGATTTTTAGTAATGCTTTTAGTAAGGTTTGCTACCATATGGACTGACGGTGGGAGGTAATTTTTTTTTTTTTTAATTTATTTACTCTGGGTAAAACACTGAAAATTAAATCTACTCTATCAGAGAAGATACTGGCAAGACTGTAATGTAAAAAGCACTTCACTTAAGCACTTCCTTTAGTTAAACCTGAATGCCAATAGACATTGCCAAGGAATGAAGACATTTTATTTAAAATTACACTGGCAAGAAACCATCAAATTATCCTTAACATTTTCATTAAATTGAGATACAGATATAGTTAGGATAGTAAATCTTTTCAATACAAGGAGTTTATTCCTGAGCCAAGGCCAGATTCAGCAGTAATTGTAGGAACTATTAAGACCTAAAGGCTCATCTACATTACCAAAACAACTGTTCAAGGCTTTGGCCCAGTTTTGAAAAATGGACAGGCTCCATCCTGTACTACAGAGATAATCATATCAGCAAACTACAGTGATGCGTTTGGGTTCCAGTCTGGGGACATCATTCCATGTTTTGTTGACTTGGTTCAGTGAGATTTTGAGGGTTTCTATTAGAAATCTACAAGTATCTATTGGTTGCCCTCTGTCCCTGCTCTTAAGGATGTAAAAAAGTCAACCAATGGTACCTTTCCCAGTATTGACACCTTATTCCTCTAGAGGCATGTTGAGCTGAAGAGATGAGGAACCTGATGTCCACAGTTTCCAAGATGAAATAATTATTAGCCTGCAGTCTCAGCTCCTTCATAACATCTACATAGCAAAATTCCACCCCCAGAGGTGCCTGCATTTCATTCACACCTTCTGATGGAGCAATATCATTAATTTTCAGAATCCAGTCTTCTGAGGAGCACTCTGGGTAAGGGCTTATTATAGTTTTAGAGCTATAGTTGTAAGACATTATTATGTTATTTGGCAAATGTTAGTTACCCATAAATCCTGGTTTGTCTTCTGGGATTTCAAAATATAAACATATTTAATTCAAATACTATTGCTGCAAAGATGTTCAGCTAAATAGTAAAGATTAGGATCATCTATTTCAAGTCTGCCTAAAACCTGAACTATTTCTTTTATTAAGAATGGTACATTCAGGATTCTTACATGTCATTTAAAGAATAATTACACTCAAGTGAGCACAAACATAACTTCATATTTACCTTACTATCTTTGGCTCACCTTTGATACACCTGGAAGCTTTCCCTAAACATAAGCATTATAAAATTGGTATTCCAAGCAATTCCAACATGTTGATTTTATCTTGAGAGAAACATGTGTGCTATGGGCAAGTACACATCTAGTTGTTGTTAAAACATGTTCCATTTAATTTCCTATTTAAATTGGTTGGAGTATTTTCACCCTCCCTTGGTGCCCATGTAAACAAGAACCTTGTCAAAGTCAAATCTTTCATGTGGTTTAAGAAAAACCAGACCAGATTGTTTCTTTAAATTAAGTCACCTGAGCTTCCCTGTGATCCAGAAAACAGATGCACACACTCATATTTACATGTGCATGTATTGACACAAGGATTTATGGATATATTTTTATGCAGGAATTCATAAAAGAATTTAAAGAGGTCTTTCATAACAAATTGCTCATAATTACAAATGCTAACAGTCTTGCATGTTTGAAGAAGATCCCAGTACATCCCAACCTCTGTTCATACTTCATGAACACTCAGATGGGTTGTTTGTTGCACAAGGCCTGGGCACCTGTAAGGGTGGAAAAAAAAAAAAATGAAAACACCTGTCAATACCATGTCCACTCAGAAAGTAAATTTTCCCTGACCAGTTCTTATGAGGTGGAAGTGGCCTTCATCTGGAAGCAGCTTGAAATTAAAAGCAGCCAGTAAATTTGTATTCTGAGGACTCATTCAAAAAGTATTTAAGGGACACAAATTATGATCTTGTGGAAAGTAATTACAAGGAAGAAGAAAAAAAAAACCACCACACAAAAATCAGTTTAGATAATTAAGGGGAAACAATAGTATTCTGATATTTAAAATTATTCTGGAGAATTTCCTAGAGCTAGCCATGGGATCCTGAAAAAATTGTTCTGATTTACATCTGTGTGCCATTCAAGTTACTCAGATTAATTTTCTGCATGGGTGTTTTAGCTTAGTCCTATATGAGCTGTATAGGTTCTTCTCTAGTTTTAGATTTTGCATGGCTCAGATCCATTCATTTAGGTTTGCCATTGATAAAAATGAGCATGGGTACACATGAATTCAGTAGGAGTTAAGACAGTTCATTCTGCCTTAGAATAAAGTTCCTGACTTTTACTCCTACCTACTCTTACATTTCTTTATAAGTGACATCAGTGTAATCTAATTTTAGCTGTCTAAGTATTAGGCATCTGGTCTGACCTCTTCATCTAGACTTCTCCACACAGAGAGTCACTTCCTTCCTCTTCTAAACTCCTTCCTTATAAGGGATTCAGTTCAGTGGATGTGCTGATTGACTGAAAGTTCATTATGAGATTGGGCACTTGCTATGTGCAAGGCTGAAGTTGTTAGCTGGAGTCAGTTCACTTCCCATGCGATTGAAAACAAGCCAGTAAAGAAAATAAAAAAATAAAGAAAAGAAAACAATAAAGAATATATTTAGCCTTTATCCTTAAAGTAGGAACAATGATGCTTAGGCACTTCTAAACAGATTTTAAGACCTAAATGACAAATGAGCAATAAAATTATTCAGGATTATTATTATTAGTGTCACAGAAGGATGTTGAGAAGTGTCAGAGACTGCTGAATCATTCCCATTTTACCAGTTCTAAAGACTGTAGTTAGCATCTATTCTAGAAAAAGACACAGAAATGACATTTTTCTTTTGATCCCTTCCAGTAGATTTGGATTGTCAAAGAGCCATTAGGAAGAGATGAAGGTGCCACAGGATACAGGAGATGCAGTTTAAATGTCAAGCACTTCCACTAACCTGCTGGATAATCATGACCAAGTAAGCCAGTTGGAAAACACCTGTCCACAAAAGGGTCTGGGCTGCACCTAGGCAAGAAGTTGGACATGAGTGGGCAGTGTGCCCTTGCAGCAAAGAAAATAAACTGTGTAGCAGGTTGCATTAACTAGAACATAGCCAGCAGCTTGATGGAACTTCTCTCTGCACTCTTTGCACTCTTTGGAGAGCTGCCTGCACTTCTGGGCTCCTCAGAGTGGCAATTTCAGGCACACGAGGGACGAGGCAGACACAGAAGGAGGAAAAAAGCAGGAAAAGCAGAAAAAAAAAAGCAGGAAAAAAGCTTTATTCTAATTTCTGACTCCATCTTTTATACATTTTGGCCAGAAGGCAAAAAATCAGCTAAACAAGTCGCCATCTTCTTGACCTCATTGGTGAACATCACCATCAATCACGTTCCTCCTCTGTGAGGAGAAATATTTAAACAAGATAGATAAGTTCTAACTATCTACATAGTTTATATGAAGCTGCATGAGAACCTCAACTACAAACTGCAAACGCTGGAAAGCAGGAAAATTCAGGGCAACACCTCAGGGCAAGAAAGATTTTGAAGTACTGGAGGAAATCATCAGAGGACCAACAACACAATGAGGGGCTGGACTGTGTGATACAAAGAGAGGCTGAAAGGATTTGGTTTGTTCAGCCTTGAGACCAGAAGCTGGAGGAAAGACCTCCCTGCGTTTTATTACCATCTAATCAGAGTGTATAGTGATGGTGGAACCAAACTCATCTTGACGACACAAGTTGCAATGGACACAAGTTGCAACAAGGGAAATTAAGTTATTTTCAGCTAGATATTTCATGCTGCTGGTGGTGAAACACTCTGGATGGGACCCAGAGAAATACCTTGTGAAACCTGCATCCTTGAGGACATTCAAACACTGCACAGTGTGCTGAGCAATCAGTTGTCCTGCTTTGTCCACAGATGACTCAGTTCACCAAAGTAATGGCTATGGTGTGGTTGTTTACATCTCATCTGGTTGCTCTGGGTTCCTTTTGGGATCACTGTTGTGACTCTTCCAGTGCCAACCTCATGATGAGACTCACCAGTCTGTGGTCAGGATTATTGCTCTATTGCTGAGATATTTCTGATGGCAAAGGGGTGTCTCCTCTAAGTCACAACTTGGTCACATTGGTCCCACACTCTTCAGCTCTCTTTCATATTTGCAAAGCAGACAAACTCCTATCTTAGTACTTTTTTGGAAGAATACTTTTGTTAATATTTGACTCTCACTCAGAGACTGTGGTGTTGGCTGCTGTGTATGGAAAGAGAAGAAAGAAATAAAGCCTTCCAGATGGTGACAGCACAGTGGCTCCCTCCTCCCCTAAGCAATGCCAATATAATTTTAAATCAGCCTTTTATCTTCAAATGTATTTCAGAGCCACTTCAGAGTGAGAAGAGCTTCTTAACATATGAACTTTCAGATGGGTGGGTTGAAGAAAATATGGAGCTTTCCTTTAAACAATTAGAGACCATTTTGCTAATCAATTTTTGTCAGGCGCCTAGAAACATTTTTCATTATCAGATTCCAAATTGTCTTAAACAGTACAAACTAATGAACTTTCATCAGTCCAGTTTGGGGCACTCTGATACATCCCTGCTCAGATTAAATAAATCACAAACCTTAATTAACAAAGACTGGCATGGCTGCAAAAGCAATGAATTAGTTTGTACGCTATCAGAGAGATCACAAACCTACAGTAGTTACAATTAATGGATTTAATTTTAAATGCTAGGGCTCCAGCATGAAAGTGCCTGTGAAGTCCGTCCTGGCATTCTTATTACACTTTAATTATAATTGATGTACCTGGAAAAGGTGTCAGCAGTGTACATTTTAACACAGGTGCTGGTCTCCCTTAAGAACTCATACTCCTCGCTTGAAACAGTCAATGATATGCAACAAGATTTTGATTAAATCCAAATTTATTAGGGTTATTAAAAGTTATTAATTATTTGGCACTGTAGAGATGTAATCTGGTACTATTTTTTAATAGACAGCTTTATATATTTAAGTTTCAGAATTGAGGTTTATTTTTAGTTTAAAACATTTCTGTCCCTCTTGGCCCCCACCTGTCATTCTGTTTCTTGCAGATTTTTTCCCTTCTTAGGCTAAGCTCTTATCTTCCAAGCAGGTATTTCCAGCTATTTTCCATGGGTCTTTTCCAGCCTCAAGAGAGGTCTTTACTGCTCCACTATCATCATTGCTCTATGAAGCAGCTTCCAGGAATGAAGTCAGTCAAGTCTAAAAGATAAAGTCAGTGAACATCAGCAGAAGATAAACCCATCTTCTGTAAATTGCATCAATCCGCTGCCATTGAGGTGTCAAGCTTGAACTGAACATAAGTGGCCTCAAATTAAACATTTTCCAAGGGTAACCCTCTGCTTCCCTCTGTCCCACATGCAGCCCAGCAAGCAGAAATGACACCAGGCACAGATGAAGTCACAATCTGACCACTCTGCTCCCACTGCACTGTGGCCTGTGCCATCTGCAGAACAGGACCTACAGCTCCTGCCTCTGCAGGGAGAAAAGGTGGGACCAACAAGGAAGGAGGTGGACAGTCCCAAAAGCAGACATCATTGCTTCCACCCACCTCTCCCCTGAGGCACAATGGCAGGGACAGCTCAGCTGGGGTCTGCACCCCACTCTCCCATCCAGCTTGGTCCCTCCACCTTCTCTGGGTTGTCTGGGCCACACTCCCAGCCCTTAATTCCAGGGCACTCCTGTCCAATTCATCAAACCTCCCTGTGAGACACTATCCTTTTCCTGCAGGATGAGTTTAAAAGAAAAATTTGTTCTCCAATTGACTGGAGACACTCAATTAGAGCACAAACCTTATGATAACTTGTCCTTCTCTTATTGCCTCAACTCCTGGACTTATTAGACTATGGGAAAACTCCATCAGTCAGTTAAAGAGGAAAATTAATTTTTTGATTACAGAGACTGGAAATGGCAAGTAGGTGAGTCCTGAAGGCTCATAAAAAACAAAAGGCAATTAAAACTAATCCCATATGGATTTCGTCATTGACTTTACAAAAGGTTTGTCATTGACTTTATTGTAGTCAGAATTTTCTTGATTCCTTTTGAAATATATTATTAAGGATGTGTTCTGATTATTGAGATCTCATTCACAATTTTTGAGTATTTTGGCTTAGTATTTTGTGGAACTATGTAACAGAGGTACAGCCATTTGCTAGATCTTTTGTATTATGCATCTCTGGAACGCAAACCTGTAATTTGAAAAATAAATTATTTTAATCAAATAATGGATATAAGATCTGCAAAAATGGATTTTGTATTAATTAAATACTCACTTTCCTTAGTTCAACTTTCTATGCTTACCAGTTAGTCTCTACAGCATTTGAAATCAATAACAGCAAAGTGATGGATGGTGAAGAATAAAAGTGAAATATTTTTAACTGAGAATTGGAAAACTTGCCTACAAGCTGTGCTTATTTTGCACTATCTGATACCCTAGTCTTAAGTAAGGAAATATTTTGGCCAGATAAGAACACTCATTTGGTCTCTTGTGGAATACAGGACATGGAATTTGGTTCATTTGCCTCTGCAGTGATCCATACACTTTGGATTTGGGACTTGAAAAGACATCCTGCACCATGCACTCTAGTCCCCTGCTACTACACATTCCTTACATATTATCCTTTGCACAGATTTATGGAGCTCCATCCTGGGAACACTAAGACTGTGTGAAGCAGAGACTGATGTGTTTCCCCTTCCAGAGTTTGGCCATTCCGTTTGAGCCCATTTATCCTTGTGGCCTCTGTAACATCCTCCAGCAGCAGAATCCTGTTGCTGCATGCTTGGTGTTGGGGAAGATGAATCAGGGAAACCTTATAAATATGATTGCTTAGCAAAAGATTCTGAAAATATGAAACCTATAATCAAAATAGAAATGAAAGCACGCTTTGAGTTGTAGGATACCCAGCCTTAGTTACTATATAATCTGAAAACAATAGCCTAGCCAGTTGAAGGAGAATCCCTCTTGATTGAACAGTACCCTTCTGCTGGCTAAGGAATCCAAAGGTCAATGTAGCAAAAGAGAATAGTCTAAAGAGTAGTTTTTAGAGTTTAAAATATAACACAGTATGGTAATATAGTAGTTCTTATAGGCTATATGTAGATTCTGTAGGGTTTTGTGTCATGTACTGGTTGGTTAGAGTAAATTAGAATATTCAACACAAAAGGAGATATAATGTATTGTAACAAAGACCTCACTCTCACTGACTCTCCTCCTCTCTTGCTCTCTGACTCTCTAGCCCTCTTCCTCTCTCTAGCTCTCTCTTAGCTCTTGCCCCTGTGCTCTGACCCCTGCCACCTCTCTCTGGCTCTCTTGCTTTCTCCTCTCTTACCTCTTACCCTCTTGTTCTCTCTCTCCCTCACTTTTTGGGACTTCCCTTCAGCCGAGGCTGGTGGCTGAAGGCAAGGCCCTTCTCTACCCACGACCCTTGTAATAAAACCACGTGTTCTAGAATGTCTCAGGTCTGCAGAGTTCCCTCTCCCTGCCATCCACGGATGGTCCTACAGCTTATAAATGCTCTGTGGGTGAAAAAGTAATGCCTTCTGTTCTAAGATTTTTACTTGAGTATTTATTTTCTGTCTCTCTGTGGTTATGTTTTTCCCTTTTTCCTGACTAATCCCATTAGAAACTGCAGAATCTGGCTGGTATGGAGCCTAAAACCACTCTTCTAACTTGCAGCCCAGCTCTGTTGAAGGACAGTGTATGTCCATTTACTCTTGCACTGTCTTCTGTCTTATCTGGTTGAATGTTGATAGACAAAATCTCCTTTCTGCCCTGTTGAGTTTTTCTGGGCTGAGCAAGCCTTGCTCTGCTGAGTTAGGTGATGTTGCCAGAAACAGGTTGAGTCAATCCATCAGCTTCTTGCCATTGAAAGGGATGATCCCTGGTTTTCTTCTCCTCCTCCTCCTTCTCTTCCTCCTCTTCTTTCTCCTATCCATGTGTATATTTCCTGTGCAACTGGTTCTGGCTCTTGTCTGACCTTTCAATGTAGGTGATTAAATCAATATAGATAAAATAGGTGATTAAATCAATAAAATAACCCAGCAAAAAATACAAAGTTTTGTGCTGCCTTAGGGAGCAGGATCAGTTTGACAGGTGTCAAAACTGGGCTTGTTAGGCCACCACTAGGAACCACTGTGTCTTTTTGTAAGATCAGCTGCCCACTCCCAGCATCATCTCATTAACCCTTCTTCACACCTTTTGTCAGGATATCTGGCCAGGGCTGGGTGACAAGTTGCAGAGCAGGTCTCCCACAAATTAAAACATTCCTTGTGCTCTTTGAAGTACTTCTGTGAATGCATTTCCATTCACTTTTCTCATCTCTGCATAACATAGGTGCCTCCTAACAATTCTGTTACTCACTGGTACATCCTTATTTCCCTTTTCCTCAGACATTCTCAGCTGCTGAGTTCAATTTACAGCAGAAGTCCATCTGATGACTCCCCTAATGCAGGACACTTTTGCACAATGAAATTTGCCTGTTTTTCATTCCAGCACTTTTGGTTATTTAGTACTTTTTTTGTCCTGCATATTCAGATTCCTTTCAGTATAAACAGTGTCTCTCAACTTTTTACTTTTGGCAAATCCCTGATATGTGTGTCACAGTTATTTAAAGGAAAATTGTACAAGACAAGCCCCAGGCTGGACAGGCACTAGAGAACATCTCTAGTAACCCCTCAGCTTAGAAAATTTCTGCTTGACTGAAATTTTTCTTCACTAAACTCTGATTGCAGTAATCTTAAAGGAAAATGTAATGTTGCCAAACAGACAGATTATGTCAGACAACTTGACCTTGATTTTTTTCCTCATTATCCAAAATACTGTAAAGCCTAAACAAGAGGGGAAGTTAAAAAAAAAAAAAAAAAAAAAGGTAAAAATATTCAGGTTAAGTGCAGTCAATTACTGTACTGCTCTTGCTATTTTCATTTGTTTGTGTGAACCTTTTTTAAATCGGGTTTGTTTCCAGGGTAGATTGCCTTTGGAAGGCTTCCTGGAAAAAGTATATTTAAAAGTTAACTTTCAGTGTATAGAAGGTCATGAATTTGTTTCAAAAGGAGACTGGCCCATGCATCTGATCTCCTTATTGCTTAGAGCTGGTGTTAATAATTTTCATGTGAGTATGCTCTTTATTGTTATTTATTTGGCAGCCAGCTAAATCCCCTGCCTCCACTTTTTTATTCTTAAGTTACAATGACGTGACATGTTTAACATGGTTAGGAGTCACCAGGTAGTACACCACAGATAATCTTCAGATATTTACTTACCTGACTATAGAGATAGAATAATGAGATCTTGAATATTAGCTAGTTGTTACCTGTAATTAAGTTATTTTTAGAAACTGCCATGATGATTTTTCTTCCTGACTCTGCACCAAACTGACATAGTTCCTAGGTAAAGCTCCTGCCTTCAGAAGCCACAGAAGCAGATGAAACACCTTGGGATGCAAAGAATTATGCAGCCATTGATATGCATTTCTTGGCCCTGCACTGTAGACTATCCATCTAGTATGCAAAACCGACTAGGGAACCAAATTTTATGGGTATGTTTAACTTTTGAACTCAAGAAAAACTCTCCACTTAGACTGTTCCTGCTCAAATGATACTTTTGCAGAGCAGTCTTACACTGTACTTGATATGCTACATCAATGTGTCACTGCTGATTGCTAATTTACTACATAAAGTATCTCTGGCAACAGTTTTCCAAGACATGACATCTTCTGTAGATGTATTTTGGTTTTAAGAACATTTATCTCAAGAACTCCAATAGCAAGGCCTGATGGAGAGTAGTAACATTTTCCATGGCCTAACCCTGGTCCTCTAGGAAAAGAAAATAGCTGAGTGAATATAAAGAAAGTATAATTATATTCAAAGAGCAATTATTGCTGTACTTGCATTAACCTTGCAAGTCTCCTGCCTACAATGCCTGTATAATGTATTTTACCTGGCATTTAAGAATGAAATATGATGAGCAGATCAGTGTAGCAAAGGGTGATCAGGAAATGCTCACTGATGACCAGCACTGCTGCAATGTGCAGGATCAAATGCTGTGACATGGAAACAAAGTGTCACTGTCACATACAAAGTGACAGGTAAGGAAAAAGAAGGCAAGAGGGAGAAATGTCTAGAATTCAAGTAATTTTGATCATGGTAGATCATCTAGAGGCTTCCTGAAATTGGTGTTTCATTGTTTTTCAATGAAAAAAAAGCTTCAAAATTCTGATTATTGCCATCCAATAATGGTCCAAAAACCAAGTGACAAATACTTTTGGAATTAAAAGAATTACATTTACAGGTGACTGGTATTTACAGCAAAGCTAAGTGATGTCATCATTGAAATGTAGTTTGTAGTCACAGTCAAATCCACACCCAAACCCTTTTAATTTAGAGGGGTGATGTCTTGAACTCAAGTTGGTCAGGCCACTGGGATAAAGAGACCAAAGTAGCCCAGTCCACACTCGGTCCTTGCACAGTCACAAGATAATGTGAGCCCAGACCAACTCTGTTCAGCCAGGGCCTTCTTGCAAATCCTCTAGGAGTCCAAAAGGAAAAGTGCTTCCATGTTCACTAGGAATGAAGTTGCTCAACAGATCAACTTTTACGAGTGCCTTGAAATATAAAACTTGTCTTTGTTGGACAAATGAATAAATGCAGAACAATATGGACACAATTCGAATGTTAGTTCACAGAATAACTCAAGCAAAGCTAACTAAAGAAATACCTACAGAAAAATAAACCCTGTTGCCTCTGTAGTGATGACATTGCTAAGATAAAATTAATTCATAGCTGCTAAGAACACTGACCCCTCCTAGTATCAGACCATAGCTGGCAAATGATGCAATTTTTCATCATCCAAAAGAAGTACAATGTTCATATTCAATATTTAACATTAAAACTGAATTCTCTCATTTACCTATTCAAATTTCATTTCTTTACAGTTAATAGTCTTGTGCTGAAAAAAAAAATTCTAAGACTTTTCATATTATTTGTCTTGTTCAATTGATTTCTATGACAAAATTACAAATGGAGTTTTGGAAGCAGGATTTAATGTGAAACCACCAAGATGTTTGACAGTTGAATTGAGACATGCCTTTAAAACAGGAATTTAGTTATTTTTGTGCTACAGAAGGCTGCAGTTGACTACAGTAAGTTTGCTGAAAATTTACAAATGCATTTATCTAGCAGCTTGTATAATACAAGAAAATCAAAATTTTCCTCTGGGGGTTTCATTATTTTTCTTTTTATTATTATTTATTTCATTATTATTCTTTTTATTATTAGATGATGTTGTCTATCTATATTTAAAAAGGAGGGTTGGTCATGTTTACCCTGTACTGAAGCATCCATATGAAAAGGACTGTTAAAGGTACAAAAATACATTTCAGAGATTTACTGCTGTGAAATCTGGCTACTGGACTGTACCAAAAGAGGACTGATGGTACATTCTAGTTGTGCGAATCTGCTAAGTAGCATCTCTAATTCCATTCCCTTTTAATTATGTTCATGGCAATGGCAGTATGCTATTTTTAAATTTTGGCAGTTTAAAAATCTTATAAATTTGGAGAAAGATTGAAAGTTCATTCACTAATATCTTTTTGGGCCTTGCCTCTGCAATCTGCAGGTCATCATGTGGGTGTTGTCACTTAATGTTTCACTGATGACTATTTTAGAAAGGATGCTGTCTAATGTGACAGATTAATCTAATCACAAATGGACTCAGGGTTTGGAGGATTAATGGATTTGATGACAAATATTTAAAAGGCAGCCCAGCACTTGGGTTTATATGGACATTTGTTTTTAAAATAGGGATGAAATTGTTTTCTAATACATGAATAATAAGATGTCTCTGTCCCAAACTCTTAGTCATAGGAAACCAAAACCATTAGATGAAAATGTTAGATAAAGCCATTACATTATGTTCTAACCATTTTCAAAACAGCTCCTTTGGAAAATTTTATTGGCAAATGAAATTCTTCTTTGGATCTGTCTAAAGGTAGTTTCTGAAGTCTGTAGGTTGAAAAATGATCCATTTGTAGATTATTCTGAAGTCTAGGACAGGGACTGTTTTAAGGTTTACTAATGCGTAAATTTTGGCATTCATAGAGTCACCACAGTTTCACATTCTAGAGCTTGCCATATAACAGTCTTCCCAAAATGTATTTGCTAAAAATTACTTTCAAAATTAGTTTGTAATAAAGTTTTTTTCATGGCAAATACTGCATCACACAAATGGATTTGTATTCCTTACTTGTGAAGAATAAGCTGTGAACTGTAGTCTTCCAGGACAAGCCACACAGAAAAGAGCAGAGCAAACAGATTTTATCAGAGGAGTAACTTCAGCTTTGCCAGTTGAGTGATTCAGCATTTCATTGAGTTTTAAACTCTTGGCCAAAGAAGCCCCTCTACTACAGCCCCATCCCTGCAGTCTGAGCCCCAGACTTGCTCTTTTTCTGTCTCCCTGTCCTGTCCTACAGCAAGTGGCTCTGTGTGATTCCCAGGTTTCAAAATTGCAGCTCCCATGGTACTGGAGAAAACTTGAAATGCAAATCAACCAAGGACGATCATTTTCTAGCAATCAAAAGTTCTCAACAATTTATGGATTTTGTTAGATTTTTTTAAGCCATGCATGGTCTTTCAAGAGATTTTTCCAAGTGACTCAGAGGAACATCTTCCTCCATTTCCATGGGGAGGATCTTCCCACAGGGATTTGAACCTATCATTGCTACTTCAGCACAGCAACCTCATACAGCAGCCCCATGGCCATGGTGAAGATGCTCAGCCACAGGTTTAAAGGCAAAAGCACCATGAGAAATGGATTTGACACCATTTAAACAAACCCAAAAAAATCTACCAGCAATGCCACTCCTTCCCATGAACAATCACTCCATAGTGCCAAAAATTCATGTAGTCCCATCGTGGCTTCTTCCAGTTAAGTTATTTTAGCTGTATTTGATATCTGACAATTGTACAAATCACTCTGTGGATGTGAGCATTACATCATGTATTACCTGGCACACATGGAGGAAAAAAGGAGGAAATGGGATGAAACAGTCTCAGTAAGGGCCAGGAATTATCCTTTTACACAAAGATTTCCTGAAAATTTCTCTTTTAAACTGAACTTGCATCCTTTTAAATTTTTTTTGCTTTTTCATGACAAGGAAGGAAATCAGAGGCACTTATGCAGTCTGGGCTTCTCAAGAAGCTATTATTTCTTTTTTTTCAGACTACTTCAGGCAGCTCCTGGCTGGGTCAGCAATCCGTGGTGCCTTGCAGCTGGTGAGTCAGGGCATCACCAGAGGAATGAGACTGGCAGCCATGGAGATGATCTGTCAGATGGCTCCAGGAACCCTGGGCAGGTTTGGTTTTCACAATTGCCTCGTTGCAGTTGCAGGTGTTTGGTATATAAGACATCAAATCTCTCTCGGACAGAGATTACTCCCACCCTGGCCCCTGTGATCAGAGAAATCACAGTACACACCTTCCAAATTACCCAGCCCCATCTAGGAAAAACAGAAATGACCAACGAGCTCTGCTAATTTTAAGGCAATAATGAAGTAGAAAGAACCTTTTAGTTAAGAAACAAGACAAATTCTCTCAGTGCTCTTTAGCTGTTCTTAAGAGTAATTTTCATGTTGCTTTTAAAGCACAAGATGAAGTAATTGGATGTTCTGAAAGCAGAGAAAACCCTAAATAAATTATAGAAGTCATTTTAACAATCAAATTAGTTGTGATTAATACTCCATACTTTTATACTTTCTAATACTCATAGAGGAAACTTCAAATGACAGAAATGTCTGATGAAAGATGGCCATCAGATGGAGTTTCCCTCTCATCTACAAGATTTTACATGGAGGAGATTAAATTGGCTGGCTTCACAGACCTATTTCCTCTGGAGCTCATAGCCCCATTCACTCGGTCAGTGCCCACCATTTGCTGAGGCTATAGCTGGGAAATTCCCTGCAAATTAACCAAAGATGGCATAGGAGAAACCCCCCCAAAACCTTTTCCTGAGAAAAACCCCAAAACCTAAAATACTTTTTTAAAGTATTCATCAAACTGATTCAAAACCATCAAAAAACAACAGTGAATGTCAGCATTCACCCACAGCCCTCTGCCACTCTGGTGCTGGCCCCCAGGAGCAGAATTACACTGCACCAGTGCACTCATGTTCCACTCAGTACCCACACCACGAAGCAGCAAAATGTGGGGCTTTTCCCAGCATGGGGAGGAGGTGTTCTGTCCTTTCAGACATCCATGAGATGAGAATCCTCTTGTCTTTCAGGTCCCCATCCCCTGTATTCTCACTCCCCTGTATTTAAAAACACCTATTGCTAATCTACACCCACAGATATGTGCCCTGCATTTGCTGAGAGAAACCCCTGCTAAGAGCTCCAGCCTTCCTCTCCCTATTTCACTCTGCCTTGCCTGTACCTGTCTCCAAAATCCTACAGAACTCAGCTGCTCCCTGTGTTGTCCTTGGGATCATGGGAAGCTGTAATAAGGAGGCAAAAGGAATGTTCATGTTGCTCATGCTGGGTCTTGATAAGTTTGGTGTTTTTCTAGTTGTTTTGGATTCCTTTAATCAATTTTGTGATAAAACAAGGTTTATCAGGTTTGGAGACTCTCTATTTGAGGCAATGGAGCCCCTTAAAATGTAACACTATCAAATGCAACAAGCAGGATAAAGTTTACAAAATCTAAATTCATGGTTACACAATTATGGTGGTCTGGGCTTCTTTTTTTCTGTTTCTTTCAGATCACATCTGGTACAGTTTCAAAATTTATTTCACCTGCAAACTATATGTGGAATTAGAATGATAATAAAGCTGCAGCTACAGAACTTGGGCTGATAATGAATAAACCAGAACAAGAATCCAAGAACCTGGGATGGAAAGCATTGTAACTTTGTTAGATGGGCTTTATGCTGACTTAGTTCCCAAAAGTTTAGAAGTTGGGCCTCAGCTTAATCCAGCAGGATTAGGGTCCTTTATTATTTTTACTTCTTTTTAGGGTGATTTTTTTAGGTTTTTACAACTTGAAGCTGCCACTCAAGTCTCTCAGCAGTTTGCATAACTCACACAGGAAGGGTGGGGATATTTTGTCTGTCAGAAAACATCCCCAGCTCCCCCAGCTTCAAAGAAGACCCGTCTGGATCCTGATGGTCTGCTCTGCTTCTTTGTCAGAAAACTCTGTTTTTCACAAGGTTAAAATGCCACTTCACAAATCCTTTTTGTACATGATGATAGTACAAGAGGGCTGGATTAGCCAGTCAGGCTGAGCTGTGTTCAGCATGGAGAAGGCATGAGAACAAAGGAAACCTGGACATGGTCATCCTAATCCTTGGGCCACTCAACTGTTCATTAATCCCAGCTGCCTGTGGCCCCAGGATTTATGATTTACCATAATGCTGGGATTTTGGGCTCTATCCTTTTTCCTAGGAATGTATAGAAAGGTCAGGCTAAAGCTGACTTCCAGGATGTTTGTGATGTTGAATTGCTAGAAAATAACTGCATAAATTGGAAAATAAAATAAATGTCTCCTCACAGCTCCCATTTGCTTTGATGCCTGGTGAAAACTTTGAGAAAGTTCTCATACTCTGGAACTGGTATTTGTTGTGGTGCTTCATCAAGATTTTGTGCTTACCTACTTCTCCATATTCTCCTTCAACTCTCGGGCTTAAAAGTCCTCTTGTCTTGGGTTTGTGAAACACCCAGAACCTTAGGACTCAACACAGACAATAAATAGCATTGCAGCAATAATTAAAATCAGAGGCCACTGTCCAGTACAGACAGGGGAAAATATCAGGTTTTCCCATCCAAATAATTCCTAAGAGAAAACCAAAGCAAGGTCCTTTCTTTTCTTGGCACTGAGTCACTGATGTAACTTCAGTTGGACTTTTCAGAAGCAACAAAGATTATGATATGAATGCAGTTTAATCAGTCATTTTACAGCAGCCACAGTAGCAATTAGAAGTGGTTTAGTACTTTTAGGTCAAGATTGAAAATGATAGAATTTATTACTGCTGATTTAGAGATAAATGTGCCAATTACTCAACATAAAGAATTGACAATTCATTGACATTCTTTTTCCAGGATGGCAAACTACTGTTTGATAGTTGAGAATTTAAATATATATATGTGGATCTGGAACAATAAGTCCTTTGGAAGAAGTGCAGGTGGGTAAAAACAGGCTAAATAAAAATAACATTGAGAACCTTGGCAGTTTTCATCAGTCTCTATAACCACAGGATTATTGCAGGAGGAAAAATCAGATGCAACCTTTGATTTTTGTGTAGGACATAAACATACTCTGCAGCAAACAGGGCTGTGATTCATGGGCAGCCTAGGAATCACCTCCTCCCAGACCTAGTTCTGCTGTTGCCTTTCTTAAGCCATTGTCAGAAGGCATTTGGGAGAAGTGGAATGAATGAATAACGTACCAGGCAGTCCCCCTTCAGTTTTCTGGTTGGGCTTGGACATACCTGCCTTTTTTGTTTCTAAATAACCCAGCCTGCCTGTTAAACCTGGGCTCCAAACCAGCCCTTCCCACCAGATGCCCTGTTTTGGTGCCAGCTGCCAGAACTGCCTGGAGAGCTATTTCTGTTCTGTACAAAAGCAGAGTCAAGGTTTGAATTGTGCCTCCAAACAGGTGTTTGTGTTGGTGTTAGAAGAATTAGCACCAAAGGAGTTAGTGGGCCCTGGAATTTGTGTGAGAGTAATCTGCCCATAACTGCCACTGAGATTCCCACCTAGCCCAGAGGCTGCAGTTTCCAAGGTGCTGAGAAATCACTGCCCTGTGGGCTGGTGAGCTCACTCTGATTTCTCTCTCAGAAAATCCTGTCTCAGTAATCAAAACAATGGGGCTACACAGTACTCTGCTACTCAACCAGAGGAGTACACATCTGTATATAAGGAATATTTGCATCTTTCATGTTGGCAGGGAGGAGAGAGAAAAAGAAGAAAGCAAAGATCCAAATTCCTTTTGATATGAGTATTTCTATACACATAGAAATTGTATAAATTCAACATATCGCAGGGGTTTTTTTGTTACTTGAATCAAATCTACCAGTAGGAAATGGATGAGCAAGAGAGAACTTTTGCATTTAAATAACTTGTTAATGTCTAGAAACCAAAACAGTCACAGAACAGCAATAAAGAAGCTCTTCAATAGTTGCTGGAGGATGTCCATAAAGAGGATATAATGAAAAAGACTGCCCAAATGTGCAAGGATAATATAGTTAATGTATTACTTCTTTTATTATTTTATCATCTTTCATTAATTGCTGGCACCTTTCCTGCAGAAGCTGGTTCCATGAAAAGGGCTTTTAGTCAAATGTCCTAAATGAAACAACCACTTAGAACCCAAGAACAAGGTTGAAACAAGGTTCACCTGACTTCTCTAAATCACACTGGAAAGGTGAGGGCAAGTCTCATGGGTTTCATTTTTTGGCATCCTAATGTCAGGACTGAACCAGACCCCACAGAACAATGTCCCCAGGAGTACAGCTGGATCTGTATCCTGAAATAAAGACCAGGTCTCAGAGCATTAAGAGATATTTCTATCCACCTGGGCTTGGGCTTAGTAAATGTCTTTACTGAATTCTCACAGAATTGAGCCTGGGCTAGATGCTGGACAGGTGGGCTGTAACATTTTTTACTCTTCCTAGCCAAATGGCCAGGCCAACACTTAGGCACCAAGCAAGCCTGCTCTCTCCCCTGCAGGTAGTCCTGGGCTCAGTTTTGAACAGACAAGAATAAACCTTGGCCAGTGCAAACATTTCCTCTCAGTGTTGGCTGTTGAAGGTCAACAGCTTTTCCAGAAACCCTCTGAGAAGTTCACCAGGACAGGAGAAGCAGCATGGATGGAGGCAGTGTCCCTGTTCACACACAGCTGTAACAGCAGGCAAATGAATCTCCAGGTGAAACAACAGGGAGGAAAGGCTGGTGCTCACACTGGGAACACTCATTGAGGTCACTCCTCCACCTCTCCCACTTTTCCCCAAAGCCAGCAGAAGGCTGCTGCTGCTGTGTGAGAGTGCCCAGGATGAGCACAGGGCCTGGAGTAAGCCAAAGGCTCAGGTAACATTGGAAAAGGCCCATTCAGTTCTGTGCCAAGAAGTTTCCATGTGTGGGGACTTCAGAAACAGAGCCCAAGGAAGGGCACATCCTGCCTACTCTGAGCTCTGGGCCAAGTCCAGGGAAGTCTACAGAAACATTCCCAGTCCAATCAATGGGCTTTGCATCAAGTCCTTGGTGCAGGAAGGTTTGGATAACTTCTCTTTGGAAGCAGCAGTGACCCCTCCTCTCCATAACTTTTAAGATCCACAAATACACTTCCAAGTCCAATGGTTACCCCTATTTCCTCACTAGAGAAAGGTCATGGACTTGACTATATCAGGGATATGGGAGTCACTGATCACATGCAGATGTCACCATTTTTGACTGACTGATTTTTATTAAAACTCAGTGAGAGTCAGATACTTCCCAGTGTTGAACACAGGTACTTCTTTAGTCACAAGATGGCCATTTTATGTTCCCATTGCAATTGTTCACTGTCCTTCTGAAGCAGAGACTTTTTCCCCAGCTACCAAACATTCAGCTCACATTAAAAACATAAACCAGTAAGGACATTCTGAAATATATGGAGAAAATATCTAGAAAGAAACCCATTCACTGATACTGGAGTAGGCACCACAGAGACAACCCAGCAAATCAGAAGCAGCCTGGGACAAAAGAAATACTTTCCTTGTCAGACCAAATTTTATAAAAATCCTGAGCTTTTGACCTTTACACCATAACAACTGATTTTAGTGGAATTGCTCCCAGGTTGCTTGACAATAGTTGGGAGGAGAATGAATCCATATGTCCTCACTTTATATTAATTTCTAACACTGTCAGGAAGACTAAAGGGCTGCTTTACCCCAGGCAGTGTGAGCAGAACAAAAGAGCAACCCCTGACTCTTGCACAGGTTATGCTGTTGCTTTTGCTCAATAACTACACTGATTAAGCTACACTCAGTTAACTGAATTTAACTATCTACCTAAACTGATATAATATATAAGGAAATTGATTATATTCATTGGGACTGCACCAGTTTGTAACCTTCTGGTTTGGGTCTGTGCATGCTCCAATTCTTGCTGAGTTTGGTGTCAGGATGCACCAGAACCAAACAGGAACTTTTCAATTAAATCCTTTCCAGTTAGCAAAGTATTTGTCAGAAATAGATCAGTTTAGAAGGAAATATTTTCTCACTTGTGGTTGGAATTTCTGGCCAGAAAGAGGAACAAAAGATTGATTTCAGGACTCACCCGTCATAAGGAGAAAGGATCCAGGTCTCCCACCCAAGCAAGTGCTGGCAGCTGCCAGGTTTGGTTAATGAGGGCTGTGGAAAAGACCTGGTGCTTGTATCTGAGGCAACTGCTCTGAATAAATCACTGGTAAAGCAATTGCAATGTCACCTGAGGTAGCGTGAGGACCATCAGGCATGTTAGGTTCATGGGGTTCCATCCAAACCCATTGAAACATAGGAAAGCCAATTCAAGTCACTTCAAATCATGAAATTGGTGTTGATCTGCAGATAAGGCAAGTGAGATAAAGAGTAGCCATGAGATTTGCCTGCCACAGTCACAGGTAATATCCACTGTGCTTAGAGAGGGTATTTCTGCACAGGAGAAATAAGAATTTGTAGGCAGTCTTTTGCTGAACAAATTTAACTTTCTGTTTTACACTTTCGAAAGATCACTGAGAAGTTGCCTGGGAGCTGTCACTGTGTAATTAGGTCAGCAGTTTCAGCTCGTGTTCACAAATTATAAAGTAATTTTTCATGGAGTATTTGCTCTCTCTGACATGTGCCACATGGCTGACAGATAGGCAAAGTGAAACTTTGAGCAGGACAAATGTAATGATTGGCAGGAAAGGCCAGTTTTGGTAAAGAAAATGAGGTATCCCACTGGCAAAAACTGGCCATTGTGTGGTGACTCAGAACAAGGGCAGAAAACACACTTCCTCCACAGGCAAAAACCACACACCATCCTATCCCTGAAGAGCAAATTAAAAGTTTAGGTCATTGAGACTGTAGTTCCAGAAGAAGGTACTCTGGTTCCTGACAGCAGCAACTTCCACTGTTAATCACACCAAACTGGAGCCTTTTCACCTCATCATTTGGACTTGATAAACAGGGCTGTGCAACCATCCTTCTCCAGGGATTTGATTTCAAAGTTTTGCAGTTTTTTTCTTTATGCATATTTTCAGTCATTGCCAACTTTTCCTTCTTTTACTTTCCACCCTTCCCATTTCTAGGCCTGATGGGACATCAGACCTTCATTTTTTAAGGGTTTGGCACAGAGCCACCATCTTGATTCCTGTAGTCCCAGAGTAAGTTCAATCATCCTCTCCTGCCACAGCTTTTCCTCTTGAGGAGTGGCTCCTTTTCACTGCAACTTTTTGCTGACTATGTTGCTTGCTTTCTCAAGAGTTTAATAATAGTAGGGTTTGATGATTCTTTTTCCCTGTCTGCCAAAACCCAAAACATTTAAATGCTTACCTTGCCTCGCACAATGGAAAGAACCTAATGTGCTTAAACATGGGTTTGGGAGTTTGCAGGCAAGAGAAGATTGCCAATGTTTGAAAGTCATTCATTTCCAAAACAGAGGGAAAAGCAATTCTGTCATGATCTGTATTTTATTATCTAGCTTAGGATTTGTAAGCCAGGAGGACAGAAGGGACATTTTCTCTCTCTTGGATTGGCCAGAATAACTCATCGTTCATTCTAAAATCAATTATATTACATTGCAGATTTTCAGCAGTTCAGCCTGGAACTGCTCTCAGACCTTAGAAAAATAGGTTTGTCTAAGACCTTGAGAAGCCCTTGATTCAGCCCCCAGGGTGTGATCAAATATATCAATTTAATCTCTGATTGAACTTTTTTTAGCCAGATCTACCAAAAAATACTTTTTTGTATTAGACTTCAAGCCCCTCCTGCTTCTGGATATGTCCCTTCATGCTTTACAGGCTGCTCATGCAGGAAAACTGACCTTCCTTATACAGCCCAGTCCATGATCAGAGTTTGAATCTGTCCATCACCTTCAGTTCCAACTTTACTGCATACCTGGTGTAGAAGGTTTATTCTTAAGACTTTGATTTCATTCAATAAAAGTGTAAGTCCCAGAAATATGTTAATTTGATGCTATTTGGTGTAGCTGTGTTTCCCCTATGGTTCAGTGTTATTACTGGAGAGTTCTGAATGTATAAAGACTAGAGATACTCTTAAATATTATTTAAATTTTTTCAAACTTTTTTTAAAAGATCAGAACAGATGGTTTTGTTGAATGTGAAAGACCATACAGGTAACAAATCAATAACCTTTTCAAAGACAAAATATCTGAACTCCTGGGTAAGCCTCCAGATCATTGCAAAACTGCAGATGGAAAGTGGGGTTGTTTTGCACCCAAATGTCTGCAAGAAGATCCCCTTCTCAGGAGCCACCTACAAAATTTCTGACTACAGGTTTAGGTAAAGGGCTGGTCTTGGTAATTACTACCTTTCTTGACCCTTCTTTTTCATATGGGTGGGATAGAAAGAGATGACATGGCAGAGACTGGAGAGACATTGGTTGTCTGTCCCAAGTGAGGAAATTTGTTTGCAATGAACAATGAGGCCCTAGGAAATGAGCCTAAAACCAGATATTTGGACAGGAAGGAGTATTTCTGTTGGAGTGGGACAAGGAATGTATAAAATCTACTGACTAAGAGCTCCCCTAAAACTTCACCAAATGCTTTGAATGGCCATCCTTTCTTTCCCCCCACTCCTTATGCAAGGTTTAAAAGTCCTGTATTTAGTTAAATAGGTTTGATTCCAGTGGTGGATGGCAGCAAAGGTGAAAATCTCAGCAGTGCCACTAAATGAAAAACTGTCCTGCTCTAGGAGAGTTGTTCCCTTCAGCAAACCCATCTCTCACTCTCCTGCAGAGGCAGCTGCTGACAGTGATGGGGAGTTTTGCAGTAGGTGACTCTTCAACCATACCCACCTGCACAAGAGAGAATTTGCCCAAAATTTTGGGTTGTGTTACCAAGCCCAAAATACCCACAGATAATCACCTGTGTCTATTTGTGTATGAAATCATCATTGCATTACAGCCAGCAGTGCTGATAAAGGTTAATTACTTAGATAAATTGAAAAATCTATGTTCATTTACAAATGGACATAAAATGAAGTCTCAATTATTATAATTTATTTACACTGTCAGCTTAGATGAAAACATATTCAGAAATATTGCTGAAAGCTGGGGCCCCGGGGCCTGATTCTTCAAAACCTTACCCTCTGAGTAGCACCATTGGAGTCAAAATAGTTAAGAGAGAATAAGGTTTGTGTTTTGTGTTATGTAAGAGTAGAGTGCATTGAGAATTTCTTCCTGGCCCAAAAGTCATGCATATTTGATTTGGATAGTCTAGAGCATTTTTGTGCTACAGTAAATTCATAGCAAATATAAAAAGACACTTCCATATATTTATTACTCCAGAGAGACTTGTAGATGGATTTCACCTCACTTACCATACCACAAGCAAATTATGTTGAAATCCTTCCAAGATCTGAAATGATATGTTTATAAATTCTCCTTATTGAACTCTTGGCCTCAAGTAACTTTATTATAATAAAACATTTAGGTGTTTATTTTATTTATTTATTTTTTTAAATGCTTTCTGTTTACTGTGAGAGAGGTGGAAGCAGTTTGTAACTTCACATCCATCAGCTGAATTTTATGCTGAAAAACAATCATAAAGCAAAATGAACCAAATAAAAAAATAACACCCCAGCATATCAGATATGTAATGAATTTGTATATGTAGTGTTGTTTTCATTATGCTGATTTACAGCCACTTTAATGTACCCAGTGTTCTTAAACAACTTAGAGTTGATTGTTCTGGAACTAGACTGTGATTCAAGATAGCATAGTGGCTCTTTGCCATCTTTTAGGAAAATTCTAAACCTCTCTGGGGGCAAACAGTCTTGTATTAAAGAGTTTGGGCTATTCAACATGCAAACGATGTTGTAGCCACTAAAACTTACTGCTCAAATGCACTGGAAGCAAAATCAACACCCCAGGAGCTGGAGACAAGCAAGCAGTGGAGGATTAGTGTCTGCAGGTATCTGCAAATCATACATCAGTTCTAAGAATTCCTGGTACACTCACAGCAATTTCACTGGAGGATTTGCCTTTAATGACTCAATGCAGTTCTGGCACTGCTGTGTGTTGTGTTCCCTGCAATAGCCTGACAGAGCCCTTTGTGGCAGTGGCACTCTGGGTGGGGCATGCAGGAAGGAAAATGCAACGTGAGAGCCTCACTGCAGGAGGACAGAGCTTTCAGTAAGGTCAGCATTTCAACCAGTGCCCCACATCTCCAGAGGATGGAGGAAGGAGAGAGACCCTCTTTGGAATACAGTCAATATCAATGTACCTGCTACACTTCCAGGAAATGTTTGCTTCTTTCAAACAGCAGAGAAAAAAGAGGGCAGGTCTGTATGTCCCAGAGACAAATCAATGTCACTACAAATCCTACAGCTCTGTTAGAAAAAAGCATCATCCTGAACTTCCATGTTCTGACCACTGCCAGTGGTTTAGCCTAAGGATGGCTTCAGTGTTGTTTTTCCAGAGTTTCCCATTCACCCCACCACAATGTCCTTGCAATGCTGGTAGGTCCCCAGTATTCCCAGTGTAGATGGGGTGTGCCAGGCCCAGCTCCTCCCTGCCTGCCTGGAGCCCAGGCTGACACAGCTGGAGCCTTCCTGGCCCACCAAGATGCCCCTGCTCAGCCCCTGAGCATGGCAGGGAGTAACACAATTTCAGGTTACAGGAATGTTTCTTCAAATGCTACTCAGCAGCTCCTCACCCAGATCAGCACAAGGCTGAGCCAATTCCTGTTTGTCACCACTGAGACTGAACCAAATTTGCTGGTTAATGGCAATGTCTGGGAAGCCAGCTATGAAACTTAACTAGACAACAAAACAGAAACTTAACTGGACCCCACAAAACTTTGTGAACCTCACATTTGCAAGAGACCATGACAGGAAGGGACTCTGCGTTTTCCTACCTGAGCATTTTCCTGTTTCATTGCTGTCACAGTTGCTGCCACTGAGCTCCTCTCCCTCTCCCTCTGCTTTGTCAGGACAGCTCTGAGCAGAAGCCACTGATGTCACTGGCAAGAAAATCTCTCTGATTCATTCCCAAATCTGAGTTTTCTTGCTCAGCACCCTCTGCTCCCCCTTTACCATCCAACAGGATGGTAAACCTCCTTTCAGGAGCAGCCTCAGTAGCTATGAAGCCATAAATGCCAGCAGTGACTGTAGCAGGAGTTGAAGCAAGAGCTGCACCAGAGCTTGCTGCCAGAAATGTCACTGAAATTACTACTACTTTTCTCTCTTTCAATCTTATCTCTTTTACAGGCTCTCTCATTAGCTTCTCAGCGAACTGTAAGTATTATAATAACATTAATTAGGTGTCCATTAGTATCACAGATATCACTTTTCATGCAGCATTATGGAGATACAGATTTATAAAATGTCAATATTTTCTTTCCCTGCATTTTGTTAATCATGCTGTGAGTTGCCACATGAACAGGCCTCATGGAGGCTGTGATATTTATGCTGATTTAACATTTACAAGCCGCCAGTCTGCCTGGGTACTGTGCTCTGCACAAACACATGTGAAAGGCTAATGGGCTGGACTGAAATATGTGCCTGACTTAAGTAATTTTATAAACACTTTAAGCACATTAGGACACTTACATTGCCCTGCAGACACAGGGCCTGGTCCTATTCGCTGTCAAACTGGTGGCAAAATTCCCACTGAATTCCCTGAGACCCAGTTCACTGGGCCTCAACTAAACAAATGTGCAATAAATGTGCAATAAATGTACAGTAAATGTGCACTAAATGTAGAAAATGCAGACTCGCTTCCACCCAGAGCAGAGAACTCCTTGAGTCCAAGATACACAGGGAACCTGCTGGGAGATGAGACCATGCGTGGGCTGGGCTGAGCCCGTGATGTTGAGGAGGTGTTTGCACAGGTGCAGTGTTTGGGGCAGGGTTTATTCCTGCCCTTCCCAGGGTAGGTGCCTGTACCTGTGCTGGG
Source organism: Trochalopteron elliotii (assembly GCA_024734555.1). Lineage (NCBI taxonomy): Eukaryota > Metazoa > Chordata > Aves > Passeriformes > Leiothrichidae > Trochalopteron > Trochalopteron elliotii. The sequence goes on along the minus strand of JANPWX010000094.1, from coordinate 1,467,255 downwards.
TGCAAGCTGCCTCACAAATATTTGTGGATTCTGTCCCACATATTGTGATGCCCTTCTGGGCTTAAGGCTGGACTGGGTGGACATGTGATAGAGCTACTCAGCTGGGCTGCAGTGCTGGATGGACAGGTGGATCAGGACACAGTCAAGAATACTCCCTAAACTTCACACTGCAAGGAGGTAAGATGATGGGACATATCAATATTGATTACCTTCTTAAACACACACCTAGTTAGAAAAGGTGTTGGGTGACTCCAATATCAGCTTTTCCTTCCATCAGCATCAGCTTGCCAACTCCCACTCCAGTTCTCCAGCCCCCTCCCCTTCTTCTTCATGACCCCATGAGACCCCAGAGCATCCTCATCCTTCACTTCTCTCCTTTGCACACTGAAAATTCAGAAAAACCAGAAAATTCATCAGAGCAGAGGCCGCTGCCCCCCTGTTGCCCATCTTGTCCTTTGAACTCTCCTTGCCATGTCCCCCTTACAGATATCTGCTGTCCCCATCTGGGGCAGATTTCTGGGACAGGAGGGGCTGTGCAGGTCTGCGTTTGCTCAGCACCAAATGCTGCAGGGATTGATCCCCCACAGGAGCTTCCAGTAGCTGCTTCTGCTGCTGTCAGAGTTTGTGCTGGTGGAGCCTTGTTGGTTTCTTTTCATGAGAGCAATTTCTGTTGACATTGCTTGGTCTAAATGTCAGTATCACAGTATCATCCTCATTTTGCAGCACTTATTTCGTGTAGTCCTGACATGATAACTGTGTCCACTTAATCTTGCATGGAAATTCCCTTACAGTGTCCATTGGCCTGCGCTGATTTATGCAGACACTGCTTTCTTGTGTCACTGTGAACTGCTCTCCATAGATTTTCTGTGTCATTGATTTGCCATCATCTCCACAATCCAATACAATTTTCCTCCCCTTGCATTTGATATTCTTATGTTGACACCAAAGACCTGCATCACTAATATTGTATTAACATCATTTTGACATGGGAACAAATCCTCACGCTAATAACATTTACTGATATTAACTCACCATAATGCAGTTACCAGTAATTTGCTTCCAGAGGATTAAGTCTTTGGACTTGACATCCACCCATCCTCTTCAAAGTGTTCCTGATGATTGTACTCTGCAATGCAGTTTCCTCTCTAAATTACTATTAATAATGCAATACCAATAATTTGATAGATCAGATTTTCAAAGACACTGCAAGTATTTAATTCTCACAACAAGCTAGGCAAGAAATTCTCTTCCTGTTCCATATAGCAACAAGCTGGAGAGGTTTTTAAGTTTGCTTTATGAGAAACCAGTAGATGATCATTGGAGTAAGGAATAGCCCAAGGGCTTTGTGAGTTATGTGAAAGACTCACAGCCCTTCAGCTCCTCTACCTGACCCAGACAGGCTCCAGATGGCTGCCCTGACCTGCTGGCCATTCCCTGTTCAAGGATTTCATTTTTTGTTACAGTCAGAGATTCTGGCTCAGGCCCTAGCAATCTCTCTCAACAGAATTTAATCAGTACTGATATGTTCCCATGAAAAGTTTCAGTTTTAATAAATCAGCATTTTCCAAGAGAAAAACATCTGGTTGGAAAACTCCCAGCCCACTCACATCTCTGCTATCAGCTACAGAAAGTCAATATTATTCTCCATCATCAGGACCACCTCTACACTCCAATTTTTTAAGGAAGTTAAACTAAGGTCCCAATAAAGAATATGATTTTTTAAAGGTGCCCAAATGATGGAAGAGCCCAGCAATTTCATAGAACTCCTGTTCCAAAGTCACTCGTAAGCTTTTGAAAATCCCAGTTTAAATCTATCATTTTGAAATGCAGCTTGATTTTTGCATTCTGGGATTCAAAGACATGGCAAAAGCTAAACAAAAGCTTATTTGAAACTGCAAAGCAAGATGGCACTTACTGTCCACAGAGTGGTGAGAAGAGGAAGTTTTGAGCACTCCTCTCTCTCACATGTGGATAGGGCAGCAAACCTGGGATCTTTGCAAGCCATGCAGATGGAGGCAGCTCTTTTTTCTCTTTAATAGCCATGTTTACCACCCAGCCTCAGTTCCACTCATTTACCAATATCATTTGAAATGTCCAAAGCCAGAGCAGGGCCCCTGCCAAAAGGAGATGTTGGAGCCATGACCCACAGGTACATTTTTGAAAACTACATTAAGCTCAGCTGGCACAAGCTGTGGATGAAACCACTCCTCTGTGTATTATCCATTGTCAGAGCCATGGAATCACAGAATCATTGAATTATTTGGGTTGGAAGGGACCTTAAAGATCATCCAGTTCCTACCCCTCTGCCATTGGCAGGGATTCCACCCACTAGATCAGGTTGCCCAGGGCCCCAGCCAAACTGGACTTGAGGAGACAAAGTAGCTCAGTACAAATTTCCAGTAGCAATCCTGAGGTGGTCACAGCCCACTGAGAAACTTTGGGGGAAACAAAAGGATTTTCCAAGTTGCCCACAGCCCCTCTTCCACTTCCTGAAACAATCTATTCAGCAGAGAGCTTTAGGAGAGCTCAGTATTAAATTGTCATTTTGTCAATAAAATGTCATTTCATCAATAGTACGTCCAGGTGGCCAAATGTTTCTGCATAATTAATTCAGCTGATGCATTAAGGAATGTTATACACAATATTAATCAAAAACTACTGTCAATATAAGGACCATATATAAACCTAGCTAAGAGAACTACAAACCTGCTTGAAAGCTGAGCTTTTATGTCCAAGATGATCCTTCAATCTACAGACATGTGGATTCTGCTATTGAAAATACCATTAAGAAAGTAACATGATAGTCCATGGAAATATATTATTTAATTCCTCAACTGTTTTGTCGTCAGAAGGGCATTACTGGGATCTGAACTTAAACTGTACCATCTGATACCCAGGGATCACTGAGACCAGAGCCTTAAAGGAAGCAGCATTTGTGGTTCTTGGGAAACTCTATAATTTTGACATTTGTGTTTGTTCTGAACAAAAATAAACTGTAAATGTTGTACAGCTTTCTGAGAAAACAGCTTTGAGAGTATTCTGTCAAGCCAACTAAAAGGATTTTCTTGCACTGTGGATTGAAATGGTTTACCATGTTAAATTTTTTGCAAAGTGGGTTCTGCAATGAAAACAAGGTTATTTAGTCCCAGGACTGTCAGGAATTCACTCCTCTGTGAGCAGCTGCTGAGCACAGCAGCAACTGATTGTGCAGAGCACTGACCACCACCGACCACCACTGACCACCACTAACCATCACTGACACCACCGACCATCACTGACCACCACTGAGCATCACTGAGCATCACTGACCATCACTGACCATCACTGACTATCACTGACTATCACTGACCATCATTGACCATCACTGACCACAACCGATCACCACTGACCACCACTAACCATCACTGACCACCACTGACCATCACTGACCATCACTGACCATCATTGACCACCACTGACCACAACCGATCACCACTGACCACCACTGACCATCACTGACCATCATTGACCATCACTGACCATCACTGACCATCACTGACCATCACTGACCACCACTGACCATCACTGACCATCATTGACCATCACTGACCATCACTGACCACCACTGACCATCACTGACCACCACCATTCGCTGCCATCCTCCTTGCCTGGTGCCCCGCCAGCCCTCCCTGTCCCTCCTCACTTCCCACTGCCCTGTCCCTTCCCCCAGCTCCAGCATTTCTGTCCCTGGTGTCCCTCCAGTGCCCCCAGCTCGGAATTTCCCTGCCAGCCCTGCAGCTGCAGTACCCGCAGTGCCCGGGAGCATCCATCAGCCATCCCTCACCCATCCCTCTCACATCCCTCTCACATCCCTCACACATCCCTCTCCCATCCCTCACCCATCCCTCACCCATCCCTCACCCATCCCTCACCCATCCCTCACCCATCCCTCACACATCCCTCACCCATCCCTCACTCATCCCTCTCCCATCCCTCTCACATCCCTCACACATCCCTCACCCATCCCTCTCACATCCCTCACCCATCCCTCACACATCCCTCACACATCCCTCACCCATCCCTCTCACATCCCTCTCACATCCCTCACCCATCCCTCACCCATCCCTCACCCATCCCTCACCCATCCCTTACCCACCCTCTCACATCCCTCACCCATCCCTCACCCTGCTCCTGCTGTCCCCGGCTCCTTCCCTCGCTGACCCCTCATTCCCTTCGCACCGGCTGCCGCAGCCCAGGGGAGGCACAAAAACCAGCGACAGGGGGGGAAATCCTGCTCGGATCCCGACCAGGAGCGAAGCAGCCCCTGGGAAATGCAGCTAAGCAGGATGTGCAGCTCACGGAGGAGCCACTTTGGAAAGTTTTATGATTTTGGGTTTGTGGGATCGGTGACGGGAGGTGTGCCCTGTGCCATGGGGGGCTGATCCCGGCCAGCCCCGGCTGTAAATCCGGGCTCAGTGGGTGTGTAAACACCCTCACCGGGAAGAGTCAGCCGTCCGAAACGAGATTAATCCCTAACCTGGGTCTTTGAAATGGCTGAGCCATTTTTGTTAAAAAAAAATAAAAAAATAAAAAAATAATAATAATAATGAAAAAGATATATGTATATGTGTGTGTGTATATATATATATATATCAGGCAGATATTTCAGACATTCAGGAATTTCAGTCCACATTGATGTGTGAAAACGGAAGCAAGTAAAAACAGTTTTTTTAGAAAGGGTATTTTAGGCATATTTATTTACAGACAAAGTCAGCAGCTCTGCTAATGGTGATAGTAATTCAGGCAGGGAAAATAGAGCATTGCTTTCACTCCTTAGAGAGTCAGCTCAATGAACAATGCAGCAGCATCTACATGAGCCCGGCTGCAATTTATATTGAATTTATAATTATTAATTTATAATTTATAATTATTTATAATGAATATTTTCAGAATTTTTTTCAATCATTTTGTTTGCATGAGTCATTCTATCACAAAAATAGCTCCACTGTAATCAGCTGCATAAGCAAAGCAATTTAATTCTGCTCTTAAAATTAAGAGTTTTATTCTGAAGTTAATACTATGAACTTTAAAT
>JANPWX010000094.1:1424602-1451783 GCA_024734555.1 Trochalopteron elliotii | reverse complement strand
CAATACAAACCCCCACAAAAGCGAGGTGGCAGGTCACATCACTCACTTACCGTTCTTAATTTTATTTCTCATTTATCGGAAATAGGCATATAATAATGATGTCAGGCCTTCTAGGCAAAGGGATGTAAGGGAAGGTCTGGGATCGGCCAAAAACTTGGGGTCCTGCGTTGCCTGGAGATAACGAATAGGGAAGAAGTACAGTCAGAGGGGTTTAGGTTTGGGCCCAGGAAGGGCTGGGAGTGCTGGATGGAACCAGGCAAGCCCGGAGTCCCAGCAAAGCGCCGTACCGAGCTTTAGGCCTCGCGGCCATGGGGACCATGCGTGCATCTGGTTTAAGCGAAGATCATTTTCGGAGGTGTGAGCTCTCGGTGGGAATGGCCGGTTTAACAATACCGGAGGTGTAGTTTTACGAAAATCATGCCAGGAAAAGAATTGCGATTTTTTTTTCCCCCCTCTTTTCCTACTCTGCACACACATTCGCAGACAAAAAACTCCATTGTTTTCTCTCGAATTGGGATTGTTTAGACTGGAACATTCAAGAAGAAAAAATAATTAGGAGAGCTGTTAGAGCCTTGCCTCTCAAACAAGGGGCGGAGGGGAATAAATAACCGAGCAAAACGAGTCTCGGAAAATCGCACCGCGGTGAGAAAATCGCCCGGGCGCTGCGGCCGGGAGCGGACACTGTCCTTTTCTTTCTGCCGCTTTAGCGAGCTGTCTCCAACCGCGGCCGGGGAGCAGGAGCCGCCCTTTCCCAATTTTTAAAAAAATATTTTTCTAAACTAAATAAGCCATAGTATCTAAATACTTTGAGAAATGGGCTGTAGCGCTGCCGAGTAGCATGCCCAGAGGCGTCGGGGCCTTCGAAGAGGCTCAGTTCCCGCTTTCTCGTTGCTGAATCTTTTTTGTTGTTGTTTTGGTGTTTTGTTTCCCCCTTCTAATAAATCCTCAGGTTTAATAATTTTTTTGAACGCGGAAAACACACTTTAAATTTTTTCTCCCTGTTTCCAAGACAGTTTCCTAGTCCTCGCTGCTGATTTACGCTCCAGGGGCAGCCGGTGCCCGGCGCTCGCAGTCTCGGTCCCGGTCCTGGTTCCGGCCCGCCGGAGGTGTGCCTGCCAGCAATCCCGCTAATTAAACGGATATGGGCGGGCACGGAGTGCGGCAGGTCTAACTAAAACATTAAATGGAGCAAATTGCCGCTCCCCGGAGAGCCCCGTGCCCTTCGCCGCGATCCCTGGCTTCGGTTTATTGTCTCGCGTTTGTTAGGCTCTTGGGAAATCAAGAGACATATTTTCCTTTATTTAACAGATTTAATTTAATTCATTTTTTTAAGTCCCTGTGGGCGATCCCCTGACACTGCGGAAGCCGAGAAACTCCGGAGTCACAGGGCCTGGAGGCTGGAGGAGATCCCCGCCTCGGTCCGTGCTCCGGTGGATAATGGTCCAGCTTTGATCCAGTCTCGCACGCAGAGCCCTTCCTGCCTCCGCATTCTCCACCGCCCTCCGGGGGATGCGGGGCTCTGGCAGCGCTGCTCCGCGCTCACCTTCGCGCTCCCCCTTCTCCTTTCCCAGCCCAGGCGCAGTCCAACCTCCTGGGGAAGTGCCGCCGACCCCGCACGGCCTTCACCAGCCAGCAGCTGCTGGAGCTGGAACACCAGTTCAAGCTCAACAAGTACCTCTCCCGGCCCAAGCGCTTCGAGGTGGCCACGTCGCTCATGCTGACCGAGACACAGGTGAGTGTCCCCGGCCCCCGCGAGGGGTGGGCGAGCGTGGCTGCCCTGGCGGGCGGTGGATGAGGGGATGTGTGTGTCCCGTCTCCCCCAGGTGAAGATCTGGTTCCAGAACCGGCGCATGAAGTGGAAGCGCAGCAAGAAGGCGAAGGAGCAGGCGGCGCAGGAGGCCGAGAAGCAGAAGGGTGGCGGCGGCGAGGACAAGGGGGATGAGGACCTGCTGCTGCCCGCCACCGAGAAGAGCGCCGGCAGGAGGATGCGGGAGCTGCCCGACAGCGAACCTGAGGACGAGGAAGAAGAGGAGGAGGAAGACGAGGCGGCAGCGGCCGGGAGATGCTGCCCCTACCACTCCTCCGACTGTTCCGAGGCGGACGAGGAGGACACGCAGTCCCGGGGCCGGCATGGAGCCCCGGCGCAGCCCCAGTGAGCGCCCCGTACGTCCAGCTCCCTCCAGCCGTCCCGCCGTGGGGGTGTCCCGCCTCTCCTGGTTGGCGCCGGTCCCGCTCCCCCCTTGTTCTGATTTCTCCCTGCTTGGAGAGGGATGGAGAAGAAGATCCTCCGCATGCCGGGCGGGGAAAAGGATTTATCGTGAATACAGTGTTATTATTGACTGAAAACCAGACAAAACTTGAGCTCCCCTATCCCCCATCCCTGCCCCCTGGAAGCGCGTTCCTTTCACTGAGTATCGGAAATGTTTTGTTCTTACTATATATCGGGAAATCTGTTTATGTCATGAACGTTAAAACTGCTGGAAATCTCAATACTGTCTTTATTTTTGTATATCGTATTTATAAAAAAAAAATTACCTCTACTTATGCATGCTAAATTATTCCCCAGGTCCTCCTACCCGTGCGATGGTGGGGGAAATAAACGGCGTTTTTTACTGGAGGTGTATGAGCGCTGTGTGAGAGGAGGATGCTCGCCGCTCCGGGGCCAGGGCATCCCGGTGCTCTAGGCGGTGCCGAAGCACTCGGGAGAGAGCGGGCAGCCGCTTCCTAACCCGAATTTAGCCTCGTGTACTGTATGATATTGAGAGGATATTCCCGAGAGGAGTGCCTCAGAGCGGGGGCGAAGCTGCCCCCGGCACCGGAGCTGCGTGTCCCAGGCAGGTTTCGGGCAGGCGGCGGCGAGCCTCGCCGTGCGATGATGCCTTTGGGAGCTCGGGGCGTGGCGGGGGCCAGGAAAAGGAAAGGAGGGAGCAGCGCTGCTTTCCAGGAGCGGCTTGACTTCTACAGGAGCGAGGCGTGCGCTCCCCGCTCCACCGAGGCCGGGACCCCCCGCTCCCCACGCCTCCGGCGGTGGAGCGCGGGGTTTTCGATAACTGCGCGATTTATCTCGCCAATAAATTTGCGGATCAATTAATCCCTGTCACCGCAGCTCTTCCTGAAATCAATTATAGCGAATTTAAATATAATCACTGGCTCATCCCCACCAGCTCGGGGCCACGTCTGGCAATTCATCCCGGCGAGTGAATTACGGGGCAGCTCCGCTCCCGCGTAGGGCCCTGCAGGGGGGCGGAGGGACCCGGATCCCGCACCCCACCGTTCGTGGGGCATTCTCATCCTCCCTTCTAGCCCCGGAGGATGAGAATGAAGAGCTCTGAAACACAGAGCTTTCCCACTCCAGTGCACTTTAAAAATAAAAATATAATAATTTTAATAAAGGTATTTTCTGCAAAGTCGCGTTAACCTGTCCTGTGAGGCCCCAGCGTGGCCCCTCAATGTCTTAAAAATCCGTCCCGTGAAACACAGGCTGGGGAATTCATGAGATTATGGGATGAGATTCATGAAGGGAAAGTGTTATCCCTCACGGAGAGCTGCAGGTGGCCCGGCTGGAAGTGGCATCCAGGCATAACGCTGGTAATTACCAGCTCACCCGCATACCGAGTGTCTCGGGGCGACACCCCAAAACTCACGATATATCATAAACCTGAACAGATCCCATACGTCAAAAAACTTGATCAGGATAATCTCGATTTGGGCTTGACCGATACCTACCCTCTTGCACGGAAACGATGGCGTCGAAGGCTCTGATTTAAATTTGTAAACGATTTTCTTTTGGCCGCAGGCTGTGGAGACTTCAAGGCGATAGAAAAATAAAGGCATTGGTACCTCTGTGGTTTTTCACTCCTCTGGCTGAGGCTGCATCTTCGTGGGTGAACGGCCGGACAGGAGCGCGCAAGACCCGCGCAGGGCCGCGGTGGCTCCTCCGCCGTAATCCCGGCCACACGTCTGAGTTACTGTCAGCAGGATTTACCCCTTGCTTATACCTTAAAACATCTGAACCGTATCAGTCTGGACAACACCTTAATAGCTAAAAAAAATTATCAATAAATTAAATATCATGCATAGTGTGTGCAACAACACCAACAAAACAACAACAACAACAACAACAACAACAATAATAATAATAATAATAATAATAATAATAATAATAATAATAATAATAATAGTGTTACTAGAGATCACCTCCTCCAACAATAAAGATTCTCCCTCAGTCATTAATTTCCAATTAAACACCCACTAATTAAACTGGCAGACGTGCCCCACCGGGCCAGAAATACCCTGTATGTTCAAGAGGTGTGTGTCCAAACTCGTCTCGGCCCCACGAAAACCAGCCTTGCGGGTACAGGCAGCTATTCACGGACTCGGTATCAAAGTCCTACCGGTGCATTGTGTCTGTCTCAATAAAAATTAATCTCTTTAAAGGCCAGCGTCTCACAAGAATACCTTCAGTGTTCCAGACTACAAGGGCAAATATGTTTTTCAGATTCTGTTTTTATGGAGGGATTAAAGTTTATTTTCCATAATAGGGCACATAATAAAACTCATAAAGCTCTGTCAGTCTTACAGCTGGTGGCCTCATTTAACACTTTCACTTCGTAAATCATTTTACAACTTACCAGGTGTTTCCAAAACTGAAAGGAGAGGAGGGGGAAAGAGAGCAAGAGGGGGAAAGAGAAATTAAAGTCGCTTAAAATATAGATACGGTCCTTTGGCGCTGGGTGCGTTTGCATTGTCGCTTGGAAGGGCTTCAAAAAAGGTGTCGGTCCCAAGGGGGGAGAAAAGCCTTTTAATCAGGATTTCCCACGCTCTTTTGAAGTGCGGAGGCTCGTCCCCACGTGCAGGGCAATCAAAGGCTCAGGGTGATTAGCGGAGCCGGTAACGTGTGCGACACGCTCCGCACTCCGCGCTCCCGGAGCGCCCGGCCCGGGGAGGCTCCGCGCCCGCTCCCGCAGCGCCCCGGGCGGGGAAGGCTCTGCCGGGGGCGCCCAGCAGGGAGGTGTCCAAGGGGCCCCGTTATCACCCACAAGCCAGCCTGGCCACGGCTGCGGAGGAGGGGACGCGCTGTCTGGTTGAGCCCGCAGCAGGGTCCCCCCGCCCCTGCTCCGGGGTGTCCCCACATCCAGCCTCATCCCCCGGCACCCCTCACCCTGCCCCGGGAGCCTCAGGATCCCAGCCTACCTCCCCCCACACCAACCTTTCTGCGAGTGTGGGGCCTCCCTGCACCCGTTTCCAGGGTGCCCCCAACACCCCACCCCGAGGTGCCCCACTGGTGTTGCTGGGGTTGTGCTGCCTCAAGACCCAGCACAGGCAGGGCTTTAATATAAACTCCTGTTTGTAATTTCATTATTCGGTCTGTTCCCTCCCCAGACGCAGTAGGTAACAAACCTCTTAAAATTTTCATTGCTGTACTTGAGAAGTGGTAAGTATGAACACGCACCTTTGGTAGACATTTTACTTTAAAAAGCAACATGGTTTAGGCATGGATGTCATTAACTGGCAATTTCACAAGCATTAAGTGCTAAAACAAAAGAACCAAAACAGGATCCATATGTTGGAGGTAAACCTGCTAAAAGTCTTTCAAATGGGAAACCATAAATATATAATCTCATCCAAACTCGCTGTGAAACTGCTGCGAATGAAATACTCCACTAACAGAAAGACTATTGATTATTTTGGAAGTCCAAACCATTACGTTCATACAAAACCGAGAGATTAATGTTCTATTTCTCAGCGATTTCTTTAGCTCTCAGTAAGACCCCATCCCACGGTTCTTCCTCCTCCTCTCACACTGCTTCCCTTCGTGCCTGCGGGGCTGGACACGCGTGGGAGCGGTGACACCGTGTCCCTGCTGCTCCCCTGGGAGTGCTGGCAGCCACCTCCTCCCATGGATCCTCCCAGCCTGGCTCCTGCCACAGCTCCGATTCCCCTGCCGGGGAGCCACACTAAGGCTTTCCAGGTGACACCAGAGATGCCCCAGGACAGTGAATCTTAGCGTGGATGCCCTTCTTCCTTTACCAAATTTCCCCTTGAGCACGGAGGGTGCTGAGATAACCACACCTTGCTTCAGCTGTGAAAGCAGAAACATAATTTGTTCATTCCTGAGCCATGCATCGTTCCTGTCATGTACAGGGAGCTTCTTGGTCGGCCGTTTGAATCCGAGGAACAACACACAGGACTAACAGTGGAAGGGATGAAGCTCCCAAACTCCTTAGTCTCCCTTGGGTCTTGTGCAGTGACCAAATTACAATCTTTCTGCCCCCCCAAAAACGGTCAGGTCTGGTCTGGCCAGAGCTAAATATCAACTGCACATTACTCTGAGAATTACTCAGCAACTGTGACACAGATTTTTTATTTTCCATCAATACTCATGCAACCAAAATCAAAGCAACAGTGTTTTGAGGTTGCCCCTTTTGTGCTTTTGTCTTTTCTGGGACTTTTTGCTTCATTTTTCTTGCCTTGAGGGCTGTGTAATATCTCTTCCAAACAGTTCTCTGCAAGGGCAGTGGATTCAGGAGATATTTACTGCAATCTGTCTTCTTCCTACTCTGAAGAACTTTAATTTAACTAAATCCTAGGTGGAAATGGAAGTGCCTGCATGGAAATGGGATCACCTGCAACATGTAGGAAATCAGAATGGTTTTTCTCTGATCACAAACTACTATAACATTTGATTTTCCACTTCCTTTTGGAAAAAAATCCACATTTTTCTGAGTTAGTCTAACTGGGACCGGTCTCTAAAATTAGTAAAGAACAATGCTGTTTTCCTCTAGTAAAACTCAGCAGAGGCAGTGGCTTGCAATGAATTTTGTAGCTGCAAGGCTTAGCTCCATTTTACTACCTGCAGGATATTTGCAAGCAGATCACAATTTCCTCTAATTAATCCAGTATTTTAAATTACTATTCGTAGGACTTCTGTTAATGTTCTTGGCCAATGGTACCTTTTGGCAAGTGGGACTCATGTGTGGAGAGGGAGTATGGATGCACAATGCAGAAGTCCCTGGTTCAGATGGCTCCTCTCTTCCTGCACAGAGGAGATGGGGACGGAGAATTCCTGTCCCCATCCAGCCCTGCTTGGCTGTGGGTACCATTTCCATAAATAAATAATAATAATAAAAAAGAACAGCCAGAGTGGATTTTGATGTAAGGCTGGGGCAGGAGAGTGATCTCAATTTAGAGCACCTCAAGGGATGGGGCAGATTGTCCATTGCTTGGTATCCCTGGATGGCCTTTCTGGAAAGGACATGGAAGCCAAGCAGAAGCTGCCGAGCTGCCTCCGGCGCTGATTTCTGCAGTGTAATAGTGGCTGGCACCGTGCTGGGGTCTGCCTAGACCATCTAATGATTCTTTCTGGACTTCAAAATGATAAATCTATAAAGCATCTATTGCTGCAGCAGCTAGGTGCAATTTTAGAAATGTTAATGAGTAATTACATAAAGGTTGTCCGCAGTCATTGATGTTAATCACTGTTCTTTTGCCAGGGATAATTAAGATGACACTTCAGCAGCATCAGCCAGTGGTTCCTGCTGTCTCTACTGCCTCCTTCTCCCCTCCCAGCTCCTGCTGCAGCTCTCACCCTCTTTCAGGGATCTCTTCACTCCCTTCATTCTTCCCATGCTCTTGGTCCCCCAGCTTTTCTGAAGGGTCTAGTTCACCACAGCCTGAGGATTTTTAAGCTGTTTAATAGCATTTCACATGGTATTGTGAGGGTGAGCTGGGGGTGCTGGGAGAAGCAGATCTGGATGATGTGAGGCAGTGATCTGCTGCCCCTATGCTCAGAGCATCAGGGCACTCAGCTCTGTTCTGTAGGTAACTTGCTTAGACAATGTGTGCAAGCTACTTCACCTTTTTTGAGCCACCACCACCATGAAATGGCTGGTCTTCACACCTTGTTTTGCCTTTTTGTGTCTTGGAAGCCTCAGTTGATGACTGTGAAGGAGATGGAATAACAGCTATTTATGTGTGTGGTTTGCTGTAATAAAACTTGTGAATTCTATCCACATTTTCACTCTTCAGCCTATGATCAGATTCCACTCAGTGTGACACAGGTTTCAGATGATGGAAAGCCCATGGTGGAGGTTTTAGCAGAGGTGAGATGCCCTGTCTGTGCCTTTAAAATGTGCCACTCCTGAGTAACCCAAAACTTCGTGGGTTCCTCTGACTTTGAGGTGGGAGGAAGAAATCTCTTTCATAAACTACGGGTTCAGGCAAGATACCTGAATCCCCCACTCCTTCATTCCTCCAAATCTTCATCTCTAGGACTGATAATTACATCTACAGGTTAGATTTGAGGGTCGATTTTGGTAGCAGATGAAAATGGGATAATGTTGAAAAGTCATAAATGTGCTCTTCTGCAAAACCTGTTACTCCTGTGCCTCTGACAGCTCCACGTCAGCCTTGGGTAGCCCTGGCTCCCCCCTGGAGGAGGCCATTTCGGGGAAAGTGTTACTCAGCTTCCCTGAGGGTGTCAAAAACCTGGCCAGGAAAAAAGGTTTGCTTCTCCAGTTCTTAGCAGTCTGAAGGCTCTTTAAACTCACAAACCTGATGTGAGGCTTCCCAAGAACCAGGCAGTCCAGAAGCATGGATGGGTCTAGGGTCTCTCCAATCTGATTCTCACACAGGTTTCAGACCAGAGATAAGAGATTTGAACTGATTCAAAACCCACAGCAGCTTTTGAGCCAATCTATTGCCTTCTGCTCAAGCTCTGCAGTGCTGGTGAAGAGCTCCCTAGAGCCTCCCTCCACAGCTTTTCTCATCACAGGAACAGTTCAGGATTCTCAGGTGCTGTCCCTGCCTTTCTGCACTGCTTCCTCATCCCTGACACACAGCACCTGCATAATCCCTGGCACAATAAATATCCCCAAAGGACCAACACACAGTTTCAAACCATTTAGGTAGGGAAATTTGGAAAGTAAATAAAATCTAGCCAATACTTTAAGGGTGATTTGAACTACGGAGTAAAGAAAAAAAATCTATTAAGAATCTAAGGCTTTGGCTGAGGAGGAAAGGTAAGTTTTTGAAGATGTAAGCCTAGAAAATGCAATCAAGGTGACACCAAGCATATTTTGGGTTATTGTCCCTATATTAGAAAATCATTGCTCTGTCCCGTGGCTGTAACCAATGGCTGTTCCCCAGTGAATGTCAGGGCCTCCAACAAGATTCCCTGCTATTCCACACCAGAGCCATGAGGACAAGTGCACCCAGGAGAGATTTGAGGGTACTCTTATCATCTGAATTGTAAAAGGTCCATAATGGAGTTTTTAATGAAAATGTGTAACACTTGGAAATCCTTCATTTTTGAAAATGAAACAACCATTTCACTGTAACTGATAAAAGACTATTAAGGAACAATTCAAAAATGGTCTCTGTTTTAATTTTGCTCTGCACCTCTCATTCTAGTTACATTACTCAGTCATTTTTAATTCACTTTGAAATGAATTCCACTCAATTCACAAAAGGTGAGCTGCTTTTGGTGTGTTAACAGTTTTGTCCTAGGACACAAGTTTTAAGGAATTTTTGGTGCCAGCTGGCTCTTCCTAAGCTTATTCCTGATAGATGCTAATTCATTTCCTTAAAGTGTTATTAGGAAACCATGTGGTATCCAGTTTGGAATTGTGCATGCATCTAAATTAGGGGATAGGTACAGTAATTAGCTTTAAAGCAAGGCTGCAGGTCACACCAGAATTTGGAGATAGCACAGCTGCTCCATACAGGCAGCTGTGATGTCCATGCCTGCAAGCCTCATGATAAAGCATGTTAAACCATGCTTTACTGGAGGGTGAAGGAAAGTTCCTCCAGGAGATGAAATCACAAAAAGTGTCATACAGTAAAAGAGTCATGTCTCTAACCTACAATCCCTGAAATCAGTCCAACTCAAAAAGTCTTGGGTAAAATGTATACTCAGCCTTTTAAAAGCCACCCTATGGATCAAATTGTCTCCTGAAAACAAAATTACTTTATCAACTGCAGGAAAAAAAAAATCACATATTGACTCACACACACGGGATGTTGCTGGGCACTAAGCTGCAATTACGATCAGCCCAACAAAAACTGGAGCATTAGAGTTGCCACTCACATATTTATTAAGCTGAAATCACCGTCGTGCACCGGCTGCTGCTGCCGGGCTGTGACTTTTCATGTGCAAAGTTCACCCGGCAGAACAATGGGAATTAAACGATCCCAGATGTGCTCTGAGCACAGGATTGGGTTGCACACCTTCCCTAGCACCAGGCAGGGCAGCCCCACTGCGTCTGCGCCTTCGGAGCACGACTGACATCAGCCCCTCATCCCCGGCCTGCAGGACAATGGAAAAATGTCAAGTGAAAAAAAGCCCTGCAGATACTTGGCTCGTTCAGGTGTGGTGTTAAAACCCTGCCAAGAGGACTTGTGTATGATTTATCAGCGTAACACTCGGGCCAAAGCGAAAAACCAGACTGCACTGCCCTGTTAATTCTGATACAGAAAACAGAGAAAGTTTGAAACATTGCTGTCCAGCTTAAAAGAAAAACAAAAATCGAAGCTGCCATGATAGCTATGAGTGGATCGTGCTGTTTAAAGGGGGAACTGAAATTTTCTGCTACACAGCTAAAAAAATCAAACATCCGGCTTTTTGTTAAATGCATCTAAAGCAAATCACTCTGTGTTTTCCAACTGGTCTGGTGGGAGTAAGGATTAGTGTTGCAACCATAGCAGCTTGGCTTTCCAGCATTTTGTATTTTTACCAATCCAAAACCCTTTTCTTCTCATTAAGTCGCAACTCTCCCAAAGCTGCTGTGTGGAAGAATTTGGGATATTTTAAGTGGCATCTCCATTGTTGGAATGATCAGGGACCATTTCTCACAGGGGCTTGATGTGGGCTGCCAGACTAATACTCAACAGGAAGAAATCTCAATGGGCTGTATTTTGTGTATGTTATTGAATACTTATTCTGTGGCAGACAAAGCAAAATGTGTCCCAGCCAGGTGTAACTTCCCCAGCAGCCTCTGCTGGCAGGCAGTGCTTAGTGTGCAATTCTGCAAGAAGGCAACTACCAGCATTTGGTCTTGTTGCTCTTACAGAGACCTTACAGCCCTGCTAGAAGGAGGAGAGACTCTGGGACAAGTTTTTTCTCCAGGGTTAGAAGTATGATACATGCAAAAAATTATACATGTTTAGACACAGAAGCATACATGTAGAATACCTATCAAATAGATTATGCATATATATTTTAATATAAATACACATATAAATAAGTACAAAATCCTCTCTGCTTTCCTTTTCACATGTTTTATATCCTTGGACTGTAATGACCACTGAAGCAACAGCTTGCAGATGCTTATGTACATCAACAGCAAAGTCTGCCAGGCCTTCCACCTCTGTCAAGCTGTGGCAGTCTGGCCAGTAGGACCATGGAAAAAGTTGTTAAATATGACAAGATCCAAGACTCTGGAATGCACATTTATCTTGGAATTGTCAGATTCCTGTCGGACAGTTATTCCCTCACTGAATCATGGTGAGAGGATGGGACTTGTGCAGAATCACCCACAAACCCCATCACTGACGTGACTACAGCACTGTGGGCTGGCAGTGTATTTCTGCTGCTTTCCTTCAAAAGTGTTTTTTATTTTAAATTATATTTATACATAAATCTGCTGAATGTAAAATCCCAGGCAGGTAAAATCTGTTTTCTTCAGAAACTAAACAATGGCTCTGATAACACTAATTTTCAACAAAACACATGAGCTCTTTGGGAGAAATAATAATTAATGCAAGTCCCAGTGTGGGGGAAAAAAAAGGCAATTGTAATTCTTGACTGTAAGGTTAAAACCATCTCCTCTAATTGCACAGCAACACCTGTGTTGCAGCACCTCAGGCAGCTGCAGCAAGTGAATGCTCACACCCATAAAACACTTGGCAATGCTGACATGGCAGCAAAGCTGGTCAGCTCCCATCACCAAGCAAAGCCCCCAGACCAGGAAGGGACAGGCAGCTGGGCACCTTTGGGCTGAGGAAGATGATTCAAAATTTATCTCCAGCAGCCAAGTTGCCTCAACCTCCCTGACAGAGCAACGTTTTTCCATTTGTGTGTTATTAAACCACCAACAGGTTGACACGCTGGGTCTACCTAAACTCCTGCAAAAAAGGCAATTAATTATGTGGCTGCTGCAGTGTAGGGAGAACAGTTTTCATTCACAGAGTCCCACGTGTTCCACAGCAGCTAATTTTAGGGGTGTGCACAGACTTTTTTCCTGAGTCCATACTCCAAAACTTAAGTACAAGGTTTGGCATGGAGATGTTCACACACACCCCCCAAAGTTGTGGCTTTTGTATACACCAAAATAGCATCAATTCTGCTGCTGCCCACACTTTGTTAATTGGTATGAATTGTAGAAAATACTGTAATTAACTTTATCACAACTAATTTTTAAGCTTTGTACACCTAAAAGCTGCCAGCGGTATGAAACAGGCTGAAAAAAAGCATCTTGCTTTGTTCTTTTGATAATAATCTCTTCTGTTGTTACTTTGCTAGTGTAACTCAGGAGTTTGAAAGTGGGTCTCTGATCCCAGGACACCTTTTTCCCTAAAGCTTGCCCCGTCCTCTTAGAGGAAAGGTGAGAAAAAAGTTCCCTGGCTGCTGGGGGAAGCACTTGTCCACCTGCAAACAGTACACCTGAGCAAGCAGAATATACTACATTTAACAATTTGATTAAAAAATGAATTTTCCCAACAGGGACAGATCAATTGGTATCAAAGGCAATTGGGAGGCACCATAAGTAAATGGCCTATTGGACATCAGAGGCAAGTCTGGCTACAGAAACAGGGCTGACAACTCCAACACAGGTAGATCACAGATGCACATTCCAGAAAAGAAAGCATCTCCCTTCTCCACCCAATTTAAGGTCATTCCTTTCCTGCCAGGCCAGCCAGAGTAAAGCTAACACAAACACCAAAGCATTTAGAAAAATGGCAGTTTAATGTGTAGTGGTAAGGTGACAACAGAAACAAACCATTAACAGAGTGTTACAGAAAGAAATGTGCCTATTTTTTTTTTAAGCATCCAAATGAAAAATGTGACCAAACTCTTAAGGGAGGTATTCTCTTCTTGGGACTCATATTGATGATATTGTTTAGGTCTAGAAAAATCTGATTAAAACAAGTGATTTGGCAACTCCAATTCTAAAGCTGTGAAAAACAGCCTAAAAAAGCCATAAAACTATGCTGTGATCTCTAAACCCAATATAATTGGGCAAAGACAGATCTTCCAGTTGCTTTGCTACAGCTTTGAATCCAACTGAAGACCTTTTCCTGACCCACAGTCAGGGAAACAATTCACAGAATTAGCAAATAACTTCCAACACTTTAAGAAAAAAGTTGATTTCTTCCCCAACCGACTCACCAGTGCTTGTGCCATCTAGTGGCCCCTTTCTTCAGGTGAGTACCATGGTTCCTTATCAAAAGCCTTTAGTTAAGGCTGCTTCTTTTATTACTTTAAATGAAAGGCTAGAATATGCAATGCAGAACACCACTGCTGACAAAGTATCACAGAAGAGAAATTCACCCTCTTCTCCAGATACCAACTGTCAACATGAAGCACTTGTACCAAAAAGGGACATGACAAAACTACATTTTCCCTTTCTTCAAAAAGGCCTTGTATCCCCTTCAATTAAACCTCTAATTAGCACACAGAGCAAGGTAACTGTTTACATTTAAAAATGGATCCTTTGGAGTAACACAGCTCTCCTCATTCTCAGTTATTTAGGTCTGAAAGAGCCCAGCTCAGTTTTTCTGTATGTTTTATTGGAGAAAACATAACTATAGCTTCAATTTGGGTTCTTTTGCCTCTAAAGCCTTGGTTGCTAGTTCCACTCTCTCTTTTAACAAGCTAGCTTCTTCAGCACTCTTTTGGGCTTGTGCATGTTTTAGTAAGAAGTGGGTAAGGAAGAGTTTCAAGCCTTCCCGCAGCATTCCCAGTTTGGGGTTGTCAGATACCCTGGAAAGATACAGATCAAAAATATTATTTAGTCTTCCCCCATTTCAGAAGTTTCTTAACTTTATAATCTTCAAATAGATCTGTAGAAAAAAATACAACCTATAAAAGAAGTTTTATTGAAGAAGCTCCCAAATTACCAAGTCTACCTTGGTTTGGCAAACAGCCCAAACACTTGACACACAACTGGCCTCAACACTAAAATGGAATATTGCAGCCTCAGGCTTACTTTATGTAAACAATTACATTACAGAAAAGAATAAAGCAAACACCGTGTTCAAGCTTCCTTGTGTTGCTGCATGACAGCTGAAACATCACCACCTGATTTTTTCTAACTTTATGTGACATTGCAAGTCTTATCCATTCAAGTCCTAAGCAGCTCTAAGGATGGAAATTTCCCAGCCTTTCCAGGCTTTCCCATATCAAAAATAAGATTTTTCAGAGAACATTGTTTAAAAAACCCATTAAAAATACCCCAAACGTTTGCCTCATTCGTATCACTTTCTTTTTTCTTCTTAAGATACATCCTAGCAATGACTGGTGGCAGAGTGAATCCCACTGCACACAGGTGGTACAGCAATAAGGGAAACAGGGAATTACAGAGCTCTGCTCATGAAAATCCTATGACCAAAATGATACATTGAATATCTGGAAGCCTTATTTTGTGTAACACAGCTGCATCTCTATCAGAGCCTGCACCAACACACACAGGACACACTTGCCCCACTCAGCCAGGAAGAGCTCACATTTTAAGGGATGGAGGCTGATTTGTGGGAAAAGGCACAGTGTAATTCCAAACAAAATAAGCAAACTTCTTATCTTCTCTTCTTAATTACTACTCAACAAGGGTTTTCTGGAGATGCCAGTGATCACTTACCTCATAAAAATGTCAGTAATTTCTTCCTCATCTGCTTTGGTTAACAGTGTGCTTAATACCTGTCGTAGGAAACGGACTTTGGGTTTGTCCAGTTCACTGAATTCAATTACCTGGCAGACAGAGAGGGAGAATTAGATTAATTCAAGTATTTCTAACAGCTGGTCTTCTCTCCTAAATGAAGAACTTTCAGCACACCAACTGGCCCCTGCACATACTGAGCTTGAGTTTAGCAGAGAATAATTACCTGAGAAGGCTGCCTCCAAAAGCCAATCAATAATGAAAGCAAAGAGCCTTCTAAGGAATAGAAGTCTGCTGGTAGCAGAATACCAGATGTCCTTTCTCAATTAGATAAATACTTTGTAAGTACCTGGGACAATCCATTTAATTGCCTGTTTAATACATTCCAGTTACTTTTCTAATAGAATTCTGTGGAGTCCCCATTCTGAAATCCAAGAAATCTACTCAGCACTTTCTTGTCTAATAAAAACAACATCAGCTAAAAACCATAGCACAAAAACCACTGGCAAAGCCTGCTAATGAAGGGGCCTCGGTTCCAACTCTGGATACACTAAAGGAAATAGTATCACAGCTGCTCTAGATAAAGAAATGTAGATTTTCTCTATGCCTGGGTCACCACAGGCTCCCTTCCCCAAACGACAGGATTACCATAATCAATCAATTGGAATAATTTGGTAATTTTAAGCAAGTTTGTCTTAGCATAATCAGCTAAAGTAAGAGATAGCTAACAGAGAAAATACACTTTCCATAGAACTAGCAAATGCAGGGAAAACACAGAAGGATTTGAAAAGACAACACACCAACCTTGAGAACAGAAAGTGGCAGTGATTTTGTCCGTATTAAATGAGCCAGCAGTGAAACCAAGTTGGAGATGGCAGCAGCTGACAGGTTCTCTAAGCCTCTGATTTTGTCCCAAATACTGAACTGAAATGTCATCTAGGGGTCAAAGGTAAAAAAAAAATCCTACAAATCAAGTGGCTGTTTAAATGAGTAACAACATAACAAACCTTTTGACCTTCTATTTTTTATAAGCCCTCTTTAATTAACAGAAATGCTTGATCAGACTGTTCCAATTATTTTAAAATGCATAAAACAGAAGGAAGAAAACATTCAGCATTTTGATTTCCTATTCAGATCTGACCATGAGTATGCCTCACTGAATGCTTAGCCATACCAGCAGAATTTTTCCTTGGGATCAAGATCCTGACAGACATGCATCCATTCTCAGGTATTCAGTAACTGTCTTCCTAACCACAATCAGAACAAAACCAGTGAAGCAACAGATTTGTCTTTACCTGAAATCGTCTTTCATATCCACAAAACTTGCTGGCCAAAAACGCGTAGAAGGGGTTGAATGTCTTCTCCTGTAAGCAGCAGTAAAGGATGACATGAACTATTTCTCTCTCCTGCTGGTCTTTCAGTCCAAGCCTAAAATTTAGCAAGAAATTGAGAATCATTTTGTAAGGAAAAACTTGCTGACACAAAGTAAGAGGTACAGTCAACATCTGAGAGTAATACTTTAAAACCTCTCCAAACACCACATTAAATTTTACCTGTTACAAAGTACCTATGAAGTCTTCAAAACTCCTAATGGACTCCAACCTTTAAGAGTGCTGGCTAAACAAGTATCTTGGTATGGCACTGTGGAAATGCTGATGTATTATGGGTGTTAAAGGAGGAGATGCAAAAGTAAGACCTCAAGAAACAGAAGTGGAATGATAAAAGTATTATCACTGCCCAGGGAAGGAGAGGTATCCCACTCCATGTTTGCAGGCTCTCCATGAACAGAAGAGAGGGCACAGAGGTACCAGCAGCAGCACTGCACCTACAGATACCACTACAAGGGTTAAACAGTGAAACAAAAGCTAAATAGGGAAACAAGAACTGTAGGGTCCCGTTGTGATAATCTCATATGATATTTCATATGTGAATATCTTGATCCTGCTTGTACTTATGGTTGTGGGAGGAAAACCAGCCTTTGGATAAGTTTAAGCCTATTTGGAGAAACATCTCCAGGGCCCTTCACTTCTGTGGTACTTAGCAGGGATAAGAAAATATTCTTAGATATTTTTCTTACTTGGTGATACAAATTTTTTAATCTCTGGGTCAAATCCATGCTACGGTGATACTTTAAATTCATTTTGGTTTGAAAGTAGCCTAAGAGGATACAGTCAGTGACTACAAAGAACCTTAAAAAAAAGCCTGGAGAAAAGAGTATCTATCTATCTATCTATCTATCTATCTATCTATCTATCTATCTATCTATCTATCTATCTATCTATCTATCTATCTATCCCTCTATCTATCCATCTATCTATCCATCTATCTATCCATCTATCTATGTTGGCTGCCTCAGTACAAGGGCCAAGGACTGAGCAGCTTTCCCACTCCAACAGCTGACCAGTGTAAAAGAGGGCTGAGACACTCTGGCATGGAATGGTGACTAACTCACAATGCACCTGGTCTGTGAATAATATGATTTAACTTCCAAATGCTGCCAAATGCTTGGCAGCATTAAAACCAATTAAAATGAAAAATGCATCATATTAGAATCTGAAAAAGATTCTAAAAAATCTTCTCATTGATTCAATTTCAAGTTTCACAGGGCATTAGTACAACTCAAGAGTACTTTCTAACCAAGTGACTCCACTGGAATTTGCCCTACTTTCTGTAGAGTACTTGGTCATTACGTGATGCCAATATCCCTCCTGTGTACACACCTCCAGACATCTGCACTGCATATGACCACAGACACACCAGATTAACAGAGAAAACACTGCTGTTGAGCCCAAACTCCCTAGAATTTAGAGTTTTACAGCAGGAAAATCTGGGATTGTTTCTAGGCTAATGAGCAGTAAAAATTTAGAAGTCTGCTCTTGCAAAAGGGGCCAGTACTGGAAGTGCTGTGTTTGTATCATAACCCACTTGTTCTCCCATCAGCCAAGTTCCATCTGATTTCAGAGCAATAAAAGGGTTTTTGTACAAGCATACAGGTTTTCAGCTATCAGATTTGCATTTAATAGATGACTTGGGAAGTTACACTGAAATCATTAATTTGCAATCACTCTCCTTTTCCTTGTTCATCATCCTCTATCATGACTTGCTTATTTAGGAAATACTCATGTTGCCAGAGCTGTAACCAAGTGACAACACTTGGATATTCAATTTTCTTCTCACCTTCACTTCTTCACAGAACTAGAATTCCTAAACATCTAAAATTTAAGAGTCTGGACTGTCTTTCACTGCTGAGCTTCACCATAAACCTGTATAGATTTCATAAGCCTGATATTCTTTGATAAAAAATGTGAAACCACCTCACTGATTCAATTATTCATGAGTTACAGTACTCCCATGGACTTGTCTATCTTGATCCTGCTGTAAATGGGATAACTGCCTCTGAAGTAGGTTATCTGTCACCAGCCTGCTTCCAAGTAGGTTAGTTATCATCAGCTGAAGCCCAAGAGTATCACTGCCTTCAGATCAAAAAGAGATATTATTAAATCCCCTTTGAAAAGTCAGTTCAAATTATATTATACACTCATTTTGGTAGATACTTGCTAACCTGAATTACACATCTCACTCCTGTAGTATAGCTGAGCCTTTCATGAGTGGCTCAGTATTTTCTGAGATGTGAAGTTTCTCAAATTCTTTATGTCTACAAAATAACTTCAAAAATTGCCTCTCCATCAAAATTAAGCAGCATTCATTCTCTCTCCTGAGTGAAACTGTGGTTTGTGAAGAAGGTGTGGCCTTTCAGCTGACAAAGAGGATCCAGTCTCATCCTCTCCTTTGTCACCAGTGATGTTCCCAGCCCTCTCTCTCCACTGACACCTCTGCAACCACTGAGCCACTTCAGGGAGCTGTTCTGGCTTCAAACTACTTTCATTTACAGTAAGGAGGAAAGGGACTAGAAAAACTATAACAGCCTGGATTTCAAATAGATTAAATTATCCTTTAACCACACCTCAACTCTGCCACAGGACTAACAGCAGATGAATCAACAAGAGCAGTTAAAATACTTCTTTATATGCTCTTCCTCAAGAGACTGACATCAAACATACAAATACAAATTCCCACACACTCTGGAACACATGTTCACACTGAAGTTAATTCCTTCACTGACAATTATGTGTACTTTCCATTATGCTCTGCCAGATGTGGGCAGATTTAAGAATTCCTCTCTTTGAGCTTGCTGTATAAACATCAGCACCAACACACACCAGTCAGCCTGCAGAGATTTTCTGCCAAGCCTGTATGTATTCAGATTTGTGTACTAGCTTAAATAGCACAGATGAGAGTCAAGTCCAATTTGCAAATTGAGCTGCCAGGTCTTGGCAAGAGCTGCAGCAGCAGCTAATTTCTTTTAATTGAACAGACCATATTAAGATATTGGAATGACTCCATCACAATCTTAAGTCCAAGCTGTGTTTTGCAAAAGTGGCATTTAATCAAACATTAGTTGACTTTATTACAAAGTCTGTTTTGGTTCGGTAAGCAAATTAAATAATTGCTCGCCATCCTGGTAAGACAATATCCTTGAATTACAAGGCTGAGACAGAAAAGTTCAGACCTGATCTCTCCCCTCCCAGTTCCTATAGGCTTCCAATTAATATTCTGACAAACACAAGGAATAGCTTAGTTTGAGCTCTTCCCTGATCACATCTTCTTCTGAAGAGCTGCTTGTCAAAGGGTGAGGGAATTGGTCTTAATGTGAAGCAAATTCAAAGCTAATAAATTCTGTAAGAGGGAAGTGGAGGTGCTGGAACACTAACAGGTCATGCAAGTATGGGCAGAGATGGCTTAACAAGGTGGCAAGAAGTCAAAGAAGTGGCAGTAGTACAGAAATCACAGCAATCCAGCAAAAAACCCAAGAGATGTTCTACAGTGGATCTTCTGGTCTGCCCCTGTAAGGAAACAAGCCTGCAGCAGCCTTCCATCCACTCTACTGGGACACACAGCTCCAAGGCAAAAAGACACAGGTTCCTTACATCAAAAGATGCTGCAAAGCACAGTTACAGCCAGGAGTGACAACAACAGGGGCTATTCCTTTCCTCTGTCTCCAGTCAGTTCTGCCTGCCCCCATTAATCCTTACACACCAGGGTTCTGGTCCCTTCTCCTACCCTTTTACCCTATGTGGACCCCTAGCTATGCACTTCTTTTAATTGCATTATCAACTGAATGTTCTTAAGCCCAGAGAACAGATGCTGTATTTACAACCTGTTTTTAGTTCTGGGCTGATTTCTGTACTGGGCTGTACTCACTTCAGAAGTTTTTCAAAGGCATCCATGAAGTCTTCACTTGTCATCAAGACACAAAAAATACTTCTCCTGATATCAGTGTTCATTCTCAGCTTACGAGCAAGCTCCATTATTTTTGAACTCACCTGAAAATAAAGTTATATTCTATTTTATTTATGTTTGCCTTAAAAAAAGTTATTTCTGTACAGCCGTAAATAACAGCATCAATGAAGCTCTCCAGTAAACCATAAATCACCAATCCAAAGGTCCTGAGCTTTTGTCCAGAGGCACAGGCATCATCAGGAGCTTTTTCAACTATGGAAATACATTTTAATCTACTTTAATTGTGCCAATTAATTTTAAGACGTGCTTCTTTAGCATAAGTAATTCACCATGACTATCTCATCCCTTTACTTTTGGAATCAGCTTGGATATATGCCACAGACAGACACCACAAGCTGTCAGAATTCCTACTAGCAAATCCACTGTTGAATGAAGTCTCTTCTTTCACCTTAACAATTCCACAGGATAAGAAAAAAGAAGCTATACCGTATTTGTAGTAACAGCTCTTATGAAGCACATGAATACAATGTTTTAAAAAACAGAGAGCAGAATTTACAAAAAAGCTTGGTCTTACAACAGCATGAGAAGGTTTTTTGGTGGGCTCTGAAATGTACTTATTGACACATAAGAAAAATCTTCAAGAGATCACGAAGACTTAGACTTATAATTTGCATTTACCTTTCCTACATGCAGCTTTTGCTGAGCCTGGCTTTTTGTATCACTGATCATTGGTGCTCCACTCCAGGATGACCCCACAATCCACCAGCGACCAACCCGGTCAGCACTGAGGAGAGACTCCAGGGACACACGGAGCTGGGTGTCTTTTCCTGAACCACTGCTGTGAACCTTGAATATAACAAAACAAAAATAAAAACCAACACAAAAGCTTTTATTTGAAACCTTTTTTCTCTTTACTTACAGAAAACAACAAATACTTTAATTACTTAAAATTATTTTTAAACAAAAACTTTAAACATATAAGTTCATATCTCCATAAAGGTTTTCTCAAAGGTCTTTCCTCCCCAACCTTTGTTTCAATCAGCAACCTGAAAAGAATTTACAAATTTCCCATATGCTACAATTTTTTAAATGCATAAAGTTGCATAAATCTACATGTAGAAATTCTTGGGTTTTTTATTTGAAAAAAGAAATACCAATCTAAAAAGCAGACATCTTCCCATCACAACGTTTGATTAGAATTCAGAGGATGCTGACATTGCAGCATCTTACAATCTGGTCTTGATTTTCCTTTTGAACACTTGTGACTACATAAAATGACACAACAAACTGCCTTCCGTGTTGTTCAAATAACAAATATTTTAAACTCTGAACAAAATAAGAATTTTCAACAACAGTCTAGAACCATATCAGAAGGACTGCAAAAATTTAAGAGAGAAAATCCTACAGAACTAGGCTACCTAGCTTGTTTTTGCCTGGCCTCTTATCCTGATATGCACATCCTGCACTGATAAATTACCTTCACCCCTTTTATACTGGGTTGTTCTAGACAAGCTGCCCATTCTGTCAAAGAAAAAAAACAAAACCAAAACAAACCCCCAACAAAAAAAAACCCCAAGAAAGATGACACCCAATAAAAATAATTACTCCTGGATTATGAACAACAAGGCTACAGCAGCCAAGAAAGTTCTCACCAGTGCTCTCTGCAATTTGCGGAGTCTTTCAACCGGTTCAGGATCATACCCAGGAATCTTCCGCATGTCATTATTCCTGAGTGCCAGCATAGTCTCCAGCATAAATCGAATCTATGGGGAAAATAAATAGTTCTGTGGATTCTGAGCTGTGGGTTTATTAAATAAAGTAGAAGAGTGTACTTTGAAATTACTATTCTGTGAGAATAAGCAGCTCAGCTGGCAATATACACCAAAATTTAAACACAACATGTTTAGTTTAACCTCTATTACATTAATTTGTGTACAAACTTCATCTGCTAAACACCATGCCCCAGTGACCACTTTCTGAAGTGGGCAAAATATCATGAAACAGAAAACCTGTCCACTGCATAAGACACAAACCAGTCCTGTCTCACCCATCATGAGTGTTTGGTGTCTGTGTCCTAAGAACTAATGCAGAAAGACAGACAAGAAGAATGCAAATAACTGAATGTCACAGAAATGGCAATTTAGAACCTGAACAGAATGTAGCAGAAAACGTTTCTGTAAATTAAACTATGTATCCAAGTACTTTTTACAGGCTGTTGAGAATATAAAATCTTCAGAACAAACATACCCTAGTCTGATCCTGGAATTTCTTCTCTGCTGCGTTTGCTTTCTTCTGGGCTTCAGTGATCAGTTCTTTCAAAGCCAATGCATCATCTTTTCTTAAGGAAAAGCCCACGTTTTTCAGAAGAAACAAAATCAGCTCAATCTCTTTTTCAGTGAAAGTGCTAACAAGCTTTTTCAGAATATCAAAGATCAGTAGGCAATGAACCACATGGAAGTTATACAGATGAGCAATCAAGGCAAGCAGATTTTCACATTCTTTCCCTTCAGCATCACTTTTACAGAGTTCATCAAATTTCTTCACCACAGCTTCCAAAAAGTGAGCACCGACCTGGCAACAATTCCATTTAGGGGGAAAAAAAAGTCCAGCAGTTAACTGTAAGTAGATTTTACAGACATCTGTAAAATTCATTTTTGGGTCATTGCCACTATTAATTTGAAAAAAATATTCTTGCTCCTCTCCACCAACATGGATGTTCTATGTTTACATACACAAATATCTAAGTGGTGTGACATTTCTGTAGAAGTCTATGTTATTTACACCTCATATTTGATATCCAGTTGCCTTTTAAAGCCTGTGCAAGAAAAACAAGTATTATGAACCTATAGTACACATACATCAACATTTGTTTACATAACATTCATGGACACATATTAGCGTCTTTCCAGCTGTCAGGCTAGCATGCTGTTACTGCAAGTCATTCATCCAGGAAAAGCCGTGTGTCAAAAAGCAAACGCATTCCTGAGTTCAGCATTCCAGAACAAAATCCTTAACAAAAGGATAAAAAACAACATTGTGAAAAAATCCCCAAAATACCAAGTTTTCACAGTTGCTGAGCATAAGGTGAAGCTGCTTTTGAAGTGGGGATAGTTCTTAGGTGTTTGTCAGTGGTACAGCTGGGAAAAGAAATTTTAGAATATATTTATTTCTGAAGAGAGAACTGATGCTAAAGGCTGGGGTTAGAAAGCCTACAGACTCTAAAACACAGGGAGGTAATGAACACATTGCTGCTAAATAAGACCCTCACCCGTTATTACTGAGCTAAAATCTGTTGACCTTAAGAAAATCAGAAGTCCCAGCAGCAGTACTGACTTGCATTACAAGCCTCGACCAGCTAAGGTGTTAACTATCCAATGGCTGCACAAATTTATAAACACAGGCCAACTTCTGCAGTGCTCAACCTAACCCTCAGTGCAGCTGTACTATCACACTTTCATGTAACGCATATTGTACTTTTTTTTTACAGAAACATTGTATCTGCAGTCAGAAGTGCCTTTCAAGCAGCAAAGAAGGACCAAAAAAAGTTTAATGCCAAGTCTACATGGAGAAAGCTGCTGTAATTGCATCCATCTGATATTTAATGTGGTTTCAGGGCCAGCATTCAGGGCATTGTATGACAAACTGAAAAACTTGCATTGATACATCTTTTGCCTTGAGATGCGGGGGGAAGAAAAAAGAGTAATCTAATAGGAACATACTGCTGAAATGTTTCCTGACAGAAATTTCACTGACATTAGCTAAAATCTTCCCTTTGACTTCAGGAGCTTCAGCATCAGCTTGGCAAGATGGATTTTACCTCATCCATCAGGCTTAAAAACACAAACTAAAATCCCCTCCAAAAATTGGCATGCTTTTTGACGTTTTTAGTATTTCACGCTATAAACATTTAATTCCAGTGATGATTTGCATGATTTGCTTAGAAAATAAGTTTATCTACCATTCTAAAAGAATTCCTGTAGTTGTAACACTTTTCTTATCTGGATATACATAGTTCAAAATCAATACCCTCACGTATCTATGAGAACAGAAATGGGTTAGTGTAACTAAAGGGAAGAGAAGCTGAAAGTAAGAAATTTTTGATTACTGGGTGCAGAAAGATTTTTATGAAAAAATGATGCTTTTATAACCGACCAGTGGGAACTCATGGAGGAAATAAAAGCAGATAAAGCAACATACTTAGACCCTTTCACTTGTGGAAGCCTTGCAAATAAGCCACAAAATACTGATGAAACTCAACTAAAGATGCTTGTTAGTGCCACATAGTTAAAAATTACAAGGCCATTCAAACAAAATGTCAAGGAAAACAGTCCACAATATGTATTACTATACAAAACCTGTCCCAAGCACAAGAATTACCTCAATTCCTACATTATGATGAAGGATGCTGACCAGAAGGACGTGCTCCATCATAAGCCTTGCAGGCATGGCGACTGCAGTGACACAGGCATTCATGAGAATGTCTGTCAGAGTGTCATTCATGTCCTTTCTGCTGTTGGCCATGTAGAGCTCCTCCATCTGTCCACTGATGGAGGACAAATTTGGTTCACTCAGCCTATGGAGAAACAAAATCCAATGTTCACTCTTTCTTCTCCTTACATGGTTCCACAATTTTGAGTTCACCCAACAAACAGCCATTCTTTTTAGAGAAGCTAGTTTGACTTAAGAAGAAAAGATTGAAGATTGATAAGATGACTGGAAGGACCTTTTGTATTTTTCTGTGTTTACTAAACTAAAAAAAAAGTACAGTAGACTTAATTCTAGTGTAGTTAAAAAAAATTACATGTAAAAACATGATAGCAACAGTATTTATGAAGCACTGTCAATCTGCTTACTGCCACCCTGAACAGATTTATTACAAAAAAAGACTGGTTTTAGCAGTTTTAACTGTGGCACATCTCAGTTTTTAAAGAAATTAAGTGTGAAAATAATTTATACTTTAACATATATGGTATATCAAATTTCAGATGACTGAACAAACTCTAGTCTATGTTTTACAGGTAACAGATGAAAATTGCCAATAGATTTCTGATTTTAAAAATACTCTAAAAGTGAAATGAAGGTTAATTACTTTTTCTATTTTGCAGTACTTTAACCTAGGAAGGGTCGCTCCTCCTCAGCTGTAGTGTTGGAGAAATTTAATTTATTAAAAAAACCCAAAACAAATCCAAATCTGTTTTCTTCTGATTTTTTTTTTTTAATAAGCATACTCCAACTGACACTTAGTGAATTATACCTAGCACTTGCAGGCAACTGCTGTGTGGAATCCAGCCCAATCCTAAATTTATTTTCTACATTCTTCAACATATATAATGACTAACTTTGAAGAATTTATATCAATAAAGATAATTATTTTTAACAATAGCAGTCATGATTGCCAACTTAAAATCAGTTTGTGAAGAGAAAAGTCACATCCTTGCCACCTGGGCTTGAATGATGAGCATTGTCACATTAATCCAGAAAGATTAATGACTTATTACACTACCTATTAATGAGGCCATTCACCATTTTCTTCAGTCTTCCCAATTCTTCTCTTTTCTTGTCATCTAGTGTCTCCTGTGCTTTCCTTATTTGAGGAGGAACATACTTTGTAGCACCATGATTATCACTCTTACCGGGAAAACAAGAAAACACGGTATCAGATGAGAGCAGTATCTTAAACACTTGAACACAAATATACATTTCTATTTTAGATTAAAGTATCAAACTTTTAGTTAAGGATATATCTTACCATGTAATAATCAATGCTAAAGGAACAACATGAAGAAAAGAAGCAGGCAAGAAAATTACCCTTTATGACAAACTTGATGACAGCAAAGCCCCTCTTTTTCTAAGTTATGGCCATTAAAACCTGACATCTTAAGTCTTGGTTTTACTCAAGTTTTATCAGCGACAGTTTAAGTTTAGGCCCATGAGGGCTAAATGACCTGTGTGACCTCCTCTGCTCCACCCATTCGACAAGACCTAACACTGGCAGAACCTCTGAGATCTTTCACAAAGTAACAGTTCAGTGTGTAACCGCTGCTAATTTCAACACAAGCCGTCTTTGCAGAAGGGCATGATCATATTCTTACACTCTAATGCCAGGGCAGCTTCTTTTATTTGCAGATTTCACACACAGCTCCCACATGCCTTGTGCTGTAGGGTATTATCTGCCACCAGCCTGATTCGGGAACTCTCCCCTCCACATCTAACAAGCGTCCCTAGGACCTGGCAGACCCCTCAAGTCAACACTGTCCCTGGGCCCGGCTGTTTTGAACCAGGACAACACTCCACGTGGCCCGACTGGACAGCAAACACCTGGGCTGAACAGCGGCGATGGAACTCAGCTCTATGTTCAGGCTGCGGGATGTGCTTTGGGAAGCAGGTTTGAGCTATCTGAGGCGAAGATCCTACCTCCGCCTCCTCCTCGCTCGAGGGCTCGCTGGCCTCTGGCACTCCGCCGTCCTCGGGGGAAGAGTTCTCACTCTCCCAATGTCCTTCCACGTCATCCGCCTCGGAGGGGTCTGAGGCATCTTCCTGAGCCTCCTCCTCCTCATCATCCTCCCCTTCCTCATCATCCTCCTCGTCCTCATCATCCTCCTCGTCCTCGCCATCCTTCTCCTTCCTCGGCGGGCGCTCCCGCGGCCGCGGCTCGGTCTCCTTCTGCTCCTCCTCGTCGCTGCTCTCGCACAGCTGGCTGAGCCCGGCCCGTGTGCCCAGCGCTCCCAGCACGTATCCCAGCCCGTCCCGCAGGAAGCTCTGCGGCAGCCGCTCGGCCGCGGGCCCCTCCTGCTTCTTGCGCCGCTTCCCCAGCCCCAGCTGCCGCTCCAGCCGCCGGATCTCCTTGTCCTCCTCCTCGTTGGCTTCCAGCAGGGCCCGTTTCCGCGCCGAGGTGGCTGCGGCGGCCGAGGGGGCCTCAAGGGCTGCCGATGTCGGTGCCGACACCGGCTTGGGCCGCTTCTTCCCAGCGGCGGGCGAAGCCGGGGCTCCGACCTAGCCTATCTCGA
>JANPWX010000094.1:1404835-1424267 GCA_024734555.1 Trochalopteron elliotii | reverse complement strand
TCCAACCTGTGACCGAACACCATGACGGCAACTAGACCGTGGCGTTAAGTACAGTGTTTAAGAAAACACCTCCAGAGACCGTGACTCCACCACCTCCCTGGGCAGTCTATTCCAGTCACCCTTTCTGTGAACAAATTTCTGCTAATATTCGATCTGATAATTTTCTGGTGCAGTTTGAGGCTGTGTCCCCATGTCCGACCACTTGTTACCTGGGAGAAGAGCCCGACCCCCACCTGGCTACACCCTCCTTTCAGGTGGTTGTAGGGAATGATAATGTCCCTCCTGAACCTCCTTTTCTCTAGGCTAAACAACCCCAGCTTCCTCAGCCATTGCTTCTAGGATTTATGCTACAGACCCTTTATCAGCTTTGTTGCCTGTTATCAGACATAATCCAGGAGGAAAATGCAAGGCTTGTCCCTCTTCTTACACCAGGGACTGGAGCCATTTGTCCTTCACAGCCCTGGCTGTGATCATGGAGCATGAGGCTCTCACTGATGCCTCTTGAGGAGTGAGGGACACCAGCCCCTGGCATCTCCTCCATCTGCTGAGACCCACATTTTAAGCCCCTTCCACACTGCCAAGCTCAGATGTCTCTTGCTGAGTGTGCCAGAGCCAACATCCATGTCCATGGTCTTCTGTAGAGGAACTCAGGGGTACTGATGGATGACAAGCTGCCCATGAATCAGCAGTGTGTCCTTGTGGCCAAGAAAGGCATTGGATCTTCAAACGCCTTCGGAAGAGCATTGCCAGCTGGTCAGGAAGGTGATGCTGCCTCCCTACTCAGCCCTTGTGAGGCACATCTGGAATGCTGTGTGCAGTTCTGGGCTCCTCAGGGAAAGAGAGACATGGAGCTACTGGAGCAAGTCCAGTGGAGGGTACAAAGAGGATTGAGACTGGAGCATCTCTCTTATGAGAAAAGGCTGAGGGAGCAGGGCGTGTTCAGCCTCTAAAAGAGATGACTGAGAGAGGATGTATATATTAATATATATAAATATCTATGGGAGGGTGCCAAGAGGATGGAACAGGCTCTTCTCAGTGGTACCAAGCAATAGCACAAGAGGCAATGGGCAGGAATTGATGCACAAAAGTTCCACCTGAACATGATGAAGAACTGTTGTGTGGGTGACCATGCACTGGAACAGACTGCTTAGACAGGGTGTGGAGTCTCCCTTACTGCAGGAATTCCAGAACCATCTGGATGCAATCCTGTGCTCTGGGATGACCCTGCTTGAGCAGGGGTGTTGGACCAGATGACCCACTGGTTGTCTTCCAACCCAACCCATTCTGGGATTCTGTGACTGGTGCCAACTTCTCTTGGGGCATTTCCGCCCTCACCAGCATTCAAGACAAGGTGATGCCACTGCTGGGGCCTGTGTCCCTGCCACAGGATGCATCCTCCTGGCTCTGCACAGCTGGTGACAGCTTGTCTGTCATCCGTGTGATCAGGGGAAATTAAATGTCCCATGGCAGTTTGCTGCTGTCAGCAGGAAAACCAATTGGTCGGTCTTATTTTTAGTCTCTGCTGTGCTCCAGGCTTATGGAGCCTGCTGGGTGTGTGCCAGTCATGTCTGGCAGATGCCTGGAGTTCCCCAAAACACTGAATTTCCCCAAGTTTCATTGAAAACTGGGCAGAGGAAAGAATTTCTTGGCTGTACAAAGAGCCTCAAGATGATCTTTGACCTTAGCAGACATGAGAAAAACACAAATGAAAGCCAGCACACATGACCCAGTTTCAGAAAAGGGTTGGTCTTGAACCTGCTGTGGGGACCAAATCCAGAGGAAGTCAGATTTCATTTGTTTGTCGTGGTACTCCTAACCTCTTTTGGGCAATGAAGTACTGCACAGGAGTTACATTTTACCTGACAATTTAATATGGCTTTATTATTTAGAGGATTATTTTTGTCTTTCTATGCATGCTTCCATATTCTCTGATTACATCATATGTCCTAGATGACCCATGCCTCAGAAATTCAGCTTTCTCAAGGCTGATGCATAATGAATCTTTCATCCTCACTGACAAAATATGTTGCATTGATTTGTCAAGGCATTCCTTTTGCTACATTTTAAACTATATATTATGCTGTAATTTATTGCCTGGCCACTCTTTATTCATGCACAGACAGCTCACATGCATTTTGCATCCTATTTATAGATTTATTGGTAACAGTAATCCAGCAGGATGCCAGAATGCAAGATAAATACAGCTGAATATAATTTGAGAAAATATTAGGTGCTTTTAGAACCTTAAGATTTGCATCTTCCTTGTGTCTCATCATGTAATTTGTTATTCAGAGCAAGACAGCTTCCCAGTAATGGGAAATTTCATGTATCTTCAAAGAGAGAAAATGCCAATATTTGCCTTCTTCAATAATTCATTTCACAAAGCAAAATGTGAAGAGTATATATTTTGCTGAACCCCATAATCCCAAATCTGGGTGAAAATGGGCATGTTACTTTTGCAAAAAATATATGAGTAGAATTATTATTACCTGTTTTTGAAGTAAAAATACTTTCAAAGACTTAAAACAATATTTCAGACATGATATAAATATCGTAGTCAAGAAAATGTAATATTTAAAGAAATACCAATCTGCTTAATAGACTAATCCAGCATTCAAATCTAGTGATGCTGTATCAAAAGAAATACATTACAACAAAAATTTCAGATCCTATCCCAGAATATTGTGGTTTATTAGTTTACATTTACCAATTTGGCTTTGAGTACCTGATAAATACATTCTTCTTAAAGTATAAAATGTGAATAAATTAGAAACTCCTGCCAAGGACTCTTCCAACGTTCCTGTGTTATCTAAATACCAGAAAAAGGAGGAAATCCAGTTTCCATTTCACAAATTTCACTTTTGGATCTCTGCATCATGTGAGCATCACTTAACAAACAGGAACTCAGAATCGAGGGAACCTCAAAGTAATTGTTCTTTGTTTTGACAGTGATCCCACATCAGAGAACAAGCCACGAGGGCAAGCTTCACATTTGCAATGAAATTGAGCATAATGGCATGATTCACTGGAAATGAAAGTTCATATAGAATTGTTGCTTCCTGCTGAGATAATCTTTGTTAACAGATTTCCTTTCCTCTTACTTTATATTCATGGATTATTATTTCCCAGCCCTTAGTAGAATGAGCAGAATACAATTCCTTTAGCTGTCTGTCTGCTATTGTTTCCTGATCACCTCCCACATGCCATGAAAATGTGACTACATAATGCACATAGGTAGATTCTGGCTCTTTTGTGATTTGCAACTATTGAGAATATTTATCACCACAGGAAATATCAAAGCAGCACCAGAAAGTCTTCTAGACTGAGCTCATAAGGGTGGCTCTTTGTTCTCATCAATGGAGAAAAAAGCCTGATTAACGTAAGAACATGGCTTTAACACAAAGCCTTTTTTGACTCTACAGAATAAAAGCTTCTTGCCAGAATGAATTTATTCCAAGCACTGAGAGCCTCTGAACAGTGCAAGTGACTCTGCTATGAGCACCCAGCACAGCATCCATCTGCTGCAGGTACTGCCTCTCCCTGTGTCATTACTGTCACCACTGGGAGCAGCAGAACTGAAATTTGGTCTGCAGGGAAAGACTGTCTGTGGAAGGACACTTTTCTTCTGGAAAACATTTTCCAGAGTCTCAGGGCAGTACAAAGTTGCTGGTTCTTCAGATGTGTTTCAGTCCCATCTATTGCAGAAGGTATTGGTAGGTGAAGAAAGTGGTTTCCATACTGTTTTAAAGATACAATCCTATTGCTCAGAATCTTGGTGGGTGATTTTTGATTGTTGGTTTGCTGGGGGTTTGTTTGTTTTTGGGAGTTTTGTTTGGTTTTGGTTTTTGGTTTGTTTTTTCCCCCAGGGTATACGTGCTAAGCAATTCCAGCAGTCTTGGTCTGTAGACAGCTTAGCCAGGCATGATGAAACCTGACTACACAAAGAGTCTAGAAAAATATCTGTTCTGGCACTTCCTCCCACATTTCCATCATCTTTGTACCCGACCTTGGGCTGGTCATTTATCTTCTCTTTACTGCTTTTGTACAAAATGATCTCCCTTCCATTGTTCTGAGACTAAAACCACCCAAGTGCATCCTTCTATATGTCCAGGTTTGGTGGCTGAGGAAGTTGCACCCACAGCACCTCCCCTTGAGGTGTAATTCCTGCCTCTTCTCTGTGGCTGCCCCGACAGATTTGCTGACCAGAAGTTGAGTTTGCTGAGTTTTTAATGTAAAAACTCTCTTTTACTCCCTGAAAGCAATGTCATTTGAGTCAGTGCTCACTGGTGATACTCCTTAAAAGAAATCTACCATTAGTTTAAGCTCATTTAGGCTGTTTGATTAAGACAAATTAGAGAGTAACCATGAGTATTTCACATGAAAATGTCTGTAGCTTTCCCCCTCCCCTCCAAAAAAAGCAGAAGATGAAAGTGGAAACCTCAGCTGGCAAAACTCAAGCAGGGAGAAGATGCATATTCACTGATTTTAATCATTGATATCCTTTAGTTCATTGGAAGGAAGGAGTGGGTACTAAAGGTTATTATTTAGATAAATGATCCAAAAGACAAGCATAAAAAAGACAGATATTCTGAGTGAAAGCAGAAACCCATTTCCCCAATCCATTAACATTTTTAGTTTTAAACTATAAAGTGATTATCTAATATGTTGCACAAGGATGACTGAAAAAATGCATTCAGATTACTTTCTTGCTATTAAAAGGAAGAGGTAAATTGCAACTAAAATAAGCTTTTAAATTAATATTTTGTGCCCATCATAGTTAAAAAAAAATTGTAAATCAGAATAGCACCATTGATCAAAGTCTCACATTATGGCACTTTGCATTTTTCATACAAAGTTTATATAATCAAAGTTTCTGTGCCAAGAATTGTGTCTGTGGGAGACCTAGTGCTAAACACCAACCTTATCTAATGAATGCTTGTATTGTCATTTAGAAGGCATTTTTCATCAAAAACCTTTAAATACATACCAAGGGATCCTTTTCCCTCTGTTCTTTCTCCTTTGTTGTTAATTACTTAGCTTTCATATCCCAGTTGGAATTCTGTTCCCTGAAGATCAGTCTTTATTAGGTATTTCTTTAATTCTGACAAGGCAACTTCAGAAAAAGAATACTTAGGATTGACACTCCAGAATAAATACCTGGGAAGGCTTGAATTCAACAAACAAATTCCCTAAACTTCACAGGTGCTGTTACTTTGTTAAAGTCACCTTTTACCTGTTTGTTTATTTACTTATAAGAGTGAAGACAGTGACAAGAGTATGTGCTGTGCCACTGACACAGAAGCAGTGGCAGCAGTAGTAGTGTGCAGCACACAGAATATCTGTCTTTTTTATGCTTGTGTACAGATATTCATCCCCTGTCTCTGGTACATGGTGTAAGGTGATTGTTTCCAGAGACAATCTCCAGCAGCTTTTTCTGCTCAGTGGGGTGCTCCTAGCTTTTATCAAAAGTCTTACTGCATGTTTCTTGAGGCTTTCCTAAACATACAAATTATGATGTGTGTCTGAGCCAAATACAATGAAGCATTTGGAGGTCTCCCTCCAGGGTGTCAGCAACCTTGTACTGAAACAATGATATCAATTTATACATTTTGGCTGCCATTCTAGATTTTAATCCCAGTTCTTATAGAGCATTATGTTATTATGTATAATATAGTATTGATTTAAGGTACAGTTCCTGATCAGGAGCTCTACTTACATGACCATAAGTGGAGTGCAGCAGTGGATTGTGCCTGCCACATCTCTAATTACAGACCCTTCTCTCAAAGGACTTTGAAATAACCACACTCATCCAAGCCTGACAGACAACAGAGTTCTCCCTCAGTTTAGACAGACACCTACAGCTGAACCAGCTTCCTTGTTCTCTGTTTATAGTCAAATGGAGAGAAATAATGGCTTTTAGAGGAAAAAAACCCTCATCTAATTCATCTTAGGCTTCTGCATCAGGACAAGATGATCAGTGCCTTAGACTCCCCTAGCCCAAGGTGAATAGACTGCCTTCCATGGTTTAGCTGCAGTCATTGGCCTTGGAGATCTCTTTAGGTGACTCATGCAAAGGTCATGGCAGCAAAACAAAACCAGACTCACATGACCTTGAGTAACCCCGTGTTTACACAGTTCGTGTCTGGCAGTAGCTAAAACTAGATACCACCCTAATCTACTGCTTCACTTGATGACTTCCCTTTCAAGTGATTGCACCTTTCAAACCTGCAGTTTTGCAGCTACTTTAGGTCAACCTCAATCTGCCACAAATTTGTCCAGGTAATGCATTTCCCCATGTTAACACCAGGAGTCATGGTATAATGCACCAAATTCAAGATTTGATCAGAATAAAACTGATTTTTAAATTGGACTGGCCTGATTTTGTGATTCAGCTTCACAAGGAGGCGGCTAGCTGTGGGAAAGGGAAGACAACTTCTTCCAGTAGCAGCACAGAGCAAGGTCACTCAAAATCAGTTATGAAACTACACTATTGGCAGATTACAGGAATTACTGTGTCAGAGTTATTTGCCATGCTGCTTTAAGGGAGAATTCATTATTCAACAGCTCCAGCTGGCCCTTCTGTTGCCCAGTCTGAAACAGGTTTTGAAACACAGGTGAAAACAAGAACAATTACAAAACCCTTTCTTGTGTAATTACATTGTCATGAAAGGGTTTATCTTCTTTGCCCTCCTAAATAATTTTCTAAAAAGCAAAGCACACTAACAAGTAAGTTAACATTGAGAAAAAAGCCTACACAGTTATATGTGTGTGTCTATGGAGCTGGCTTAGTCTGTACAGCTTGAATTTTTGTTTCCTCAGTGGAAATTTCCTCCTTGTTTACTGGTGGCAAAGGTAAGAAATCTATTTTTAGGACAACCCACATTTGTCTGGATGCACTTTCAGAATGGCAGTGTTAAGCTTACTGCATCCTATTCCTCTAAGTAATCATGGGAAAACACACACATAAAATGACGCACATGTTATTATCATTTAGAATTTTATGATTACAGAAATCAACTCAAGAGACAGTTTTATTCTCCATCTTATAATTGCAGTTGTAAATTCTTAACTGCAGGTGTGTTATTTTCATTAACTGTTTAAATAAATCCTCACAATGTGGGGCCCTGATCCTTGATGGGAGACTCCTGCAGCCCTGTAATGAAGAAGAAACAACAAAACCAA
This sequence comes from Trochalopteron elliotii, assembly GCA_024734555.1. Lineage (NCBI taxonomy): Eukaryota > Metazoa > Chordata > Aves > Passeriformes > Leiothrichidae > Trochalopteron > Trochalopteron elliotii. Next base: position 1,417,085 of record JANPWX010000094.1, on the reverse strand, counting down.
GAATTAATAACTGTGCCCTTGCTTCTAAGGCATGTCAAGGTGTTGGTTTGAATTCTGAGCTCTTTAATTAGTCCTGAATCCTGCACATGAGTTGTTCCAGTTCTAAGATCTGTTACCTTTGTGGTGACACTTCTGCCTGGTTTTGAGCTCTGCAGATGAAAGAGGAAGCTTGAAGGGAAGAGAAGCATATCAGCAATTTGACCACATATTTTTTTTTCCTTTTTCTTTTCCCAGTAGAGAAGATAGTTAATGCATATTAATGCATGGCACTAGTAGTGATGATCGTATCTGTCCATGGATGAGCTGCCCACATGCAGGACTTGTTTTCTTCTCTGTCATTCACAGAAGGAGAACATCACCAGCTATGTGATCTTAATGTTCCTTTTCTTGGTAAATTGATCGTGGCTTCTTTCTGTTTCAACTTGGGTATTGAAAGAAACTTGATCTACACAGGGCCAAAGACCAGACGTAACTGGGTTTCAGTCCTGATGTAGTAACATCCTCTTTGTAGCCTTGGGCAGGTCACTTGCTCTTTGAATTTTACATCTTCATATTTTGTTATGCAAATTAATTACAAAGATGTTGGGCTGTTAACCTGAGCCACATTAGTGGTGGGAGAACTGTTTAGATGTTCTTCATATGGGATGGTGAAGAGGAAGTTGTGCCAGGCAAGAAGTGTTTTTAGAAATATGCCTGAGTAGCAAAATTCAGATACTGAACCTAATCTGGGTGTCCTAAAGATGAGAGAGCACCGAGATTTGGGGTTCAATATGGCATTGACTATTTTTTAACTCACAGGATCAAGCAGTTGACCTGTTTTGTTAAAGAGTTGGAATTTCTTATTTTCTATACCTTTCACATGCCTAATTTCAATTGCTTTTTCCCATCAGCAGGAAAGGTCATTCTCATTAAGAGACAAATAATGCAAATTGGATGCATTCAATTTGCATGTTTGAATATGCGAATGAACACACTTCCCATTTTTCTTCCCAAGGACTGACCTCTCAGTCAAACAGAATTTATTCTACTCTTGGCTGAAAGCTAACTTCTATACAATAAAGATGGCTGGGAGTCACAGGGCACCTGACATATTTTAGCTAATTGTGATTCCAGATATTTGATGGCAGACAGAAAACCTGTGGCCGGATTTCACAAGAATGAAAAATTAGAAGTCAGCCAAGATTCCAGTTTTTGTGTAGAAACAGAGGTGATTAAGTGAAATTATTATACTTGTTCAAGGCCAACATCAAAAATAGTTTTAAAGGCTCGTGTATAAGATTGATGTTATCAGCAGCCTCTTGATGCAGGCTGGGAATGTAGCCATGGAACAATCCCAACCTCCAGCAATAAGGAAGCAGCTTCAAGGTCACTTGTAAGCTGAGATGCTTTATATAGCACATCTTAATGCTTGCCTACATTCTGGACTGACCAGAGGTTCTTGCAGTACCAGGGATTGTCCTTTTATTAGGTAATCACTATGAGTGATTATTAGATGAGAGAAACCTTGCCATCATTATCTGTGATGGACAATACACCATTATTCTGCAATAGAATTTAAAAGTATCACCACACTTTATTCTTTAGTAACTAGATAGGGTGTGATCCAGTATTGCTCTGCAGTTCCTTCAAAAATAATTACGCACTAAAAATTGTAATACATCAAAAATTTAATTACACTAAAAGTGCTTACTAATGTTTTGTTATTACTCTGTTTAATCTTGGCATCTGCATGCCATCCATTAATTTATTTCAGTAAAAACTATAGGTCACATTGTGGAATTCTTATTATATTTCTATGTAGTCAAAACTCCCATTTTTTACCAGAGCATAGTTTAAATGAAGACATTGATTTGATCTACATGACTTTGTGCATGCAGTGATGCATCTAACAGGGGAAGATAACTAAGGTAATGCTTTAGTTTGTGTGTATTTCAGATTTGTCTATAATATTTTTTTCAGTTTATAAAACTTTATTAGTTCTTGTACTATATTAAGCAGCCATTAAAATATTTTTTCCATTTTTAAATAAAGCATTTATTTGGGGCACAAACTTCAATGCTCCTCTTAAGGAAATATAATATAAACTGCATAACAAAATCATAAGCTAAAGAGGCCCTCCAACAGTAATTAACCTATATTTTTCTTTCATATATATACTCACACAAACTTACATGAAAGAACAAGATAACCTGCTGCTTCATTGTAAAGGCAAAAATATCATTTTCAGAAAAGTCACTAGACCATGATTTTGGAAAAAAAAAAAGGCAGCTCATACCCATACCTTTCTTGAAGTTGAGTAAATATACAAATTATGTCATTTGTAATTTGGCTCTTGTAAAGAAATCCTCTAGAGGACACTACCCAATGATCTCTTCTGTACAAGCTTATTTTAGTACTATAGCAGAGTAACTATATTTTGGAGAATTTTAAATAAAAATAAGCACACACACCACAGATTGATACATAAATACACAGACCCACACTATGTGTAGGTATGCATACAATATATAAATTCATTCAATTATTTGAAAATGTACACTTTAAAATCTACTGCATGAGTGAATCTTTGAACAAACTCTTAAAAAATGCAATATACTTGTCCTGCTGGCATTCTGCATACATATTTCTTATTCCATAGCCCAGAGCAGGAAGAACTGTCTGAAAATTATTGGTCCATAGTTATATCTTGGCTCATAAATCCTTTATGATAACTGTGATTACAGAGCAAAAGGACAATATAGTTTCTCACATTTTCTATTACTCAGTACTACAAATGGTGTTGGCCAAACAGAAAAACATATTTGTGATTGTTTTCCATGTACACTGTAGTTCACAAGCATTTCTCCCTGCAACAGTGATGGGCTGGAGTAGCTCTCTGTGCTCAGTTTACATCACTCCTTCTGATGTGTGAATGCAGAATGAACTGGCTCAGACAATTCATTCTGATGAATTTTTTTATTTTTGCTCAGTTATTTTCCTCAGGTCTGACCAGCCACATATGACTGTGTCAATGCTACTGAGGGGTAGTGGGAATAAACTGAACAAGAACAGAGCTGGACAGGATCAGCACTGCAGCTCAAAAAGTATTTGCTTGAGTACTTTTACAAAGTGCTTAAATGAAATCCTAACTCGGGTTTTTCAGAGGCTCTATAGAAATTATTAGCCTGCAGTAATATAAAAATCAATTAGATTTAGGGAACTTGGAGTTGTACAGTGTCTGCTGCAGGATTAATTCACAAGTGCCAAATTATGTGAACATTTTAGAACTTGAATAGACAAAATAGTTTTTGATTCATATATTCTATAAGGTGCTTTAAGCCTCAGAGAAGGAATCTGAACCTACCTGCAGAGCTGTTTGACAGGAAAGTAATGTTCCTTAAACCTGGCATGACTCAAGGTCCAATGAGAAAACATGAAGGGATGTATCAGCAGATCCTGCTGTGTGGTGATGGTGTTAAATATGGGAGTCAGTGGTGGGGCTGCAAGACAGAGGAAAGCAAGGAGTATGGCTGGAATTTCATCTCACCAGGGTGCTGCTGCTGTTTCACTGTGGGCTGTGGGGTGAAGAGAACCTGGAAAGATGATGAGCTCACTGGTGTGCTATCTCTGTCACTACAACAAAAAATCCAAATGTATGTCATAGCCCCACAGGGTTATTTAGGACAAGAGCAATATTCAGTAATTAATTCCCTAGCAGGTTTGCTAGCAGCCTGAATGCATTCCAGACTAAATATCACTTTGGTAACAGAGTTGAAGTAGGGAGAAGATCTGTCTGAGAGAGGCAGGTTGTTTTCTTACTTTGCTGATGATACTCAGGTGTTAATACACGATGAGACAGCAAATAGGTCTGAAAATATACTCTAATGATGCTGATTTGGGGGCAGGTGACTATAAGTGGACCAAAGGCTGCTGTGGGCTAGGATTTAAAAGTGGGGATGATATCACGTTAGCACATGTCCAGAGTACTGGCACTTGGATAACCCCAGTGATGACAGGACAGAGTGTAGGGTAGGGACATGGGCTGTTAGGCTTCAGAAACAGTGCAGACATGACTGCATAAATAGCAAAGCTGTCATATGCTATGCAGCATTCATGGTACTGCAATGAAAACTACATCCTCTGCCATACTTTACCAGTGACTGCAAACTGCAGTTATTTCCCATGGTTTGTTGTTTTTGATATTCAGGATGAAGTGACCCTTTTGTATTCAGGTTTTCCCACGTGCCTTATAGTGACTTTTAATGTACTCTTTTAACTTATGTTTAGCTATTGGTAAATTAAAAACATGTTTCTGTAATAGCAAGTAAGTTTTGAATTATCAACACACATGATGTAAAACAGTATGAATATATCCTGTGAAACTTTGTTACTTTGTACTATCTCTACAATTTAAGTAGGTGATTATGCACAGAGTAAGATGAAGTATGTAGACAGCAGTCTTTAGAAAAGATTTAGAGATTTTGTAGGACAGCTACATTCTTTTCTGTATGTTGTGTAGGTTGACCTTTCCTCTTGCCCAGGCCAAAGGCTACAACTCAATAAAATGGGGGAAAAAAAAAAATAAAGGGGCACAGTGTGATAGTGATGTTCAAAGGGGTGGAATGGAATGAGGCTGTGTCAGGGGAGGTTCAGACTGCACTTCAGTTAGGAAAAGGTTCTCCACTCAGAGGGTGGTTGGCCACTGGAACAGGCTTCCCAGAGAAGTGGTCATGGCACTAAGCTTGTCAAAGCTGAGAATATCTAGACGTTGTTCTTAGTCACATGGTTTAGTTCCAGGTAGTCCTGCAAGGAGCAGGGAGTTGGGCTTGACAATCCTCATGGGTGCCTTTCAACTCAAAAGATTCTGGGATTCTGTGTAACACACCAAATGTAAAATGTGGTCAAATATCACATATGTGCCTTGGAGCATAGACAGAGATGGAGAATCAGCTTGCAGTATCTCTGCAGTTGCAGTCACTGGCAGGGTGGGTATCATTTGAGTTCAATGTATGGCGTACAGGACCTAAAATTAGAAAGATGAAAATATTTTAAAGAGTTGGATGAATCACAACCTATTCCTTGTTCTGTCCTCCCACCTTCAAGTGAAATGAAATATCTGGAGTCCTCCATTCAAATACTTAGATATACCCAAGTGACTAGAGATGGCTTTTGCTTTTATATGAGGGCCAGAGGACTATATATCATCCCAGGGACTGAGGATTCTGCCATTTTTTTCCTTCTTACTTGCAGGTGTAATTACTGTAATGTAGTGTCTACTTGAGAAAGGAAATTAAACTCTCAAGAACAAATTAGCTAATTTCACATTAATGGCATGATTTTTGTTAAAAGGCCTGCTAGAGCTGAGTCCAGTTTCTGAAAATAAGAATTGTCTTATATTAAAAAATAACTTGCTCTCTTGATGTCAGCATTTTCTGATAGACCACTGGTGGAATGGATGACTGCCATGTCTTTTGTGGATCAATTACTGGACACTGGAGCTCTGTGAGGAGTGTAGCCTTTGATGGGATAACTGCATAAAGTTCTCCTAGTCAGGAGATGACAGCTGACAGACCTTTTTGGTTTTCCAGCCTTTGGTGGCTTTTACAATGGCAATAATCTTACACAGCAACTGGCAGATGCTGTAAAAGTGCATTTTATATGACTGTTGCAGGAAGGAATACCTGCTGAAATTTATTTGCTGTGTCCTTGAATAACATTGAATTCTCCAGATTAGGTGGTGCCTGTGGAGCAAACCTATTCATTTTGCTAATGAGACAGAGGAGGAAGATAAAGATTTAAAAAATGCCTGGCATCATATTTTATTAGTCACCCAATATAATTATTGACAGGGATCGAGGATGTTAAGTTCCAGAAAAGGACTACTTATTATCTTAACACTCCTGAGATGCATTAAACACATTTGAATTTAATTAGAAAGGAGTACCCATGATTTAAGAATAAATCTTGCACCTATTAATTTAAGAAATTAAGATGATTAATTTCCTTTAAAATTTCTAGCATTTTGGATAAAAGTCCTTCATAAAAGGTGCATGGCTTACTTTCAAAGACTAAATTTATAAGATGTGATTTTTGTCACCCAGACTGAAAAACGGTTGTAGTTAATACTGGATAGATTTTTGAAATGCCTTCCATGTGGTATTTAACAGTAGAAGCATCTTAGTCATGATGAGTCAGATGCTGAATTTAGAGAGAAAAAAATAAAATTATTTAACTAATACCAAATCTTTTTTTTTTTAATTATTGCTCAGGGATTCCACAGTGCAACCTCTCTTCTCCAAAAATGGTAAAATTCCATTTCTCAAAACTATGTAACTAACAAAAAATAGCTTGAGGATAGTTCAGAGTAAGCACAGATGGCCCAGCAGATTAATGATTTAATTTTCTTTAAAGGACAATGATTACAGCCATGTTAAGTAGTCAGGAACTGATCATATGGGTGGATATTTGCAATTTTGTCATTTATAATACAGCTAATGCATGATCACATCTTTTAGAATCAATAGCAGATTGGCAGACTCAGATATCTAATGCAAGATGCTGACTGGCCCACAAATCAAAGGAGGATATTTTGAAAGGACAGAGAAACACTGTAAAGTAACGAGGTAAATGATCAACAAAGCTTGTGGGGCAAGCACAGGGGCAGACTCTGCAGCCCATGCTCTGTGTTGTGCATGTGTAACGTGGTGCTGTATACACAACAAGCCCAAGTGCAGCAGGGCCTGGGGTCATCTGAAGTGGGACCATGTGGGCACTTCAAGAGTGGGAACTAAACAGAGGCTGAAGAGAAAGCACAGGAGTGAAGAGAGCATCTCTTCTGGAAGGACAGAATTGTTTGTGACACTTGGGTTTCAGAGACACACTTGGTACTATTATGCAGCCAGTGGTAAAACAACATGAAAGCTTCTAATGATTATTTGCTAACACAAATAATATTGACTTCACTCTCGGATAACTCTTTTAATCCCCTTATGGTGTTGCCATGGAACCAACCCATGATATTGGCACGCTCCTATTACATATGGGCAAACATAACACTTGCAACCAGTAAAATAATTATTTTATGTACTTAGTACATCAGGAACTTTCCAAAGATGAGGAAAAAGATTAAGAAAAACAAAAAAAAAACCCCACAGAGATGGTAATGACTTTTTTTTTAAGGATGTATTTATTGTGGTTGACGAATCACTGCTAATGCTCCTGGCAGATAACACAAAAATGCTGGCAAATACTGGAAATAGGAGTGGTAAATTACAAAGATGAGCTAATCATACAGAGCAATCTGAAATGTTTGGGAAGCAGAAAACAAAAGAGGCTTGAATTCATTTAAAAGCCCATGAATGCACCAGGAACAAGGGGCTGAGGTCCTTTCTATAGGACCAAGGCTGTATCTGCAGGGCAGTGATTCAGAATAGAAATTACAGATTGCTGCTGCTTGGTAGGAGTGAAGTTCAGAAGTAACCACTATTTTCTATGTCAAGGAAATGACTACTATAGCATTTGGATTGAAATGTCCCTAAAATTGTCTTTACTCTCTGTGAGGAAGTAAGTGGACATGGCAATCAAAACCACAAGGCAGCCTTTTACCTACAGCCAGGCCTCTGAGAGCAAGAAGACAGGAGTAGATACAAGTGTCTTCAATTGCACATTCCATTTACTTCTGGGAAGTAATCATGTTTTCTTCATCAAGTAATCATCACAGATTCACCTCTGAATCTGTGTCCTGTTTTCCTCTGTAATGATTAAATGGTCTGTAACAAAGAGCATAAAATAAGAAGGTGATTTTACATCTGTTCATAGAATTGCTGAGACTGAGCCTAAAATACTACTTTCAGCTCTTGTGTCTGCATTTTAATAAGTAGGTTAAAAGTTTGGAGACAATACAGGGATGAAAAAAAAAAGAGTTCACGGTTGAGAAAAATCTTCAAAGGGTAAATTTACTTAGAGTAAATCTTTTTAACTGACTGAAAAGGAGATTTTGAGGAGAATTGTGATTAGCAGGAATTAAATATTGAGCACACCATAAAGGGAAGTAATGAATTTTCACTCTTTTCATCCATCTGCTCTAGCTGAACCCCTTTCAGAGGCTGATTGAGTCTAACACTAATTTCTGGGCTAAAAACAGACATAGAGTGGTAAAAAGGACATTTTTTTTTAAGTTGATTTAGTTCTTTGTTTTTTCTGTAACAAGACTGACCCAGACAGCAGTTCCAGAATTTTACCAATAAATACCTATTTGAAGAATCAGCCCAAAGAGCCATGGGTACACAGCATGGAACAGATGACCCTGGCCTCATTCCTATCTATGTAGCAGGTGAACTTTGATTAAGAGTTGCAGCTGCATATCCTTGAATATTACCTTTCATTTTATTTCTAATCAAGTTTAAGCTGCAATGTGGTGTGAGTTTTCCTTTGTTTTGATTTGAGGAGTGCTTTGAATGCTCCCAATGGGACACGAAAGACCCATTAAGGGTGAATGGAAGCAAAATGAGCCTTCAGTCACTTCATGCTGCCTAGATATGGAAGATAAACTGTTCCAGCTTCATTATGTGACTTATGCTTCCTTTACCTGACAGCACTGAACTCCTGCAGAGTTCATGCCTCTGACTGTAATAAATTGCAGGTTTCTGACTCTAGGCTCCTATCAGTGACGGAAACTTAAGGATTAGAAGGGGTTTTATTCATCACTAAATCCGGTTCCCTGTTATTGAAAGCAATCTCACCTAATTTTTTACAAGTGGACCAAGCTCTAAGTCAGAAATAATGCAGATTTTTACTAAAATGATAATTTTAAAACCTTGTTCAAAATGGTAATACTTTGGTTGTGCTTTATTCTTCTTTTTGGGGGGAGTATATATTCATCAATACATTTATTACTATATATATATATATATATAAATCCAGCACATACCTACGTGAGTCTGTACTAAGCTAGTTTATATCCTATTTTTTCATGCTGACATTGTAATTTTTAATTTAAATTTCTTCCCCTTGGCTGTTTCAAAAAATTAAAAAAAAAATATAGTGCTATAATACAGAATTTAGCTGGGGAGTTTTTACTGGGTTGATGCAATGAAAATACAGGCTGGAAGTATTTGGAAACAAAAAAAACCCTTCTTTTTTGTTCTAAAAAAAAAATCAAAGAAGTAAAAAGTATAAGTTATGAATAGAAATGAAATGTCAATCAACAACATTTTAAGCTGAATCCAGATCCAAGACTAATTGAGTTGGATTTCTAAAGTTATAATGCAAGTTTTGCTATGCTTTAGCCTACCAAACATAAGACAATGAAAAAATCACCCAATAAATAAACTTAATGTACACAATTATGATAACATTATGTTTCTTTTATACCGTGATCAAGATATTTTAACTTTTGAATCTTTCTTTTTGTCTTCCATAATTGTCTTTTGAGTATAAATTGCTGGATCTCATCTGTGGTATGTGTGTACCCAAAGTTCTCTTAGCAGTCAGTGGTCACTCTTGGAACCATACTAAAGTGGGCTTTGGGCTTCAATCCGACCAATTCTTAGGTAATATCTTGAATATAAGTATGTAAGCAGTCCTATTAACTGAGAGAATAACTGTCTATTTTCTGTTTAGTCCAAGCTTCATTTGGCTGAAGGACAATTTGAAAAAAAAGTATTACCTATTCAAATGCTGTAAGATAAATTTAGAGTTTAAGGCATGGTGCCCATTTTGCATTTACAGTTAAAGAGTGTTTTAAAATCCATTGGAAAATTCTGAGGGAACCTTCCTAGAGAAACACTTCCAACTTTAGAAACTTCCATCTAATTCAAATTACTTTTATTAGCTTGAATATACCAACATTTTTATCTGTAAAATCTCAGAGGTAACAGTGTGCACATAAAACCCTCCTTGAGAATTCAGGGTACCAGATACTTCCTGGGTCATCCTGGAGCTGAGAAATGGTGTTAAAACTATGTTGAAAAGCAATAAACTGAGCAAAATCCCATAAATCTTCTCAACTTTTACTCTGAGGGGATAGGCACCACCAAATGTAAGTTTGAAGGAAGTCTGGTTTTTATTACTGCTTTTGTCTGTGTGTGTATCTGTCCATTACCAGTATGAGAAAGTTTTCTATTTACACCTAAATCACATATAGCTTACACCTAGACCACATCCCTTAGGGTCACTGAGGAGCTCCTCAGAATGGCTGAGGACAGGTCCTCCAGCACTGTCTCATTTTGTCTGGGATATGGATGGAAAACACCTAGAGGTCTTTTAACCACTCTTTGGTGCAAAATACCACAGACTTGCTTTGGTAGTTTTACATCTAGTATGCTTCAAACTATTACTTTTGTACTGCCATCAGATCAATGCATGCTTCTGTCAGCCTTCTCATCAGTTTGCAAGAGCTGCCTACTTTAGACTTAGAATTGCTTTTGGTATAAATAGATTTTGCTGTGGTGGCTACTCTGACCTTCCTTTGTGATGCAGATACCTCAGAACTGAGCAGTAATTTCTGCCCAAGAAAGGATCGAAGCTATTTCCACCCCTCCCCTGCCTTTTCAGCAAATGTGTATGTTGTTTCTGATGATTCATCTGCTAGAACTGGAAGAAAGAACTTGACAGTACACAGTATGAGACAAATTATGTATTATATCTCCTCCTTAGATTTACTTCAAATTCAGTAGCTTAAAAAGAACACATATTGCCCAAGTGGGAGTGGTAGCTTCAGGTCTTCTAAATCTTAATTTATATAAGCTACAAAAATACAGTTAATTTTCATTTCAATCTTCCAGTGTTTAATATATCTGCAGATAAAGTTAGAAATGCTTGAAATGCTGTTTCTTGACAGTAGGTGAGTCATTTCTCAGGTAGCTCAGGAACTAACCTTCCCCTCAGGCTTGGACTCTGGCTGAATCTCTGGTTGTTCCCGTTTTTCCTCTTTGACTGGGCCATCTGGTCTCCCCAGATCTTAGAGCAGGTTTGCTCGGGTGACAGCATTTCCTTCTTCATCACAAATCCAGTGAAGGCTGGAACTAACACTCAGTCCCTAACAGCCTGACTCCAATACCATTGCCATTTACTGTGTGGGTCTTTTATATAAGATAATGAAAGCTGGGGTCCTGTCTGTTCTATTCCAACATTTCTATAGGCAGCTCTAAGAGAATTTGGTTTCCCTGGGGTCAGATTTGCACGCACCAGACAGTTGTCTGTTCTTGCCAGCTGTGTTTGTTATAATAAAAGATATTTTGTCAACCTATAAACTTGCCTTCAGTTACACTGTTCAGTTTAGACCAGCTCCTGAGCAGAGAACAGCATTAGCCTAATTCTAGTCAAAGTTAGAACTAGGCTTGAACTAGAAGCCTAATTCTTTGTCAAATTCATCTTGGAAACTAGGGACACTTTCCTCTCTTTCAGCATCTGAAGAAGAAAAGGAAATTGAAGTTAAATTGGAACAGGCAAATAAAAAACCCCAGACAAGTAACAATATCAGACAGAATCAAGTGCTGTGCAGAAAACAGCTGTAAAGTAGGACAGCTTTTCCCAAGAAGCAGCTCAAAGACTGTGCTCCCTGCTCCTTCAACTCTGCTTTTAATGGTATTCTGTTCCTACAGCCTCAGTGAACACCTAAAGTCTCCCTCCTTGAGCAGTGGGCTTCAAGAGGAGAGAGCATGGGAACATTTCCAGCTTGTCACACCCATGGTATGATTGTGCCTGTGAATACCTCGTCTGTATCTTCACAGGTATTAAAAAAACAAGGGTGGAACTGTGACCATACTGAAGCTGCAGGACCTTCTGGACTACAAGACTGGACCATTCAGGACTACAAGAAACACAGCAGTCAAATATTACTTTTTCTAACTCTAAAAATTCATAAATACTTTACCATCTGCTTTTAACCAAGAAAATGGGCCAGAGGCTGGGGAATCAATATAATTGGAATTATAATTGGCATTGGCAACATGTATAATGTATCAATAGTTGTGAATAAGCAGAAAATGATGATCCTTATTTTTGAAATTTCTTTAGACTAATGATACATATTTAGATTGAATATGTAAAAGTTTGATTTGCTAAACCATAATCTGTAATTTACAATGTGTTCTAGATTAATAGTCTTCTGTGTATTTAGACAATTGATATACTTGCAAATTCAGAAAAAAAGAAGCTTGTCTGTGAATGTGGAGGTAACAGGGAATAATGGGGAGATTGTGCCTTCTCACCACAGCATTTGGGCAAAACCCAGAAAAAGCAGAAATCACTCAATGACAAAAACCTGCTC
>JANPWX010000094.1:1072637-1404445 GCA_024734555.1 Trochalopteron elliotii | reverse complement strand
CGGCCATGGTGGCCCGCTCGTCGCCGGCGGGGCAGGAGCAGGCGCGGCGGCGGCGGCCGCCATTGCTCGCGGGGGCCGCGGTACTATGAAGGATGGAAGCGGACGAGGTGACGATCCGGGAGCAGAATTTCCACAGCCAAGTGCGGGAGTACACGGTAGGTGCTGCCGTGCCCCTCGGAGCTTCCCTGACCTGTCACTGCTCTGTGCCCGTCACTGGTCTGTGCCCCAGCCTTGTGCCCGGGCACCGGCTCGTTTTCCCGCTCCCTCCCGCTGTCCTTGCCTGCCCCTCTCCAGTGTCCGGAGGGACTCGGGGACCTGTCTCGGGTAGGCAGAGAGGTGGGTGCATCTTCTCTGAGGTGCCGCGAGAGCTGGGGGATCCCAGTGCTGACCCCCTGGAGGGTTTTCCTCTTCTTGTGCCTTCAGCAAAAGATGGAGATGCTGTGTTATGCACGCAGGACATTGGTGTGCTCTGTAGGAGTGCTCTCGGAACAGGTACCGGTGCAGCAGCCTCGTGAGCAGTGCTCAGCTTCCTAAGAGAGGACTGCGAGGGGACATCATTTATGTGTACAAGTATCTCCAGGGGAGGTGCCAGGTGGATGGAGCAGGCTCTTCTCGGTGGTGTCAACCACGAGGAGATGAGGCAATGGGCAGAAACTGATGCACAGGAAGCTCCACCTGAACACGAGGAAGAACTTCTTTACTGTGCAGGTGACCGTGCACTGGAACAGATTGCCCAGAGAAGCTGTGGAGTCTCCGTTCCTGGAGTTATTCAAGAACGTCTGAATCCTATGCTGTGTGCTTTGGGATGACCCTGTTTGATCAGGGAGGTTGGACCAGATGACCCACTCTGGTCCCTTCCAACTGTGACCCATTCTGGGATTCTGTGAACACCTCAGTCCTCAGGTGCAGCCTTGATCCCGTCAGGTGTGCATGGGATTTCATGGCATCATTTGTCACGCTGGGATTCTCCTGCCTTGCTGGGCTGTTTGCCCACAGTGCTGTGTGTAACTTTTGTGTTTTCCCTGGCCCCTCATGCCCCGTGCTCTCCCAGTGGAGCACACGGCAGTGCCTGTGCTGTCCCATCTCCCTCAGCCCTCAGCAGTTAAGTGCAGCACTACACCTTACGTGCAGACACAGCAGTTTCAGTTTCCTCTCTGATAGCCTCGTAATTGTTCTCAGGACTATTCAGAGCTGATGGAGGTGTTTTGATGGAGCTCATGTCTCTCCTACTTCAATTCCAGGAAGGAAGTACAGGCTGAACAAGGGAGACACGCAGTGCTCTGTCTTGTGAACGTGCTGTCCTGGCTCAGCAAGGGAATTGTGTTTTCTTTGCCGTCCCTGTTGTCTGAAGGGAAAAATGGATTACTTGAATTAAAATAAGATTTCATAATTTAGCTTTAAGAGTTTTTTAGCCTTGTTGGGAAACTCTAAAACACCATGGTTAACTGATTTATGTAGCGCTATGGCTGGGTCACTTGATAGCAGGCTTGCTTGGAATGTATTAATTACTCTTCTATAGTATATGAATCCATGTTAAGACCTTTCTTGTGAAATATTCTGTTTCTGGGATTTTTTTTTCTGAAGAGTGCAAAATAAACCTGTATGAGAACAGCTACTTTATGGGATTTTTTGGAATGTCTCTTTGGGTGTGGATGTAGTGTATGTCCTGAAAGCCATGACTAGTGGAGGGTGACAAAAAGTAAAATACTTCTTTGTAAAGAAGGCTCTAAGTATTATCTTAATCATATTTGTGGTATGAAAACATGAATGTATGTACAAATCTTTCTTTTCCCTCATGTCTGTTCATCCATTTGTATTCCACTGTGTGCTAATTATCTCCTACTTATTTTCACCAGAGTCTTGCTCTGATAAATTGGATGCTACATATTGTGGTTTCATTCATTAGAAAACACGGATTTTTGAGTCTGAAGGAATGGCTGTGTGCAGTCTCTCTGGGTGCCATTAGAAATAGTGAAGTCTGTTAAATTCTTAAAGAACTCTGTTCATCTGTCCTCTAAAGTTAGAGGGACTTCTTCAGCCCCTTGAGAGCAGTTGGTAAATCTTCCTGTTGGTGTAGTCACAGGAGAAATCACACAGGACACAGTAACTCATATTTTAGAGGTGCCGTGTTGTTTTGTTTGGACAGTGGACTCAGAATATTCTTACTCTCGAAACTTGACTTTGATCTTAATGTTGATCACAGGCCACCTTTGTTACTGTTTAATCAGTGAGAATAATAATAACAATATTGCCTTTTAAATCATGCACTGGTACAGTTGTGATCTTGTCTTTAATTTATGTTGGAACACTTTATGAGTGCATGAAGTGCTGCCACCCCCAGCTGAGTGTGCAGCCTCCTGTGGCTCCCACACAGCTGCAGGAGAATATTGCAAGTATGACTGCATTTGTGGTTAGTCTGAGCATGCTGGAGCACACAGAGTATGTTGCTCACATGTGCATTTATGTTAACATCCTCTCCTCACCATTCCTGCCCTTGCTGCTCATGAATTTCTTAAAATATGCAAATAGGCAGTTGTTGTGTGGGTAGTGGGTGTAGTCATCAGCCCCTCAGCTGGAGCAGGGAACATATTCCACTCTGACACATGCATTAAACCTTGATTCTAACTGCAGGTGGGCTGGGGGCAGCAGAGCAGTTAAAAGAAGCATTTGACATTACAAGAAATAATGGCTTTAATGGGGTAGGTTTAGCTTAAATACTGGGAAGAAATTCTGTACTGTGAGGGTGGTGAGGCCCTGGCACAGGTTTCCCAGAGAAGTTGTGGATGCCCCATTCCCTGGCAGTGTTCTAGGCTAGGTTGGCTGGGGCTTTGAGGTACCTGGTCTAGTGGAAGGTGTCCCTGCCCATGGCTGGGGGGTGGAAGCAGATGATGTTTAAGGTCCCTTCCAAGCCAAACCATTCCATTCCAGTTTGTTGCGGAATTTTACAACGGAGGAGACCTCTGTGTTAGGAGTAAGAGAAATTTATGTTGTCTTTTAGAAGTGTCTTTGAAGAGCTAGTTGTGTGGCACAGTCTTTACTGGAACCTAAAATGATACATTCATGAGAGAAGAGAAATCAAAGTAAGCTGATGGAGTTGAAAAGAAAATGCTTTTCACTTTTCTCTTACAAATTTTTTTGAAGATGTACAGAATTCCTATATTGTGCTTTCTGATGGAATCTTAAGGGCACACTGAGTTTAGCTTCAGTGTAATGCTTTATTTCTGCTTCATGTATTCTCTGAACTGGCAAGCTACAAAGTTTTCCATAAAGTTGTGTAACATAAAAAAAATTCAAGGCTTGTTATCCTTTTGCTGGTGGTGCCTGTCTCTTTCTGCAGGTGCCAGCTTCTGCTAATTCCATCTTCAAAAGACAAATATTTCTGGCACATGTTTATAGATTGAGCAAGGGTAGTAAAATATTGTTTTTTAAAAAATACATCCTTCATCTGCTTTTGAGATGACTCAGTAGTTTAATGCTTAATTTAAATCAGGCCTGCTTGCTCTTGGCCTCATTTGGAGTGTCTGTATGACACCTGTTTTTCAAGAGGGTGCCTGTTTGCAACAAAATAATCTGCCTTGTATTTTGTTGCTTCACGAGGATGATCTGTGCTGCTAGAAGGTGGTTAACTCCCTAGTCAGGCATGGCTCTTCAAATATGGATCTGTTATAGGGGATCTGTTGTTTTGAACAGTTGTTGAAAACACCAAGACTCAGACTCGGACTGAATCTGAACTTTAAAATTCAGATGCAGTGAAGTAGATGTGGAGACTGTGAACTGGTGACCCAGTGTGAGAGACATGGCACAGCCAGGAGTTTCCTTGGAGCCACTGAGATCCTTGATTTCAACAAAGCCAGAGCCATCCTCAGTTCTGGCTAAAAGGGGCATCTTTCAGAAAAGCAGCTTTGATTGATTGCAAAGTACAGAAAAGGGTTTGTGTTCTGTACCTGGTCAGTATTTGTGTGAAAGAGTTGTAAAGGCAGGACAATATTCTGTCAGTTTACTCTTCTTGGTCCTTTAGATTCATTTATAACCTGCTGAGATGTTGCACATCCATGGAAAATATTTGAACTTCTAGGGAACTGCTTTTCCCTTGGGTCCTGTTATTATGCCTGTTTATAAAGTGTTCTACTTTCCACTGGTATTGTTGTGAACTGTTTATTTCAAATGTAAATGGAGCAAGTGCAATGGTTGAACCTGTTTGTGGTCCCCTGGGTTTACTTTTTAGAATATTAACTTCCTTTTTTTTTCCAATTTGAGTCTTCTGGTCTGCAGTATTAGCTTGTATTTTTAAAAATACAAGGTAAATTTTTTTGGTTTTCCACTTAAAAAATGTAGGCTTTTGAGTATGTAAAAATATACATGTACAGCTGGTTATGAGGGTTCCTTGGCAAAATAAATACACTGTGCTTGCATTTGTAGTGTGGGGAGAACAACAGAACTACTAGGTTCTATTGTTAGCACCATAAAACTTTTAGTTAGGAAGCTTAAGAATAAACATAGTATATTTGGAAATAAGTTTATTATATTAAATATGTAATAAAAAAAATCAGTGCTGGTAGAATAAGTTAAAATACATAAATACTATTATAACAAAATTTTAAGTGTTTCATGCAAGTTCAGGCAGATATTGAAACTGGTGTAATATGGAGTTTTATGTTAAATGTGATATGCTTCCATTTGAAGGACTAAATGTTTTCAGGGGTGCAGGCTTCAGATGCTAAATATTCTGAGAAACCTAGTTTCTTTATTTCTTCTACTAATTCAGCATGGCTACTGCTGGCATTTGTCCTCTGTAAGGCTGTAAAATGAGGGAACTGGTTTGAGCACTTGACTTCTTTTGGTCAAATGGGGGCTTGTTTGTGACCAGATGTGCATCCTTAAAAAACTGAGATTTTCACAGGCCCTTTTTTCTGCCAGCAGTGATGATATTCTGGTACTGGGCCAGGAAGAAAGTGCTGATCAGAAGCATGGGTGACTTGTATGAACAAACTTATTACAAATACTGAAATGTTTTTGTTTGAATGCTTATGCAAGTTTATATTTTATAAAAAAAAATTATGCCTTTCAATTTTTTTTTAACCTGTACACCGAAAACTTAACGACTACTTTAGATCTTAAATGGCTTCTTGTCTTTCAGAAAATAACTTTGCCTAGATTTCTCAGTATTGCTTGTTTTTTCTTTTTTCCCTTAAATATTTTGGGACAGATTTGTGACTGAATACAGCAGTATTTGTAGCAGTGATGTGAGGCATAAAGCTGAAAGATTGGTGCACATTTAACATAATTAAATATATAAAATGTTGGCATAATGTTAATGAAAATGTTGGTAATGTTAAAAGTATACCTTTACTTGTAAACATGGGTGCTGCACTGAACTTTGAGAAGTGATGAATCATCTTCTGGCTGTTGGTCCTGGGGATCAGCACCGTGGATCCATCTGGAATCAATAAGCATCTCAAAATACTTGGCATAGACAAGTGGAGAGAGATACTTATTCCCCAAATAGAAACAGCTTTTGGAGAGTTCCACTATTTCTGTTTATGCAAAGTAAGCATGGAAGGCTGAAGTGTAAAAATTTGCAATTAGTTACAGTGCAAAAGAAGTCCTTTTGAGTTACTGGTGTGTTTCTTTGCAGGAGCAGTTGACCAGAAAGGCAGCACACTTCATGGAGGGTACAGGCATATGTTTAAGAAAGTTTTGTAATAAGGTGTAATTGGACTTGAGCAAATCTAATAGAAAGTGGAAGAACTGACAGCAAACAAAACCAGCTTTTCATAATGTGACCAAAAGCAAGCAAATCTGTCTTGGGGTTTGTTTGAGTGGCTGGGCATGGAGTAGAGGGACTGGTAAGATGGCAGGGTGTAACTGGGAGATGGGAGGGCTGTAATAACAGCTCAGTCTTTGCTGTGAGGAGGTTGCCGAGTGTTCCTGAGTTTATTAGTAGAAGACCCTCTGGAAATAGGTGTTTTCAGAGAGGTCACAGAGGGTTGGGAGATCGGTGAACAGGTGACCTGAGTAGCAGAGGAGATGGTGGTAAAGTCAGAGTGGAGAGAGGATCTGGAGCATGTTACCTTGTGACATTATGATAAGAAATTCAGGGCACACTTCTGTAGGCATAGATGGAATTTTGGGTTAAGGAAGACAAAACATTCCATTCAGTATAAGTTTACTGGTTGTGTTTGAAGATTATGCAAGTGTTTTTTTCTTTTCTTTCTTCTAAACTGAAGTGCTTTCTCATTTCATGTCTTTCAGCCTTTCCTATTTAATTTGGTATTTATCCTCATTTAGGAGGGCAGTGATGACTTTGTTGAGAAAGTCTTAACTCCCATCCTCTCCCCCTTACCTTGAACACCACTGACTCTTTCATGTACCTGTGTGCTGTCTCATGACTTGGGGCACTGCCCTAGGAACAGTCATGGTCAGGAATTTATACAACTTCTAACACAGGAAGAGGGGAGACTTTGGAAGTCGTGTCTGGAGTTTGTTTTTATGCATCCACAGACAAACAGCCTGGGTTGTTGCATCAGTCTGGAGGGTGAGCACAGAGGCAGGTAGAGGTGACCTGGAACAAGCTGCTGCTCTAACCCCCTGATTAGGTGTTCATGTGACAGGTGAGATTGCTTCACGCTTTCAGCAGCTTTGACCTGTCCTCTTTGGGACCCAACTGACTCCCAGAAAGATGGTTTCAAAACTCATGCTGCTGTTTTATCAGCTGGATGTTGAATATTCATGTATAATAGTGTTGCTCCCCACACAGAGGTTTCTAGTTTTTTGATTAAATGGATATGTTAAAAGTTGTTTCTAACTACCATCAACATGATTTCAAGAGAGAACCCTGTGCTTTCTACTGTTCTAATATTTGAACACTTGGATCATTTTTGAAAATTTTGATTAACTGGAAAATATTCTACAGAACTATGTTTCAGTTTCCCTATTTCCAAATTGTGTGTGCTCCTACAGCAGGTGGTATGTGCATTGATGGCATCCAAGTCTGTGTATGGCTGGGTTAATGTACAGAGGATAGAAGCAGTGTATGTGTGTGATATTTTTCCCTCTTTACCTTCTTGTGTTGTTTCCAGGATGGGCTTCACAATTGTCATCCAAACATGGTGCTTCAGCTTTACTGTTGATTTTAAATGTCTGTTTAGGCCTTGATTATCAATTTTTCCATTATCTATCTGTGATTTCTATTTTTTAATGCATTTATGGGAAAAAATTGATGCTGATGAGTTTTAGTTGAATTTGACAATAGGAACAAATTAAAATATTTGCTGAGTTTCAAATTGTTTTAACTTACATCCAGTAGAGAGTCTGCGTAATTGTTGAGAATTATGAAAACATACAGCTATTGCAGTTTAAGTATGTTTGTGTTTTGGGATGGGGGGTGCCACATAAAAATGTTCCAGGATATATGTGTAAGAAGACAAGGAAGAGTATTTTTATGTGTTAGGATGAGAAAGTTTATTAGCTTTGTCTTCTAAGATCTTCTGCATCTTGTCCTGAAAATTAATATTAGCCAAAGAAGCTGCCTTAATTAAATAGTTTACCAAGTCTGTGTTAATGAGACTTTTGAGGTTGTTTTTTGAGAAATGAATTGTTAATAGTATGACTCTGGAGGTTTAATATAACCAGTTATTACAGCCTGACTTTCCAGTGTTGAATAGTGCCTCATTCAGGGGCAGAATGTTAGAATGATCTAGGTTGGTGCTGTTGTGTTAATTCTAGGGAGTGTTTTTAAGTATTGCACCTATGCTGAAAAACATTTTTGACTGAAGGGCTCTAGAAGCTGGTTTTTATCTTCAGCAGAATTTCTAGCACACAGAATGTATTTTTGAGTGTTTCTTACTTTCTGTTGGATCCTGGATGTTTTTTTCTAGATGAGCAAGTCTAGGCACCTGCCTCTGAACCGTTTATAATCTCTTCATGACTTAGGAATCAAAAAAAAAAGTGGGTCAACCACTTGCAAATGTTTTAAGCTAGGGAGGAGTCCTGAGAAGAGTTGGTATATGGGGGAGAATCATAGGTATGGAGGGCAGTATTAGTGAGCAGAATTAATCTGTAGTCATAGGCAGTCACAGGACATACTTGATATTTTCTCGTAAGATTAAATTTAGTGTGTCATGCCAAGTGTATAAGGCTGGCTGGTTTAGAGTGAATTTAATCTAACCACAGCAGAATTAATGTCTCATTTGAGAAAAATGAGATTTCCAGAGCAGATGATACAATGAATACCAGGGTCAAACTGAGACCATAGATAGAATTTTCAGTTTTCTTTGGTGTGCTTTGTTGGTTGTCAGTCACTTTCTGTTGACACATCCACAACAGGTGGGACGCCTTGTTTGCTTTTTAGATGTCAGTGGGATAATTGAATTCTAAATATTAGAAGTAGACCAAGCAGAGCTGCTTGTCTCCACCTGTATTTTCCTACTGTTTATTCCTGCCATCTTTTCTATGAGTAAACAAAAGCAGTTGCCAAATGGGACAGTGGGAGGAAGCTTTTTAGTTGCCTTGGGGTATTTTAATGCACATTAAACTGCTTCAGCAGCATTAGAGCAGTAAGAGATGGAAGTATAATGCTGTGTTTGTTGTTTTCTATTACAGAAATTAAAACCAAGAAGTGCAATACTATTATTTTCTGGAGATAGTAATCACAGGCAAAATACTGTTTCATTTTCAACACTTAGACATGTAAATAGACATATTCTACATGGCGATATTACCCAGAGTGATCTCTGCCTTCTCTTGTCTCTGTGCTGTTTTTTCTGCTTAGGGAAAAGGAAACATTCTGTAAAGTAACAGCTGGAAGTGAAGTGGAGATGTTCTTTGTTACGTCTGTAGCCTTGTTTTGTGTATCATTTGCATAAAAATGCTTGTGGATGTAATAGCAGTAACTTTATTTTAATACCGACTCAGATGCTTCATTTTAAAGTTATTTCCTTTCTTCCCTCACTCTTTGGAGCTACTTTTTGGAGTTTCTTGATCTTTCATTTCATATGTGGCATGGTAAAACACTGCTTGCTGCTTGTCTTTTGCTCCTCCAGAGCAAACAGATTTTCCCTGTTCTACATGCTAGCATGCAATCAAGTTGGAGGAAACAATCACTTATTTGCTTTGATGCTTTTCAAGTGGCAATGTACCTGTGTTGAATCTGTGTTTGTGTTAGGTTAAAGAACATTACTAAGGTGTGGGACTTCTCTCTGTGAAGGAGTTCTGTGGGGGTTTCATGCTGTTAGAAGTTGTTGTTTGGCAAGATGTCTGGCTCTTTCACAGTGGGAGGACATCCCTCACACAGTCCTGCAGGGGCCTGTACTTACACTTAATAAACACATTCATAAACGACCTGGGGAAGGGTATAAATTATGAAGTGACTAAGTTTGTAATGGTGCTTATTTAGTCAGGGATGTAGACAATAAGGCAGAGTGGACTCCAGGCTCCTGCTCAGGGGAGGCTCAGCTGTGGTATCAGACTACTTAGGGCTTAAAAACCTCCAGGAATGGAGATTGTGCAGCCTTGCTGGGCAACTGGTTCCACTGCTTGGCTCTCCTCATGGGGGGGATTTCTTCTTACCTCCAGTCTCATCCTCCCACTGCCAGCACAAGTCAAGAGCTCAGCTCTGTCTTTTTAACACCCTCCTCACAGGTACTGGCAATCAGCTGTCAGGTCCTCCTGAAGCCTTGTTGTCCTCAGGCTGAGCACACTGAGGTCCTTCAGCCTGTCGGCACCAGGCCAGTGTTCCAGCCTCTGACCATGAGTGATCATCCTTTCTGCAATTACCAGCATCTCTCATATACTGGTGCTTCAAAACTAGACACAGCAGCTGCATGTGACAGGGTGACTGCTGCTTGGAGAGAAGAATTACTTCCCATGATTATTGGCTTTGCTTTGGGTAATACAGCCAGGGATGATCTTTGAGGTGTGTGCTACCAGGGCACACTGACTGAGAGGTAGTGAACAGTTACTGGACAAGGCACCTATATGCTTTCTTCCTGGTGTAAAATACGGCTCCCTCATAACAGTTGGGAATAATTCCATGCTATAAAAATAGAATCCTGTATATAAAAATGCAGCTTTTAATGTGCACACGCACAAAAGTTGTAAAAGATGGTTGAATCATGTTTGTAAGAGAGGAAAAGAGAGGCTCTTACACATTTTGAACAGTCTGTCTTAGCATGAAAGTGTAGCTGTTACACTTGCAACAGAAGATGCTTTCCCAGTATGAGGCAGGAATTTCAGTGCCAGAGTTTTAAGATCATCAACACGGACAAATTAGTGTCAGCTGATCTTTAGTAATTGTCAGTGGGATAACTACAATGTAATTTGACCTAGTTCAGGCTGTTCCTGCTCCTGTTTAATGCCTGACCTTCAGTGCTGGCCCTTAGAGGCACAAGGTATGCAGATAATCTCCAGCTCCATTCTCATGGGAGCTGGGAGCTTGTGGTACAGATCCAAAAGTATGATGTGGGTCATACTTGGATGACTTTGGATGAGAGATGCAAAGGTATGACACTGTGGAAGAGCTGATTGCAAGAGATACAAGAATGTAGTGCAGTGTGTCTCCAGAAACAGCCTCTCCTGGCGTGTCTGGTGTGTAATCTAAGCAGGAGCAGAAGGCACTTCCTTTTCCTGAATAAAGATTAAGGGCTTCAGGGGAGAACAGGTTTCTTTTTGATTGTCCTACCAGAGGTTGTATTTAGTCCGTGGGAAGGGATGTAAATGAATTATATGCTTGAGGTTTGAAGATTCCTTAACGTTCCATCTGTTAAAAAGCAGTCCT
Source organism: Trochalopteron elliotii (assembly GCA_024734555.1). Lineage (NCBI taxonomy): Eukaryota > Metazoa > Chordata > Aves > Passeriformes > Leiothrichidae > Trochalopteron > Trochalopteron elliotii. The sequence continues at coordinate 1,393,671 of JANPWX010000094.1, read as the reverse complement.
GGGATGTGGCACAGAACCCATGTGTCATGTTTTCAATTACTGAGTGGTGCGGAGGGGACATGCAGACAAAGACATTAAAAATTATTAAGAATTGCTTTGGTTGACTGTTTGGCTATAACCATAGACAAGTCTTGGGCTCCTCATTGTTTTCTTTATATTTTGATCCACCTGTTCAAACGTGGACTGAGTGTATTTCCCCTGTAAGGTCAGAATGTACCTAAGTTATGTTTACAAAGTAGCTTCCCAGTCTAATTATGGCAACGGATCCATAACTACTTTGTCCTTCAAATTTGGAATGAATTTAAGGAAATCAACTTTAAGATTGGAAGGTATTTCTTGTGAAGTTGGGGATCTCAGAAATCCTTCTTCATCACCCTTGGGTACATTCTTTGCACAGTGCCTTGATTGTCTCCCAAGTAAAACCTAGAAAAACTTCATTTGAGCTCCAGTGAAAAACTCCTTGCAGTGAACTTGGGGATGTGAGGAATACAGGTTGTCCTAGATTTGCTGTATTTGCAGCATCCTTTTGTCAGCTGTTATTGTAGAGATGGGTGATGGCATAAATCACTGCTTTTTGGTTGGAAACAACTTGCAATATCATTTGGATTTGACATTGTATTCCAGTGTTGCCTCCAATACTGACACACTCAGTAGTTTCTGAAGGAAAGATGGCATTTACAGAATATAGGCTCATTTAAATTTTTGTTTCTACTGAAGGTATCAATGTAGTTTTGTGTATGGTGTTCTTTTGTGAGTAGTGCCCTATTTCAGTGTGACTACCTGTGCTCTTTAGTAAGTGATTAGAAATGGAATTGACAGATGATTGTATGTAGTGTGGCATGTCGGTGTGGTTTTAAAAAAAAAGACATGGTGATGAACTTGAACCCTAAACCCAAGTTTCTACTGAAACTTGAGACCTCCTGTGCTGTAAGCAATTGGGGAGGACAGTGCTGATGGATCCAGTGACAGGAGGCTAATGCTGATTCTCAGGTGAGTGTGGAGAAGCCTTTTCAGTGCAGCAAGAAGGGCTGAGTGCTGTTACATACAGCTGTAAAATCTTACCTGGAGTGCTGCACACAAGCCCAGCCACTCATGATTGAGAAACATGAGCTGAAACTACAGCAAATACAAACAAGGCTGGATGGGTTTTTTTCCCCAATACAAAAATATCCTGAAGCAAACAGCAGTATGAGGAATAAGAACCCAGGGCTGCAGTGTTGACAGGGCAGTGGAGCCTATTCTTCAGCTATCACAGCAACACATTCCTGTTCCCCAGCTTAACTGAGTTCCACTCTAAAAATAGTTGGGATGCTGACTTGAGCTGTTTCCTTTAGAAAGCTATTCAGAATGTATGGTTAGAAACAGTTCAGGGTCAGAGGTTTCACTGAGTGTCAGTTAAGACTGCAGTAATATTTCTGAGTTTGCTATTTAACTTGTTTTTGGTCAGTATGGAGAACTTTTAATGTGACCTTTTTTTTAAGATCATAAAGCTTTCACTTACTAGAATTTATTCATTTTCTTGACAATAATTTCAAAATTTTGTGAATTTTCAGTAAAAAACAGCCTTATCAAGCATTTATGAAGTTGTTCTCAGATCTGACAGAAGTAGAGGGAGAGTTACACCAGGATGTAGAGTTACCCCTTATTTCTGAGTTGCAGAGTAGCTGTTATCTAAAACCAGCATTTGACAGTTTGTGTTACTGGACAGCTTTTGTCTGCTCTGCCTTCAAAATACCTCAGTTATCTCAGTGGTACCTTGCAAGTACAGACCCACATTTTCATTGTAACCTTGCTATCATGGACAGTAAAGGTCATCCCTTCTATTTGAAGGTGTAAACAAGATTGCAGTAATTTTTATTCGTTTTAAATAAAATTAAACCAAAAATGAGCTTAACTGTATTTTTCTTTTACATGGATTACACCATGTTGTTTGCATCTGACAGATTTCTAAAGAATTCACTTGCCCCCGTATATGTGATACCTGATTTTCAAAAGTGAGTGCCTAAAATTAGATGTCTCTAGCTGTAGCCTTGGTCTAGTTTTCAGAGGAACTAGAAGCTTAGAGAAGGATTCTCTTTCAGCACTGGCATTGCATTTTCCAATACTGACAGGACAAGCTGTGTCAGAGTACTCTGGAAAACCAAGGCTGTTCTCAGTTTGTTTTGTTCTTCCTGTTTCAAAAATATACCAACTTTTTTTATTAAATCTTAGTAAAATTCTTCAGAATTACCTATTTAAAGGACTGAGTTCTTTATCAAAACCTTTTCTTCTTTGAGGCATCCTTAAAAAAAGTTGGAGTGGTAAGCTCTATTCAGGTCAAAGACTAGAATTCAGAGGTCTAGTTATGAAATCTCATTTTCAGTGCCTGTATTTTGGGTGTTGCTGCTGTGTGCTTCCTGCACAGAGAATGGGCTGGGTTGCCACTTTCAGACTTACAGCACTGTTGTACTTCCGTGAGGCACCTGGAAGTCACCCAAATGCCATACTCTGACACTTGGTTATGCTTGGTTTTTTTAAATCTAAAATGTCTGACTACACCAGAAAAATAACCCTTTCAGTTTATATTTATCAGTATTTCTTAGGAAGTCTGTCTTTCATGAATAATATATTATTCTCCACTGTGATTTGCTGATTTGGATGCAGTATTGTTATTTAGATTCAGATTTATCAGGGCTATCATCACTACCTTCACTTTCACTTCTCCCTTTCTCTTAGGGTAGCCTTTCTGCTCTTGATTTTTTTTAAGACAGTGAGTCTTAAAGGCAACAATTCTACAAATGATAGCTTAAAAAAATAGGTCAGCTATTGTCCAGTGGAGTAAATTTCCAAAACAGAATGGCATGCCTGCTTCTTGTTCATTTCTGACTGACTCATGTTTTTAATAGGCATAGGCACCCAGGATTAGGGAAGTGGTGTTGAGCCACTGATGCCTCATTCAGGAGCAAATAAAATGTATGGTTTTTTTTTTTTTTTTGATGTATGGTTTGTTTGTTTGTTTTTTTTTACCCCACAAAGGCTTGGAGGGTTAAAACTTTCCTGCTGTTCAATTCCTTTCCTGTAAGATTTCCAGCATTTTTGTGGGTGTTTTGGTCTTATCTTACTGTATTGTAATTGTAGTGCTAAATCTTATAAACAACTTGATCCAAGGCACTGTGGGCTGAAGGTGCATCTGACCTAAATAAACCACCGACCTTACCAGAAGGGAAGTTGTGCCCTTTGGCTTCTGGCTGTGAAGGAAACATTGTGTTTGATGAGCTCATCTGGGGCATCCACTGTAGGCACGAGTCTCTCTTGTGTGTGTTGTCACCTGGAATTTGTTTGACTCAAGTCAGGATGCAAAGAGTAAACATGTTTGTTTCTTTCCACATGTGCTGACAGCACAGTCTAAAACAGATCCTCAAGTGCCCATTGTATAAAAATATAATTACCCTTAGGGTACATGTGAAGGGGGTACAAAGCCTGATAACTTTTACAAATCAAGTGGATTCAACCTTCAAAAAACAGCCCACCTCACACCACTCACCCCTCCCTCAAACAAAAAATCACATTGTGAATAAGGCTTTTCTCTTAATTTTACAGTAAAGCTTGCAGACCATATAATTGATGCAATACCTATTACTCTAGTCAAGATGTTTTAATGGATCTAACTTTCTGTTAATAAGATACAAAACATAACAGTCTTGAAATTTGCATAAAATATGCTCCTGTTGATCTGAATTCAATTTTAAATAGTTAAGACCAAATTTACTGCTTATTGTAATCCAGGCATTTCTTCATGACCTAATAAATGCAATTTTTTTTCCAGATCTGTTTTCTCCTGTTTGCTGTTCTCTACATAGTTTCCTACTTTATAATCACAAGATACAAAAGGAAAGCAGGTAAGCATATAATTTTTAATATGTCAAAAAAAATTTGTTTTTCAGATAAATAGATGATTCTTTTCTTATCCGTCCCCACGTGGAAAGTGGAAGAAACAAAAGTGTTTGATAGGCTAGTGGTCTATGGCAGCCTGGATTGACCTGGCTGTGTATGGCAGCCTGTGTTAACTATTTTGAGATGGAAGGAAGGGGTTAATGTCAAAGGAGATGCTTCTGCCTCCCTTGCCTTGAGATCCTGTTGTTCTCCGTTCACATCAGCTTTTCCAGAATAAGGATCTTCAGCTGTATTTTAGCAGCAAAATCAGGTTCTGAGCTTTTGCTAGTAAAGTGAAAGGTTGCCAGTGCTACAGAAGGGAAGTAGCATTATTTCTTCAAAAAGTCCTGTTCTGATCAGGTACAGTTATTATTTCAGTTGTCTTAACCTGCTTCTTATGACTTCACCACTGAAGCTTAGAAAATACCTTGAGATAATACTCTATTTTTTTCCCTTTGGAAACATTGTGTATTTTCCATTCTAAAATTAGTCTGCAGGAAGCCCTGTAATTATCTTTGATATTTTTTCTGATGACAAACAGCATAAAAATCAGTATAAAAGCACAGAGTCTTTGACTCTTGACAGCTTATCTGGGACCTTGGTGCTTGATAATAGTCAGGCTGTAGAAACATTCTTGTGTATGGTGATCTTGGTGCTTTGAACTTAAATGGAAATTTTTGTTGAGTGACCTGAGTTATGTTAGAGCTGCTTTCATGGATGGATTCATGTTTTAAAAAGTAAGCTCTTTGTGGAATTTATTTCCTTGGAAGACAGGTACATCTCTGTAAACAAAGGAAGTAAGACAGATACTATCTTCTGATCCTGATGTGTATTTTGGACGTTGCAAGGCTGCTACCATTTGGAGATGGAGAAGAACAGGGAGGGGAAACTGATTTGGCAAACACTCTTGGATGCAAAGACACTTTTATTACCTTTTGTTGGCAGTTGATCTCAGCTGGGAAGAGGGACTGCTCTGCAGCTGTGCTGACTTTTTGAAAGCTTTGTGAGCACATACTTAGGCACACTTTGTAGCCTGCTACGATCTTCCTGATGAGAAATGTTTGAAGAGTTAACACATCTGGAACTCTTTCAGGACAAATTGTTCTCTGCTTTTCCAAGAAACTTTTTAGCCAAAATGATTCATGAGACCTTGACTTAGCCTTTCAAAACACCATGAGGTATCCATCAAAAGCCCAATAACTCGAGGTTCTTCCACAGACAAATTTCAAAATAGCATGAGGTTATTGGCTGTGTGTTTATTTCAACTGTGTGCATGACCCTTAAGAACTTAAATTTATTTTAAAATGTAAGAATAAATAAAATCAGGTGTTCTATATCCTATGGAAAATAGGAAAAACTTTAGAATACTGAGTGTAAAATTATTTCAAATTCAGAAATTATTTCAAAATGCCTACATTATTTAAAATTTAGAAATGCTTGCATTTGTGTATTGATGTGCATAGAGAAGGGTGTAAAGAATAAATGAAGGATGTGTTAGTGATTTGTCTGAGTTAAATGTTGATATTGTCTCAGAATGATTGTTTTAGTGAAGTATTAAGTGAGGAATAAGTGAATAAAAATGGTCTAAAATGTGGAGTGTCAGAAGGAAATAATGATATCTTAAATCCAAAACAAATAACAAAAATATAACCACCTCTCCTTCCTCCCCTCCCCCAAATCCCCAGGAGCTGGGAAGAGGGGTGAGTAAAGGGAAACAACTGAGTGGTCATCACTATTGTTCTGGGTATGCTGTCTTGTTTTAAAAAGACATTTATACTGCAGGTGATTTCTAGCAGTAGTTAGTATGGACTCTTAGACTTTGCTGCAGCTTGCCTGCTCTGTGGTTCCAGAGATGCCCAAAGGGGAAGTTTGTAGCAGGAGCTGTGGCTGTAGTAATCTGAAAGCATGTTTGCCATAGAGCCCTCTGGAAGAGGCCTCCAAGAAGTTTTTATCTGTATATTTAAGTAAAGTGAAATAACTTTGTTACATTGATTGGAAAGAGTTTGACCAGCAAAAAACCAGGGTGAGAGTATTCATTTTTGGAAGGAACCTTCTTAAAATATTGATGCTCATAAATTGTATCAGTACATCTGAATTTTAATTGCAAATTAAAATTATTCCTATCTTTATACATTTTAGCCTGGAGAAAGACCAAGTGAGTATTGAATATAACCTGATGTCATTTAATTTTCAGATGAGCAAGAGGATGAAGATGCCATTGTTAACAGAATATCGTATGTATAGCTCTTCTTGGCAGAACTTCTCCTGAATGTATTGTTATGATAGGAATCTTCTGTGCTTGCAAATAAATAAGAATCTATTTGTAATATTTAAATGTATTTTAAATAGATTGCTAGAGGGTCAAGAAAAAAGATTTGATCTAGTGGCACCTTGAGTTATGTAAAGGGTTATGAAAGTTAGGTTTAAGCCTTTTTTCACCTGTGGTTCTGCAGGTAGGTATGAAGTTGGCCAGAATACTGCATGAGGACGTGATGCAAGAGGTGGAATTGAGTGCAAGACCTGCATTTATGTCTCTGAAATGTGGGAGATTAGATGGGGGGTGTTGTAAATTGGCACAGCAGTCAGTGGAAGGCCTGTGAAGGGAGGCAGTGGATCCTCAGACAAAGTTCTCTCTCTCTGAAGAAGATCTCTTTGATCATTGTAGAAAGCTGCAGAAAGGTAACAAACGGAAGGCAAGCACTTGCCAGACCTACTGGTCTGCCAGCAACTCTCTCCTTATCCTCTTCCTGTGTGAAGTTAAATATTAATATCTCCTATCTGAATATGCTTCAGGAAGCACAGAACCTCCATGGCTGTTGCTGCCCTCAATTACATGATTGGCTGGACCATGTGAATTGGCTCCTCTGTGTGAGTGGTTTTGGCTCTTCCCTGGTGATGCTGCAATCCCCTTGGAAGGAGAGCTTGGAGAAAAGTGTTGTTGTAAATGTAAAATGTTCTTTTTTCTTTCAGCCTAAGCTTCTTTAAATGTGCATGTTATTTTCCTAAAAGCAGTAACTCTCAAACATATATAAATAGATTTTTCTTCACATGGCATAATTGTCAGGACATGAAGTGTGGAGGGATGAGAAAACAAAGCCAAAGTGCTGTAGCACTTTGCTGTAGTTTGTTAGGTTTCCCAGTTCTGGCTTAGAATACTTAAACATCCTTAAATAAAAGAATAAGTCTCAGAAGCCAACAACAATAACATAAGAATATTGTTAAAGTTAAAATTAGTCACTCATACTTTCCTTTCAAAGCATCATAGGAATGAAAAATGGATATGTAGACTTTTTAGGAAAAATAAGATTTCTGTAAGCAGCTTACAAACACTTCTGTTGTAGGGATGTTATATTTATTTATTTTGCCATGCAATTTTGAATTGAGTATTATTTCTAATTTTATTATAGCATTGGATTAGTTCTGTAAGAATGTTTTGTTAGTCTTATTTTTTTTAAGGACACAGTTCTTTTTAATGCCACAAGATGGCATTTGGTGTAAGTTGTACTTGGGATCTAAAAAGAATAAGCTTAAATATTTGAAACATTTCTGACAATTTCTGTATATTGACTTTACATCTGTGAGATGATAACTTTAATAACTCCTTTGTGAAAAAACCCAACTTTTTTTTCAGTTTGGTGTTCAAATATTTGTGTAATAGTATTCTTTATTTGTTAGAATGTTGCTCTGCTTTTAAAAATTGTACTAGGGATATAGAAATTGAATATTTTTTCTTGTGTATGTGTCTGTGGGAAATTAAAACTGACAGAGGAGACTTGTGAAAAGGTATTTAATGAACTCCTGTAGTTTAACCTTTGAATTACAATGGAGTTGAATGCATGCATGTGCCAAGAGAGTAATCATGGTAGTTGGTAAAAACTAATTATTTATACTGGGTTCTGTAAACTATTTTAAATTTGCTTTTTGATAGTCAAATATGTTGGAAATCACAGTTTCTCCTGCCTGTTTACAATATAAGAATGTGTTGCCTTTAGACACTGATTAACAGGTAGTTTAATTACATTTTTTTCTCTGCTGTTCAGAGCATGTTGGTGGTAACAGTGGTACATTTCTTTAAATTTCAGGCTGTTCTTGAGCACCTTCACTCTAGCAGTTTCAGCTGGTGCAGTCCTGCTTCTACCTTTCTCAATAATCAGCAATGAGATCCTGCTTTCTTTTCCACAAAACTACTATATTCAGTGGTTAAATGGCTCACTAATTCATGGTTAGTACTCAGCATAATGTAATTAAAATGGATGTCTTCATTATACGTGCACAGATACGTTCTTATTTTCAAACTGATAACTCATTTCCATTTAATATGCTAATTGTTAATGTGCTGTTAGCTAGTTGGTTTTCCTGCTGTGTGATATATCACAAAAGACTGTCTTAACTGTTCTGTTCTTTTTTTTAAGAACTATGCAGACTTGATGGAATTAAACCTAATTCACTGCTTCAAATATTAATGTAAATAAGAGCTACTAGAAGCTAACTTGAAACATTCTGTTCACACTTCCTTATGTTAATGCAAGATTCATATGCATTTCTCTTTATGATGATACCTATAAACTTATTCTCAAAATAAAACTTGTTTTAAGACACTTGCTAGCTGTGGGCAGCTTGGACAAGATAGTTAAATTCAACTGTTAGTGATTTGTGTGCAAACAAGGAAAATTGTGGAACATAAGTATCATGATAAAGATGTGCAGTGAAATAACTGGTGAAAACAGGACATTCTTTTCTAAGTCTGTCTGCAAAAAAAGTATGTACACTATGTGAAACAATTTGTTTAATCTGAATTTGCTTTAGGTTAACTCTGGGGTCTTCTTTAGTCTTGTGAAGAGAGAGCAATTTGGCTTTGGAGGATTTGTCTCTGAAAAGTGCATGGTTTTTGCTAAACATCTAATAATATTCACACAAAACAAATTCATTAATTTCCAGATCCCTGACTTGCAAGGATTTTTTTCTTTATTTTTGTTTGGGTTTTTGTTTGGTTTTTTTGTGAAGTGAGAAGTGATGTTTGTAGGACATAAAGGAATAATTCTTCACAGTTGTCCAAAGACACTGGAAGATCTTGAAGGTTTTCCAAAACTCGGGTAGCCAAAGCCCTGAGCAGCCTGATCACACCTGTGGTTTGGCTTTCTAAGGGCAGATGAGACTGTGTGACTTTGCAGGCTCTTTCTGGTTGAGTTATTCTATGATCTGTTTTGTGACATGTCATGGGGAATTGCTGATTTGGTGTGTCTCCTACATGGCGAGACAAGCTAAACCAGTTTTTCACATGGATTTGGCTGTTCAGACATTTACATTCTTTGCTCCCAAACATGAGAAAAAAATTATTGAAAGATAATCCTTCCTTTTGTGTCTGAATAATCTTTGGAAAAAGGGCAATAAAAGCCATCTGAGACTAAAAATTATATAATAAACCAGTTCAGAAATTTTGGTTGTGACTTACTGCTTCAGAAAATTTGGGTTAGTAAGAAATCTGCTGGAATAGTTGGTGTTAAACGGGAAAGCCTTTGAATTTGCCAGTGACCATCTTTTAGTGTGATGATGTTTGAAAATACCACTTTATGGCTACACAGTATAATTTATATTTCATAAGTCCAACAGCAGTGGCTAACAAGGAGGGGAGTTCAGCATCTGGGTGTTTCCAGGTGTGTGTGTGAGGGGAAGTTGCGATCGGGGTCAATTTTGGGTGAGTTCGGGCAGGTTTGGGTGCGGGAGGTTTTGGGTTGGAGCCGTTCCCTGGGCCGAGGGCTCCCCCGCGTGGCGCTCGCCGGGATCGCCCCGCGCGGGGAGGCGCGTTCCCCGCCCGGCGGGACCCGGCGGAGAAACCTCAGAAAAGCTCTGAGAGCTCACAGCACAGCACCCGGGCTCGGAAATGCTCACGGCCCCCTGATACTCTGCCTACACAGCCTTCATGAATGGTTTGTGTACTGCTTTGCAAACGGTGTCAAATCGGAGCACTTGTGTTGCTTTAAGGCGCTTTATTTTTTCTAGATTTATGATTTACAGATATCATCTGATGTACTTGAACCTGACACTGAGGGGTTTTATTCTGTAGATTGTTGCATTACATCTGGCAAATAAAAAAGCAGAAAATATATACCTTAAACTTTTGAAACGAGGCAGAAAGGCCAAACCTGGATCCAGTATCAACACTCTTACGTAATTAATACGTGCTGAACTAATCCAGAATTACTTCTGACCGCGGTGTTCCCTTGTGCTGCTTTTGGGTACAGCCACCAGGTGGGGGTAAAACGTAATGAAACTGCCATGAATAAGAAAAATGGGAAATTGCTCAGGGTCCAGTCTGTTTGCCAAAGACCAAGAAACTTTTAATTTTTATGTTTTATTAACTTGTTTTATGGGAGACAGCCGTAGTTCACGACAAATGAAAAGTAAAAAAATTCTAATTTTTTAGAATTAAAGCTTTTGTATATGTTGGTGTCTGCAAGTGTCTTATGCAATTTTATGATGCAGTCAGTATAGTAGAAAATAATTATTTTTCGGGGTCTGTTTTAATTTGATTTTTGAGCTGTCAAATTAAGATAAGAAATAGAGAAGATCCTTACTTTGAGTAAAGTGCATGTGTCTGTCAGCAGCAGAACAGCACTGTCCTTGCCTCCTAACTTTCTGTGCATATTGTAGCTCTGTAGTTTAATATTCTGTAAATGTGGTTCTTACATGCTGCTCGTGTAAATTTCGGGATTTTAAATTTTTAAAAATCACCCTGGATGTGCCCCAGTCTCCCCTCCCTTAAAATGCTCAGTGTGCTCTGCAGCTCCTAAGCACTGTTTTATGTTGTAAGGTACTCATGTAATAGAGCTACTGAAATTAGGACAAGCAAGTATTCAGTTTTGCATTAGGTAACTGAATGCACTCTGTCTTCAGTTAGAGAAAACTGATGAAATAAGAGTCCTACCCCTCGCATCAAGTTGTATTTCTACTCTCCCTCTGGTGTCTTTTTTGGGGGGGAAAGCAAAAAAAGTGCAGACTGCTGGAGTTAATGTCCCCTTGTAAGGGCTGTTAATGACATTCCTGCTGATGTTGCTATGCCTGAATGTTTCTAGAATGGTAACCGGAGCTTCCTGGCAAAGCAAATTCAAAAGGAAAAATCCCCCTCTTTGTTAACTGGAGTTTAGCCACCTTTAGGCAGTCTGTTTTCTTTAGCAAATGAGTGTTATATTTCACGCATCTTTTGGAATTTTCTTGTTTTGTTTTCTGTAGTCTATTTGACTGAGTTTGGTTGTTGGTGTCCTGCTGCTGTCAATTGCTGAAGTTGTTCTCTTGGCCCCCTGTCCCCCTCCTCCCCTCTAGCTTTTATTTCTCCTTCAGATTTAAATTTGAAGGAAAAAGGGAGTATATGGTAGAAGCATTTTTTTGAGAGGGTATAGGCAAAAATCACAGCTAACTTTTTTACATTTGTGTCTAATTCAGAAATTTCTCTTCATAATGAATACCCCAGACATCCAGTAAATGTCTTTTTCCTTCCCTATTCTTTACAAAATGGCCAGTTTCAAAGAGGAAAAGGAACAAGCCTGTACGTGGGAAGAAAGAAACAAAGCTGTTAGTTCAGATTTTTTTATTGTGGGGAAATATTCTTTCTTGAGTGATACTCTGGTGATAAAACTCAACCCTGCAGAATTATGGAAACGTGTGCTTTGGGGAAGGTGGGGGTTACAAAACCTGTTTTTCTCTACAGACTTTTTTTTTTAGGATGCAGAACATGTGACAGTAGTTAGACCTGTTAGCTACTAAATTACAGATAAGCTTCTGCTTTTATGAAGAAGAAACACTGCATCCTGCATAACTTCTGATAGGATGATTGATAATGGGTTCATGTTTAGGTACCAGAAACTGGCTGTTCAGAGAGTGTTCAGCTTTGAAAATCTTTATAGAGCAGATACCCCAACAGAGATCAGTTATCACTTCAGGTTGTTTTCTAAACCTTTTCTCTTCCTGCAGATGTCACGTGTGTCTTACAGATGTCCTTGTTGTAGTCTGTTGATTTTTCACATAGATCACAGAATGGTTGAGGTTGGAAGGACCTCTGGAAATAACCTGCTCCAAGCAGGGGCAGTCAGAGAAGGCTGCTCAAGGCACTCTCCTGTTAGGTTAGACTATGTTGAAGGATGGAGATTACAAAACTTGTGGACACTGCTTGAGTACAGTGGCAGTGGAAAATGTTTGGGATTTTTAGTTTGGTTGGTTTTTTTCTTTCCTTTTATAAGTAAGTAGATTTTACAGCTTTTCAATTCATGCTCCTTGCCTCTCCTTAATTCAGTGGATACCACTGTGCAGATCTGATCCTGTTTTCCTTTCTTTCTCCCTCACCAGATATTTATATACATTGCTAAAATCTCCCTAAGTCCTCTCTTCTCTGCTCTCTGTCCATTTGTCTGGCCTGTTGAGGTTCATCAGAGTTGCAGGACGCTGCTGCTCCCCATTTTGTCTCTTGAGCAGATTTGCTGGGGATGTGCCCTCTCCCATCACCCAGGTCACTAATGAAGGTGTTTAACCCACCATCAACCCCCTGAGGTGTCCATGCCACTGGTGACACAACCCTGGGAGCCCAGAAACCTCAGCCAGTGTTCAGTCCACCTCAGAGTCCACTTACCGTGCCCATTCCTCATTCATTAAGCTGTGAGGGAGTTCATGGGAGATGATGTTGAAAACCTTATAAAGTTCAGATAAAATTATCTGCTGTTCTCCTCTTGTCTACTGAGCCAGTTATCCCATTGTGGAAGGCTGCTGTTACCATGATGTGTTCTTCTGATTTGGAGGTGATGATGGCATTTGTGTGCTGCTCATGTTAAAATCTATGGTTTGCTTGAAAAAATGTGGGAGGAATGGAGTATGCAGAAGAGGATTTTGTGAGATTCACTGAAAGTAGTACAATACTTTTGTCCTGAGAACTTCTGCAGTGGTTCTCTAAAGAACCTTCTATGAGATTGTGGAAGTGATAGACCTGAGCTTGCAGTCTGTCTCCCAAGGCTTCAGACATTTGCTGTTGAAAGGTAAGCTGTACTCAGGTTTTGTTTGAGGACCATTATGTAGAGAAAGGGATATTTCTCAGCAATGACCTGTAAATAACTATATCCATAACCCCTTGGCACTTGCACATATATTGCATTGTTATATGTAAGGGATGAAAATGTTGTATATTTAACTGTGAAACTTACAATGTAAACTTCTTGTTTGTTGCAGGTTTGTGGAATCTAGCCTCTCTTTTTTCAAATCTGTGTTTGTTTGTGTTGATGCCCTTTGCGTTTTTCTTCCTGGAATCAGAAGGATTTGCTGGCTTAAAAAAGGTAGGAAAACACGATTAAATAAAGAGTAATTGCAGTTACATTTCATTTTCAGCCCTTGTTTCTGATGAAACTGAAATTACAGATTGGGGAGGGTTTGGTGCTGGCATGTGTATGCTTATGTGAAGGTGTATATACAGCTGCACACACTGGCACAGGCCAGGTGTACAGGGGAAAATGACTCCTTAAAGGCCATGTGTAAAGAAATAAAGAAAATTATTTTTTTTTTAAATAAAATGATTCAATCAAGCTTTCAGTTTTTGGAAGATGATTCTGTTGAGATGTTAAAAGGAGGGAAGGTTCAAGAAACGCACTAGAAATAAAATAACAAGGGAAAGGACAGGTTTCTTGTTAATGAGAAGGATGATTAAATAACAGATGATCCTGAGAAAACAAGCTTGATTTGTGAATTTTAAAGATTCCAGATATCCAAAAAAAGGTTTAAATGTGGTCAGTATTAACAATAATATTTTTAAAAAACATGTCTTACAATATTCAACTTAGGTGAATATATTTGGGTTGAGAGGGTTGAATATTTCATGAGGCAGGGAATTTGGCAAAGCAGTTCTTGAACAATAAGGTGATAATGATTGTATAAATATGTGAACTAAAGAAATACAGTAAAAAATTAATATAATGGGAGGCACATCAAAATTAATTTCAAATCATAAATATCAAACAGATTAAACTGGAATGACTGACTGGGGACCAGTTGTAGCACTTTTCCATTAATCTTTATTGTCCAAATGATTACACTTTTGTTTTTAATGATGCTACACATGAGGGAATTCTGCTCCCTTTGGATGAGAGGTGTCAAAAAGCAAAGTGTCTTGGAAAATGATCTTGAAATCTGGAGAAATAAAATGAGTTAAAGATGGATGCAAAAGACTCTGAGTCATTGAAGCATGACCTGTAATGTAAAGCCACAAGGGGATAATTGTGTTTGGAAGGAAAACATCATTCCTGGTTGCATTGACAGGAACTGGTATGAAGGCAGTGAAGTTGCCATTTTGGTTCTTGGTGGGATTTTAGGATGGAAACTCAATGGAAGTTGCATTCAAGCTGGGATTTTTGGGTTCACTCGAGAAAAAGCAGAGGACAGCAAAACAAACAAAAAACAACTTAGGAGCTACTGTATGAAGGAAAAATTTAATTCAGAGAGAATAATGTGGAGAAACAGAGACTTTATTCCACAGCAGAAAGTACTGGTGGATTACAGCAATGCAGCTGTGTTAGAAAACACCTGCAGGCCCAGGTGGGGTGTAAATGTTGTCTGGTGTCACCTGTGCTGAGTTGATGCTGCTGCAGCATTGCTGTGCACTGACCAAACTGCAGAAGTAGCAAGGTCACTTCAGTTATGAGTTTGGGTGACCAAACTGATGGATTCAGCTTCCAAGGGGTTTGGTGATGGGCTACTGTGTTTAACTCATCCATCTTGGCTGGCAAACACTCTCCATTCTTCTTCATTCACTTCAGGTATCTACAGGGCTGAGAACTTTTAGCAACTCTATTTGTCCTTCCAGTTTTCATGTGGAGGCCACTCCATTTTCATTTTGACACTGAGGTATCTAGCCACAGCTGATATTCATCTTCTAAAAATATGTTAAGTGATTTCAGTGGGATTTGCGTTCCCTTCAACAAAACCAAGAGTTCTCTCCATTAACATACTGCATAAGGTATTTCTGCTGCTAGAGTTCTGTTGGCTCCAACAGATGCTTTGTGTATCCCAGCTACATGATACTTGCACTTTACATGAAACTTTTAATAGTTAATGTGTAACTTTCTTATGGTGGTGGCTATCAATAAATCCCATTCAAGATAAATCAGGTCGCCATTGCTCATTTATGCATCTCATTTTTGAGATGAGATGAGATGAGATGGATAAGATAGAACCATAATCTTCTGCAGATGCCAGGGAAAAGATGATAATTAGTGCTTCAGAGTTTGCTTCTTCATGGGAGCAGGTGAGATCAGGTTTTAGTATCAAAACCTACCTATTGGAGGGCAGGAAATTCCATTTTCAATTTTTTTTTTTTTTTTTTTACTTTGAGTTCTGGATGTTTTTGGAACATCCCAGAAGCCAAGTGTGATTCCTGGTACAAATACTGCAGACCTTTATGCAATGTCTGTTCTACCCCACTGCTCTGTTTAAGATCATCCAGAATAGATGGAATTGTTTTGCCAGTTTGGAGTGAGCCTTAAAGCTGCTGGTCAAGATTCAGGAATTGTTGGATGTTGTAATATGAACATACCTTATCTTTGATGGCTTTTCTTGGAAAGCAGGTGGCAGATGCACTTCTGGACTGAGGTGACAGTTAAAATGAAATGTGCTGTTCTTTTCAGATGCTGATGTAGATAAAGGATTCTACTTGTAATAATTGCTATATATGTTTTAGAGAATTACATCACATAATTGGGTGATTGGAATCTGGGAAAATTCGTGATTAATCAAACTCATGATTACATGTAATGTTTTCAGTTCTAGCATCTGCAAAGGAAGGGTATTTCCCATCAATTTTTACTTTCTGTAGATTTGTCGTTTTTCTTATTTCTTTTCCAAGAAGATTTTGATACCATGATTACTTTGTAGAATTTTGGTATTTGAACAAATTATTTTGTGTAAATTTTTTTTAAAAGTCATATTTTGTCATTCATCACATGAAACAAATGGACCAGAGAGATAAAGCATTGTTCAAATGCTATTACTGTTCACTGGAAAAATCAGATTTTAGTGATCTCAATTTAAAAGAACATTTCATACATTTGGCAAAACTTGTAGCATTTAAGAGAAGAATGATCTACTGTAAATGTGAAGACATTCAGTAAAGAGGTTTGGCATGGATCTTTAATCTTTCAGTTGGGAGTTGGAAAAGCAGTTGGTTCTAGATACCCAGCTCAGATCAAAATTTGAATAAAAGAACTGTTCCAGTGGAAGCTTTTATGCAGGTCATTTTGGCATTGAATTACCTTCATCATAATGACTAAATAGGTCACTTGGGATATAGGTGTGTGCAGTGAAGATGTCTGTTTGAAGGTCTTCATATACTAATTACTTGTTGGACTTTAATAGAAGTTCTGAAAACACATAATTGAAAGAGGTTCGTTCCTAAAATTGAAATGATTTTTTCTTTTTTTAATGGATGTCTTTGTTCAGATTAAATAGTAACAGTAATTTAAGTCATTATCATGTATGGGTCTGACTCCTGAAGATTTTAGCCATCTGTTTATCACAGACTGTGCTATAAAAGGTGATTTTATGTATTGACTATAATGTGATTTTTTTTTTTGCAAGCTCTGATATTTCAGATAGCTCATAAATTACTGTTGTGAACTTTGTATAACTTTTCATTCCATGTTCCTGAATGGTAGTGTTGCTCCCTTAACTGTTCTGAATCAGAGTGTGTTTGATTAACCATCTTCCAACTTCCTATGGCCCATTTCCCTGGCTGCTGGTATTCTTTCTGCATGGCACATGGCCCTTTTTAGAGACTCAGCTTCCCCAGGGCAGCTGTTTAAAACAACCAAGGGCTTGCATGTTGTGCAGAGGAGGGAAATAGGGAAATGAGTCACTGGTGATGGATGGATGTAGTGCTGCACTGGAATTCAGACTGATTCTCTGCTAATTTTTCATGAAATCCACTGTGTGAATTCAGAAAGGGCATTTTGGGCCTGAGGGGGCTGACCAGGCCCTTCTAAAGAGCTAAAATGCTGCTCTTTGCTCTTGTTCATTTCCATTGAATGGCATTTGAACAATTCTGATGTCAGGAAAATAATAACAATAATCATCCAGCCAATAATGGAGGTGTCTGATATACCTATATATGTGTGTGTCTTTGTGTATCTGCCATGTGTGTATGTATGCACACATGTGCTTTTGTGTGCACGTGTGAATTGAATTTGTCAAGACTTTGAATTGTAATACATTACACCTTAGCCAGTGCTGTTAACTGAGCTGTTGGTGTACCTGATATCACTTTAATGTCTTGCATGAGTGTTAAAAGCTGTTTTACATCTTTATCTGTTCTTCTGTTCCTTTGTAGATACTGTGCATAAAGTTATGTTTCTTGTTTACGTAATCTTCTAGTTGTTTGTCACTGATGTGCTCAGACTGTAGTTATGAAACAAAGTTGTCAACAGTGTTTCTGAATGTCAGAATTAACCTCATTTTTTATCATTCTCTCCAAAAAAGAAAAACTGTGCTATTTGCAATTGAGTAGGTCACAGTGCTGATATTTCCATGTGTAGTAACAGACTGCAGAGAAAATTACATGTGTGCTGCTGTGTGAAGGAGGCAAACATTTTTGAGGAGATAATTGCTATACCTTTTCTTGACCTTTAAAATATGACCTTTCTCTTGATGTAACTTCAATGGAAATTTGTATTTATTTGAAGTTGACAAAGAGAAGGACATTTTGGAGTAATTTTCTTGTAAGGAAATACAAATAGTGCAATTTACTACTGTGAGAAACTGGAAAAACTAGGTATTGCATAATCACAAGTGTAGAGTTTTAAAAAAGCTTTATGAAGTATATTACCTTAATACTGATCTTTGAACTTGTACTCATAGCATAAAGTTTAACATGAGCGACAGCAACATCCTGACCAATTATCCAAATTATCCAGACATCCCAAAATGTTCAGAACACAACACACAGAGTCTGTGGATTAAGAGGTTAACTCCTGGAACATCAAAAGAAGTGCATGATAATAAAAACAAATAGTACAAAAATTTGAGGTAACTTCCTTGCTTAATTAATTAGGTAGACCAGGTGGAAGCGAAGAGGCCAGAGCTGGTGCTCAGAATGTCTATAAAGCTGAGCAACATGACAGCACAATGGAGGAGGAACAAAGATTTTTTTAATATACTTCTATCCTGTGTCACAGTTTGAAATTGTCCTGGTTTATGTCCCTTTTGGCAAACTTACATAAAAGTGACCCTGTACTGTATTTTATGACCAGATGACTTTTTTCCCAGTGGCTAATTTGTATCAGACCCCCATGTTAAAGAGACACAGAAATGAGTAGGAAGTCCAAGCCGGTTTGTCTCAATGAGCTTTCATTGCATGCTTTCATTATTTTTGCTCGTTTTTGCCACTGATCATCCATAAATTGTTGGAAATGAGTGATTAAGGAAGTGCTGCTTAGTGTTAGTGGCACATGCACATTCTTGGTATGTTTTTTGTGGGTGAGAGGAAATCGCGTACTGCACAAACAAAAAGGAAAACTCCTGCTGGGAACCTTTCAAGGAAATTTAACTTGCGTAATGTTTTGATCTTGGTGTTTATTACAGAAAATAAGAGTAATATTTCACCAGCTATTGTTATGTGTCAGCTAGTCTCTCCATCTGCTTGCCTTTCCTTGATGGCTCTTCCCAAATTCTCAGTTTATTTTAATAAAAACACCACTTAAAAATGTAGCAGTTTATTCATATGCTGAAGGCAGGTGAGCTGGACCAGTGATCAGAACATTTATTGTGTTGTTCTTGCTACTGTATAAAGATTTGGCTGTTGTGGCTGCAAAGCCCTGCCTGTTAGCAGCTGCAGCTTAACCCATGCAAGTAAAACGTGGGGTGCAGGTTCCTCACAAAATAGTGAAATACAGGAGTTGCTGCTTTTAAAGGCAGATTTCTTCCCTTCATCACTTTTTAAAATATATGTTTTGTGAGTGAAATTACTTATTTGGGGAGAGGGTGAAAGTTGAAACTTTGCAAAAATACTATTATTAAGAATTTTGAAATGGCTTTTTTTTGCTGTACTCTCTTGTTAGCTTGCTGAACAGCCATAGTGTGTCTTCCATCTCCTCAGTATTTTATTTGATCCGCTTTATTAATAACAATGACTTTTCCTAGTCATTGCACTATGAAATAGGACTGAACGAAGCTTAAGTTTCTCATGTATTGTGTTGCAGTGCATTGTATCTGCAAATTTCAAGTAATTAAAATAAATGGAGTGAAAAGTGAATCTGCTTTTTTATTTCTTGGTGGGTATGGAAATTCTAATTTGTGTATTTTTCCATGTGGAAAATCTGTACTCCCAGCTTAGCTGTTTGTACCAGTAGAACTCTGGTACAACTATAGGTGTTGACTACTGTAAAAGATGTTTTACAGTGTGTGATGACAATGTAGGAAATATGTTCAAAGTTAACTTCGAAGTATTTACTTTTAGAAACTTTCTCACTTATCTTGAGCAGATTTCCATGGAAAGAAGTTTTTCCTCTATTGCAAAATACTGGCAAATAAGTGGCTTGGAAATCTTTTTTCGATATGAAATGATCTCTAATTATGATCAATTTTTTAGATTTGCCTTGATTTTTCTGTAGAATGGATTTGAAGAGTTCAAGAATCTTGAACATTGTTTACAAACAGCATTTGACTGCTTTATGCATACTTCTACCCCTGACTGCAATACCCACAGGCCACTGTGTGTATGGCTCACCAAATAGTCTTGAGGTGCCCTGTTAACAGTGGATGTTTATTTGGCGTTTAAGCTCATATTTATTTGTCTATAAAATCATTTAGCATGAACTGAGACTTAGTGCTCTGATCTCTATGAAATGTTTACTAGTATACAACTGAATTATTGTACATTATATTACAACCCATTTACTCATTCCATTAGTAATACCAGAGACAAAAGTTGTTTAATCAGTCACATCAAAGGCAGCTGTTTGGGTTTGTATTTTTGACATAAACTAACATGTTAAGTTCAGAAATGAAGTCCAGTTTTTAAACTGGAGTCCTTTAAAATGACACCACCTAAGATTTATTAGAGTTTGTTGTTTAGAAGCAGATCCTGATGATTCTGGAATTTTGATTTGGCAAGTAGCTTGATTATGGTTTTTCCTTCTAAGTATACTTTTATTTTAATTGGAAGCAGAAAGTTGTACAAACCCTTAACATAATCTGTAGCATGTAACATGCGGAGTTAAGGACTGTATTTAACTGTAAATCTTGCTTTAAGGATGGTGCCTATCCTGAACCTTTGTGTGGTTGCTGCTTCCACCAAGGTCTCAGAAACAGCTTGTACGTGACTAAATGTAGAAAGTGTTTGTAATTTGTGATGTAGAAGATGGCCCCATCTAATACTAACTATGAGAAGAGCTTATAAAACAGCTGGAAAGGGAAGATGAGAAGGTTTAATATAACTTGTCAGCATGTAACATTGACAAGTGTTACACTAAACTCTGAAAACATGTTAAAATTACAGCTTTACAGTACCAAGTCCTCCACTTGCACTTCTGCAGAGGAAAAAAATATTCTTACCTTACAGGTATATATATTAACGAATCAGAGTTTGGTGAGTGTTTGGCCTGCTCTTGTGAATCTGTGACTGGAATCTGTAACTCTGCTGTAGATGAGTGTGAAATGAAAATACCTTTGTAAAAGTAATATCTGTTTGCAGTGATATCTGCTGTCCTTTCACAATGACTGTAAGAGCATGAAAATTACTACAGGTATGTCAAAAGAGGTTCGGAATCCTGGTTGTGTTATTTTTTTGTATTTCAAAATCCTGACTTCAAAACACATTTTTTTTTGACCTGTGTGTCTGTATTTAGACATTTAGGATCAAAGGCTGTGCAGGACAGGTAAATAACATCCATGTATTTGTCAGCTTAAGGCCATACCATGTTTCACTGAGATTGAGATAAAAAGAAATTCAAGAATCAGTGGCCGGGAGAGAGAAACTTGCCAGATGAGAAATAATGGCTTAATGTGAATTTGGTTTTGTAGATATATAAAGTATTTTATCAGGTTTTTATGAGACTTCTTGCTTAAGTCAGTTGGGGACATTATATGCAAAAATCTGCCTTTTTTATATTGGCATTAGGAGATCTGTGGTTTGTTGAATATAAGTAACAGTTCTATATCTGGGGACAGCTGAGGGGGAAATAAGGGCATGTTGGTTGTTGCACACATTGGATCAAGATGTGATGAGATGTGATCTGGGCTCAGTTTCATTGAAGTAGTTAAATGTCAGTTGGTTGCTTCCATAAATTAGATGGTACTTCGTTTAAAGAGGCCTCAGTGTAAGGTACAAAAAGGTAGGCTACCAGGAGATAAGCTGATGATAAAGTTTATTGGGTACAGCTTTTCTGCACTGCCTGCCTCACTGCCCCTTCGTTATCTGAGCAGGGGTTCAGGCTTTCTGCAGCTGTGGATGGAGTTGAGATTATAATTACTTTTTGTGACCAATTCTGTAATGTAGCTAGAAAATCGAATTATGTCAGGTTAGTTTGTGTTCTTGCAGTGTTTTAATGTATTTGAGCTATGGAAATTTGTAGAGTAACAAGATGAACCGGGTGTTGGTAATCCTGGGGTCAAAATACTGCACAAAGGAAATGGTGTTATTTTGAAATGTGGTTTTCTGTCTGACTTCACTAGCATGCTGTGGGAAACTGCATTAGGTGACACATTATGAGTAGGTAGAGGCATCTGTAAAACTGCTCAGTTTTGGAAGCTAGCACTGGAGCATTAGTTATTCCACCTCACCCCAGCCAGGAATGGGCTGCATTACTGAACTTTTGTGCTTTCCCCACGCCTACGTCACCCTGAACTTGCATGTTTGTGCTGTATGTAGCATGCTTGTGCTTTGTAGAATTTCCACAGTTTCTGCTAAGAGCCTTAACATGTAGCTGGAAGCCTGCAAATGGAATAACAGGAGAATATTTTCTTCTGTGGCTCTCAGTGGATAAATTTAGTGGGTTTTTTGTTTGTGTTTTTTTTTAAAGTTTTTTTTACAGTGTTTTGTTTTAGGATAGCCTACAGAGTTCTGTGTGGGCAAAAGTGTTAAAATATGTTTAAACGTGTTAAATACTTCTACTACTTAAAAAGTGTAAAGATGGTACAGCTACCAGTGCTAAGCTTGAATCTTAGTTTATCACTGATGTAAACTGAAGCACTGGCTATTATAATACTTTCTCTTCATAAGACATTTATTTTTAGGCAGAAATAAGTAGCTTTTAAATTTTGCTTGGATGGAAAATTCTTAAGGCCCTCTATAGACCCTTCTGTTTGTGGTAGATGATAGCTGTGTTTCTAAAAACCCTGCGATGTATTTCTTTTTTTTCCTCTTCTTTTCTTTTACTTGCCAGTTTATAATAGAATTCTTTAACAACTTAATTTGAAACTGAAGTTTTTCATGGAAAAATTTGCCATCCTTTGGGAAGGCTGTGTGCATCTTCACACATGCAAGATCCCTGAAATGGCTGTGATTCAGACCCCGTTGTTAGCCAATGCAAACAGGCAGATGCCTCTAAGAATTTGGCATATCTGAGTTAGAGGCTTCAAGAGGCAATGTGAGCACCTTCCCATCTCAGTGTGTTTGGATTTATTTCAATAAATGATCAGAAACATTAAATTGATTTGCTGTTAGTTTTATTCGGAGGAAGTGTTTTTTTTAATAAAAATGGCTGGTTTATGCATGAGGACTATCTTATTAAGATTTGAATATGTACATATTTCCACATTAGTCAATGTCTTCATTTGAGTCTCCATTGACATCAAGTGGTGACCATTCAGAACAAGCAAAACTTAATTTTAAGTCTATTTATGCACTTTTTTGGTTTTATTATAAAAGTTGAAAAATACTTTGCAGATTTACTAAAACTGTAATTTCAATTCAAAGAGAATAAAATTTCCATAGAATTTTATATTGATAGTGGAAAGGTTTAATATAATTGTCTTAATCATAGAAAGGCAATAAACATTTTTCTAATGGGTTTTCATTTATTAAATGAAACTTTACTAGTCAGACACCACTTTCCATTCCTTCTCTGAAAGCAGTGGGTTTTTGATACTGATAACTATGATATTTAGAGCTGTAGTCTGTATCCTTGCTTAGTTATACTAGAATTACTTCACATTATGGGTTGCTCTGTATTAGGAATCACTTACTCTGAACTGACAAGGAGCTTACAGATCTGTGGTGAAAATTTGTGAGGCTGACAACAATTTTATTTGCAACGGAGAAGAGGAGGGGGAACCAAAGACTTTGTCCCATCCCTGTCCATTTTTTTTGGTAGCTTTTTCAAGAGTTTGCCAGTTTATTAATAGGAACTTCCAGCATTCTGGTGCTTTGACCAGTTCCTAGAAGTGTGCTTTCTTCTTGGGCTTATTCACCCTGTCAGAGCATTAGTAATAGACATGACTTCAGGGGGTTTACTTTTGTTTTCTGTACTTACTTTAGAACTTTAAAAGTGACCTGTGTGCTTGTACGTGTCATTTGCTTTTGGTAACTGTCTTCAGGGTTTCGTTCTGCCAGAAACACAATCACAAATTCCAAATGCTTAGTGTTACTTATCTTAATGCTCTGCCAAGCTACAAAGAAGTTGGAAAACATCTATTTATCTTCCTAGCAGGGCAGTCTAGCAGGAAAGATTCTTCCTGATCCAAAAGTAAATGATTAGAGAGAGACTCATAGTGTCAGAAATCCCACAGCTCCCATGTTGTTGTTGCAGGTGGCATTGGAAAGTCTGGGAAACTTGGTAGGTGGAGGGAGTGGATCATCTGAGAGCTAATTAGTGAGAGCTGGGCTAGTGAATGGAACAACAGCAAACTTGTGGGGGAAAGGGGTAACACTGGGACAGTTACCATTTTACTGTGATTATCCTTTCTTTTCTCCCCAGAAGGTTTGGATTGCATGTCCACAGATCTGCATCCATCCCTTTTAGGGCGAACTGCAGCAGGGTAGTCATGTGCATCTGACAGCTGTAGGCTGTAATTATTTTATTCCAGTTAGTGTGTGCTTGCATTTTGGCTGCTTTTCCTCATTTTAAGAAGTTGGTATGTATTCTGGTATGTATTCTGATACAAAATTTGTAAGGAATGATACTGCTAATGTACTATTTCTATGTCAAATTTATAAGATTGATACCTAATGTGGAAGAGCCATGGGTATGCATTTTGCTTGAGTAATTTCAATCCATGTATTTGAAACAGCACCTTAACTGCTAGGCAATAAATGAATCCCACCTTATCATTCTCACTGGAGTCCATGTTGCATTGGATAGATCCTAGGGAAATAGATAGGGGGATCCCTATCCCTAATAGATCCTAGGGAAAAAAGTAAGAACTGGTTTTTATCCTGGTTGCAAGGACTCTAGTCTGCAAGGAATCAATCTTGGTTCTCAGGTTATTTCACCAAGTTACTTGTGTGCAGTGGTGTCAACAGGAAGGTTTGATGGGTATGGACCCCAGACTATGCTATAACATTGTGGTTTGGATGCTCTTCTGGAACACTGAAGAAGGGAGCATAAGTTTCCTTTGGCAGAGGAGTCACTCCAGTGGCTGTACTGCATTCTGAATAGACCTCCTCACAAGGCTATTAAGTCAAGACATCTTTTTCTTGAGCTCTGCTTGAGAGATTTTTGTCCTTCACTGCCAACTTGACAGGCATAACTCTAATGCTTATTTATTGTTATATGTCTTTTGCCAGTACCCAGAGAAATAATTTTGTTTTTTTCCCAACAAAACTTTCATTTTTCTGGATTTCCAAAATTTTCTGGATTTTGTTACACACCCTGTGTGGCTGTTAAGTTTGATACAGTTCAGTATTTTGGCTGCCTACTCTTGCTCCATTGACAGCATGGTAACAACTGTGAAACCATTTGAGAAAAGATACTAACAGAAAAATCAGCTGAAAGTTGCTGGGAATGTATTATGACTGAATTTTTCATGTTTGTATTGCGTGGAAAATAAATATAAACTTTAAAATATACTTGTGATGAAAAGTGCTCATTTTAATCTTAAAATCTCTAAAGGCTGTGAAGATTCTGTGAGGCAAGAGGTGGTGTGGGAGAAGATGCTGTCAATGCCAGTTATGTCTGAAGTATTTGATTCTTGCATGGGCAAGGAAATGTTGTTTTTTTTTCCCCCTACTTACTTGAATCTGATGCCTAAATATATTACTTCTTGATTAAAATTTTCTTAGCTTGCTTCATGAGGGTTCTGAGTCATTAGCAACTAGATTTTTAAAATGAACCGAGTTTTCCTAAAACTGCAGCATCTGTTTTTGACTTAGTAATTTATGTAGTCTCATGAGGTAATAACCCCTTGACTAAATATCAGTGTGCTAAATGTAGTATGTGTTTAATGTTGCCTGATGCAAAATTGTTCTCCTTTACTTATTAAAAACTTGTCTGTGAGCCGCCTTGAATAGGTCACAGCAAGGATTGCTCCAAGTCTGGTGTCAAACTGTAGAAATGGGTGAAATGCTCGACACTCATCTCTGCACTAATGCTAACAGATTGAGGAAGAGGGGGTGTCACATGCTAAAAATGTAATTGGGGTTAATATATGACATCCCCAACCTCACACCCAGTGTAATTCTCCCTTTTTTAGTGCCTCCACTTCTCCTGCAGATGTTATCATGTGTGTTTGTTGTCGCCAGCCCCTCACTGAACAAATCTTGAGGTTACTAAGACTCCTTTCTGCCACGTGAGAACAATGGGTGTCATGTGTACTTTAAATGTGCCATGATTGCAGAAATGTTTCCCAGGCTTTCCCCATGGGTCAGGGCATGGTGTAAAAAGTGATGTTTACCTGCCTTGCAAGAGGTCAAGATGTCCAAGCAGAACTGTGTTCACGTATTCAGCACCATAGAAACTTAGTTAGCATTCTGGTTTTGTGTGTAACATGTAATTTTTATTTCATCGATGATAGGGTGTTTTATTATGTTTTTTCTGCACAATTTGTAACCAGATTAAATGTGAAATTAGTAAGAGCCATTCCATGTCCTGCATTGGCAATGCAGCTCCAAAAATGTCCCTTTTATATAAAATGAATAATATCTTGGTCAAAATCTCTACAGCCAGGTAATGTTGCAACAAAGAAATGCTTTTTCTTAAGGTAAGGATGGAGCTGTAGTTCTTTTACTTTACCAGGAATTTTGCCTCTTGCAAAAAGAGAGAACATACTGAAAGGTTTTCTAATTATTCATTGGCATTAAAACAAAAGAACTCTTGGTAAATATCTCTACATATATCTTAAAATCCATATAGCATTAGACAGCATTAAAAACTATGATTAAATTTCTGAAGAATAATGTTTGTGTTTCTCATCAGAACTGGCAGAGCAAAATCAGCAACAAATGACTCAATTGCTTTCGTTTATTTAATAATTCTTCCCCAAAAAAATAACAAGCTGTGATTTTCTGGCCCAGGGTTGTGCCACTGTTCAGAAGATAACATTATTTTCTGCAGTCTTTCCTGGAATATGGTACGTGTCTTACCTTAACATTGCTAGAGTGGCAGTTGTCAGATTTCCTTTTTCCAGAGTTTACATGCAGCTGTTAATGGAGAGAGGAGCAGGCAGGAGGTTCTTTTCCTATGCACTGTCCTTGTGAGTCAGGAGAGATTCCTGTGCCAACTGCTGGTTATGTGAGAGGCCTGAAACCTGGTGGACAACCAGTGTGCAGAGCAAGATCTTCACTTGTTACTGGGACCAGATTAATGGCAAAGCATTTTGTGTTGTTACATTCATATAATTCGAAGTAGTTACAGAACTTTAAATGGGGAAAAAGAAAACCCCAAGACTTCTGTCTCCATTATCAAGAAATTTTCATTTTCCTTATTGGGAAGTTATAAGCACCTATCACCACACGCTATCTTCTAAAGTAAAACCAGTCTCTAGGTGTTACATGTGAATATGCATAGCAGAAAAAGTTTTATTATGTTCTAAGTGGCATAACAGTCATCCCTCAACACAAATGTACTGCAGGGGAGAGGTGGTTTCCTTGGTAATTATGCTGAATTGCTTGTATGACATCTGTTATCCCTTCAGGACTGTTGTTGCCATTTGGACTTCATTGGGTTTTTCAGATGAAGAATTACCTTTTTTGGCCATGTGCTGTTTTTTAATATCTTTTGACTATTTGTCATCTGGGATGACTTATCTGTGTTAATCATAATAGAAAAGAAACATGGTAAGATTTTGATTATGCCTTCCAGAGTAGCAATTAAAAATTTGTCAGAACACTTCTAAAATAATTAAAACCTTTCCTGCTAAAATTAGGCTTTTCTGGAAACATGAACCCTTAGGCCTGGTGCTCCAGGCAGTGTTAAGTAGCTCAGGATTAAGCTATAAAAACTTCTGAATGTCTTGACAATTGAATTTTAAAGAATTAGAAGTCTGAGAGTCAGGTATCTCTAAGGCTGTACAAACCACAAGATCTTTAGAATGTGTTTGTAGGACAGCTTTTATTTGTAGGCAGGCCTTGAGAGCTTCAAATGCTCTTTTTTTTTTCCACTTCCCCCATTAGTGCAGAGAGAAGATGACAGGTATTACTGGGCTTCTGGCAAGTTGCAGTCTGCTGGGATTGATGTGTTAAATTATCTTTCCTTTAATAAAATACTTCACTTGGTTAAGTGCTCATGTTAAAGAACTAGGTGGATTTTGAAAATATGCTGTGAGTGAAAGTGTAGGTGAGCTGTGGACTTACAAGCTGTGAAACTTTGAAGTTTAAAAAAAACCAAGAAGATGGGGGTTTAAGGGTATAGTCTGTCAGTTCTTTTCCCCAATTTTCTTGATAAACAGTTAAGTTGCAGTTTCTGTTGGATTATAGCAATTTGCTTCCAAAAGTTTTTGTTTATCATATTTTTTTTTTCATCTTCCCCAAGAGACTCCTTTAATGTCTCAGCCTGTAAGATGTCAAGACTTCTGCTTAGAGACAGTAGGGAACCACACAGGGCATTGACTTTCAGGAGTGGCTTTTGCTTTATGAATAATCTGAAACTCAGCTGGAAGAATTCATGAGGTGTTGGGTGTGTTTTGTGTTCCTGTTCAGCAGTTACCAGAGATGTTGTTAGGGGCTTGTAGTGCAATGACAGTTGATGTTTTATTCTAGATACCTTCATGGAAAAAGATTTTAAAGTGGAGAGCTACTGAAACCAAAATCCCTATTGGGAAAGAGAAGTGACTGGTGGGTGTTCATGCTTCCCTAAACACTGATCCTGAGTCCATTTTGGGAACATGTCCCTCTCATTTACTGACATGCAGGGGAGTTTGTGTATGAATTGAAGACCAAAGATCAGACTCGTTTCAACACTTCTGCTTTTCTTTATAGCTTTGCATTAGTTTTATCGTTTTGCTCTTTGTGTTCCAGTTCATCTTTCTCTTTCTTGGTGTACACAGCCTTCCCTCTTCTCTGCATGTTTCCAGAGAGTAGGAATGACTCCACTGTGTACAAAAGTGGGGGTGCTTTCTGAGCCCCTTCTCTCCGTTCATGTCTTTCTTGGTTTGTTGGGGTTTTTTTTTGTTGGTTTTTTTTTTTTTCACTCCTCCACCCTAATCAGGATCCCAGCATTATTTGGCCAATGAAGGGTAAACGTCAAATGAAAATTTGACTGCCTTAAAATAAAAGTGCTCTAGGAGGCAGCTTGTCTTACTGGAGATGAAGCCAGAGGTTGTCCAGAGGGGTTTTAGGGTCTCCTGACTTGGAGATACTGAGAAGATGCCTGGGCAACCCGCTCTAGGTGTCCCTGCTGGAGCAGAGGGTGGACCAGGTGACCTCTGGAGGTCCTTGCCAGCCTCAATCATTCTGTGATTCTCCAGAGATTTTCTCCTTGTGCACAGGGGGAAAATTCTGTACTTTCATTCCTTTCAAATAGCAGCTATTTGGCAGGTACTCTAATGTATGTAGATATGAACTATGTGCCTGGAACATTAATGTTTTCATAGGGCACAGTCTTATGGGTGCCTAATTGAGATTAAGTATTTACCTATGTGCTTTAAGTGTCTTAATTTCTTTTTTATCCTGGACCATTACCAAGTATTCATTAGTGTCTGTGACAGAATATTTCTCTCTATCACTTCACCAGAGTTCTTAAAAATACTCTTATTTCACTGTATTTAAATGAGTGTGAATCCTAGTCTGTGTGTGCTGTGCAATATAAAAACTTTTCTGCTCTGAGCATAATGGAGTGAGTTGTCAGTGGTAGTGTTACTGTTCTGCAGAGGACTGGTGGAGGAGAGGAACTGGTGTGCTCCAAGAGATCAGTGCTCATGGTTAGGATACCTGGGGTCCTCATTCATTTGGATGCAGTGATTATGTAGAGAGCATTATTTTCAGGGTAAATGTCCCATAAAGATTACCCTTAAGTAACCCTCTAGTTAAATAGTGAGAGAAGATGTGATAGAAATAGAAAAAATAATAGAGTGAAACAAGTTTTCTGCTTTTACCTATCAAGTAGTCTTTGAAATGAAATATCCCCAAGCTGGGGTGAACCTGTGCGAGAAACAAGTTGGGTTTGCTTTTGGAGATGTATACTGGCAAACAAAGAAAAATGAAAGTAAAATTGTTATTTGAATATCAGTGTGATGATTCCTTAATGGCCTGGATGCCTGAAGAAAGCATCCCAATCACTCTATTGCTCAAAATTAGCTAAATTAGTGAGACCAGTAAAAAATAAATCTGATTTTTTGTGTTATTTGGTGTCTGTATATTTGCGAACGTAGCACTGAGCTGTCGGAGCGTTGTTCCGTGTTCGGGCTGGAGCAGATGCCGCGGTCGGTGACCTCGCCGAGTCTCACCTTGTGCCCACCCTGTGCTCCGTGTGGGCTCGGCGGGGCCGGGGCGCGGTGGGAGCCGGGCCGGGGCCGGAGCAGCAGCAGCAGTTCCTCCGCCGAGCGCTGGAGGGCTCCGCAGACTGACGGCTGCCGAGGGATTTTAGGGGAATTGCTGCATTGTACCTGCGCAGGGTTTAATGCTTGCCGGGCCATTTGGCTATTTGCCATAATTGGCTTTCCATTCCCTTGATTGGAATCATAGATAAAAATTTGCTAATCCACTTTCTTTGCTGAAAGTATTAGAAAAGTAATCCATCTTTTAAAAATGCTCGAGCAAAATCATGTGGTATAAAGAGTACTTTATGGAATAATGAGATTAATGAGAACTGTAAGGCATATGCAATTGAAAACGTTTTTCTATGGGTTTAAGGGGAAAAATGCAATCTGGGTGCTATAAAGCCATAAGTACTTCCTTTTTTTATGCACTACCTTTTAAATGTGCATTACATGTTATGCTTTTGTCTACATGATAAAATGTGAGTATGTATTTAGGAAGAAGGATCTGCTATTTATTTGTAATTTTAAAAACGTTTGAAAATACCTGATTCAAACTTCTTGGCTGTGTTTTTTACCTCCCTCTCCCCTCTTCTGCCCACAGGGCATCAGAGCACGGATTTTGGAAACCCTTGTAATGCTCATTCTTCTTGCACTGCTTATCCTTGGAATTGTATGGGTGGCTTCAGCACTCATAGACAATGATGCTGCCAGTATGGAGTCTTTATATGGTATGGAATGCAAAAGAAGCTTCACCCAGTTTCGTTGTAAATACAGAAATGCAGGTTTCCAGTTAAATGTATTTCTAGTAGATGCTATGTGAGTATTGCACAGGTTGTGAAGAAGGTGTTTAAATTCAGTCAGCACTGTTTTGATGTTAAGTTCTGTGACATAAGTAGCCTCTTGGTAATAAGCTAAAGCTGTGCTCAATGTTTTCTTTACAGACCTCTGGGAATTCTACCTCCCGTATTTATATTCCTGTATATCACTGATGGGATGCTTGTTACTTCTGTGTAAGTTTCATCACAAAAGATGAATGATATTATGGTGGGAGATTTTGTGTATTGTGTTCCTTTTTTCTTTTTTTTTTTTTGAGGTTAAAGGAAGCTTTTTGATTGTGAAAGTTGAGTGAGATTTTCTTTTTCAGACTAAATTTAAGTGTGAATCTGTTAGTTTTGGGTTCTGAAGTTTGAATAAATGGTACCATACATTTTCAACTTTTGAGAAACTTTACATCTCACAATTTCGACTTCTAACTTGTTAAAGCAGGTAGTTGAAAAATAGGGACTCCATTCTGCAAAGAAAAGCACAATTTTTAAGTGAGATGTCTGCAGGAGGCCAGTAGTATGGTGAGAAAATGATTTTGGAACATTTTGTCCTATATCCAGTAAATTACCATTCTTCCTTTTGTAATTGAAAATGTTGCTGTATAGGCAGGAGTTGGAAGACAGTGCAGCCAGCTTTCATAAGCACACAGCTGGTCTCTGGCCAGTCTGCAGGTCAGTTACACAATTGCATTTGAACCAAATGCAGTAAAAACTCAACCTTACACTGACTGCTCCTAACCAGAGTTCAGTCATCCATGTTTAGGGGAATAAGAAACACGATGGAAAGCTCCAAATCCCATTTATAATTTCAGCCCCCACCTTGAGTAATTTCTAGAAAATTGCTGAGAGGGACAGACCATCTCCCTTTCTAGATTACCACTATGGTTTCATCTCTTCTCCAAGCTTGACAGCTTCAAAGGTTACATGGGGCTGTCACTGTGGAGAAAGGGTGGGGAATGATCATTTGTGATATCCTTTAAAAAGATCTATGAAAGAGACCTGGGTGAGTCTCCTTAGGTTCTCTGTATGTGCAGATTTTCAAATCCACTTTGGAGGAAGGTGGGAGGATTAAACAATGTGCTTCTCAGCATCTCCTGCAGGCTGTTCCAGAGTGGCATTCACAGAGGTGTTGAACACTTTAGTGGGAAGTTGGTTTACAAAACTTCAAGTCTGCCCTGCAGTTTGCTTCAGCAGAGCTGAAAGCTCAGCCTCTGTTCTGGGGCTGTTGTAAACCAGTTCACTGAAATTGTTGTGACTAAATGCCAGGTTTTGGAAATGTGTAACTTAAGCAAATCACTAAGGTGGGGGCCCTCCAAACTGTTAGATCTGGATAGCTGAAAGGGCAGTATACAGCAGTGGGGCAGCTGCTGGGGTAGAGTATTAGATCTTCAGCTGGTTTCATTGCTGAAGTAGTCTTTGAGTAAGGCCTATTGCAGTGGTCATTTGGAGTATCACTTCATTTTCCTTTCTCCTTTTCCTGCAGGATTCTTCTGCGTTAAAGGCAGACTAGCTTAAGTTAGATTTTTGAATACTCTTGTATTTTTCCTGTAATACACAGTAGCTACAGTGAAACACAAGTTAATAAAAATAAATGCAATCCTCACAATAAAATCTTATCTCAATTTTTTGGCAACAATGTTTTATTATAATGGAAACTATAGATGTACATGCTCATCCCTATTGTTATAAATTCTGACACCTCTGACACATTTCAGTATTTGAAGGCTGTTTTCCCCAAACCGTTGTTTTCTATTAATAATTTTCTATTATCATGGTTGAGCCTTTCTCCCAAGAAGCATACATGCATCATTGCTGAAAACCATCACAGGCTAGGATCAGAAAGGGCCTGCTGTTATTTCATAGAAAATAACTTTAAGTCTGGTAGTTGAAAGTGGAAGTTGAAAGATAACTTTCAGAGCAAAGCAGCTTCAGGATCTCTTGGGCTTGAAGCTACACCTGTGCTATAAGATGAAATGTGCCCAAGATGTTCTCCAGTGCTGTGGCCAGCCAGTGTCACTCCATCCAGGATATTGCAGTTGGCAGGTGTTTGTGCAGATTTGGCTCATGATAATGGTCCCTGGGCTGCCTGAACTTCAGAACTGCACTGAGAATCATTTGGGAAAGTGTTAACTGGCCCAGGGCAAATCATGCCAGGAATAGTTCTAACAATTTACTGGTATAGGCAATCCAATCTTAAAACCCAGGAATGCATCCTGGCACTGCTGAATTTACTAGCGAAGACAAAGCCTCTGGTGGTACATGCTTTGCATAAATAATTAATTAGTTGAGCAAGTTTAAGGTCTCTGATTATAGATGTTTTTTGTTGACAAAAAAAAATCACACTTGGAGGGGAGAGACACTTGTTCAAAATTCATGTGATTGCAATGTGCTTAAAGGTTCATATTGGAACTTTAAGATCTTGCAGTTCTTTTCAAAACCAAAAAATGGTTATATGTGGAATAGCACACTAAGCATCCAAATAAAACCCTGGTCTTTGACTTACAAATGACTGTTCTGCATGCTCTTCTCTCCCCTGCAGTGTGCACGCCAGTGGGGCTCTCACGGATGTTTACAGTAATGGGGCAGTTGCTGGTGAAGCCAACAGTAAGTGCTACACAGTTCTGCCCTCCTGTGCTACCTGTGGGAGGGTAGAATGGTGTTTGGGTACTTTCTCCTAGAATGCTTACACTTCTACAGAACTCCTCAGTTCATTGGAGTTTCTATAACCACTATTGTTGTACTTGTTTCACTTTTTTTCATGTAGCACAAAAGTCTGGTTTTTTCCAAAGTTTTTCTTATAATAATGCAGACTTCCTCTGATTTTTCAATTTATGTCAATGCTACTAATATTATTTATAGCCAGTATTTCCTGCTGTGTTTTATCAATATCTGAAAAGTGTGGGCATTTCTGAGTTCAGGAGCAAAGAATACAAGAGCAAACCAAGTCTGGGAACAAGAAGGGTGCCTGGGGGTACACACAGGTGGAATGTGGGTAGTTGTCATGTTTAAGAGCTTTTTTCCCACAGATGTTCTTTGGTTCATGTTCTGAATGCTGTGAGAGAAGGGAGAAGTTTGTACCGTGTACAAGTGCTCTAGTGACTTCAGTGTCACATGTCCTAGTTTGTATTTACTACAATTTGGGTGCACTTAGACATTGCATTCCTTTTCATCAGTCACTTTAACCCTGGAACTACAAAGAAAATACCTATTATTTTTATCTTTAGTCTCAAAGCACCTGGTAGCTGAGGCAGACTGATTTCATTTATTTGGTTTTAGCTTCCAGTAGCAATTTATATGTGCATGAAATACTGGTTTATGTGAAAAGTTGCTTTTTAATACAATTTTTCCAAATCTTTAGTCATTTTTGTTTAAGTTGGATATCAAGGTTGATATGATTTGAATGTAGGTCAGACATACTGTTCTGCCTCTTTAGATTGAAACTGAACAGAAAAGCCTTAACTTGAAATAAAAACTTTAAAGTAACTTTGATTACAGTAAATATACAACTGTATAACATAATGGAATAATCTTCTGTGAAGTTCTTATTTGTGTCACTATTATAAATTTGTAGATGGTATATTTGAAGTACAGGTTACAGGAGCAAAGTGAATCTGATTATGTAAGTTCAGTCAGGAAAACAAGTGTCTCTGAGACTCAGTTCATGTTTCTGTTTCCAAATACAGATCCTGGAAGACCTAGATGAGCAGATGTATATCATCACTTTAGAGGAAGAAGCAATTCAGAGGAAGCTTAATGGTATGTATGCTATACCTGTAATGGTACTGCTTCACATACAGTATTTAGAGTAGAGTGGTTCTAGTCAGGACTGTTGGTCTCACTGTGCAGTCTCTTCTCTCAAAACAGAAAATTTTAACATCTTAGCCTGTAACAAATGTTACAGGTGTACATTTCCTCCTTGGGTTTTCCAGGATTAGCTCTTGGGTTATGTGTGTGTTGCTTTTTTTTTTTTTTTTTTTTTAATTGTTTGTCAGCTCTCTAATGTGGGAATGTTCTGAGCCAGAACACAATTGAGTAGTTGTCCAGACACACCATCCTTACTGCAAAATAGCTTGGGTTGGTAAATGACTCTATTTCAGCCTTGTTTGAAGGACAATGAACTTGCATTAGCAAGAGGCTTGACTTCCTGCAGTATGAGTTCTGTTTTTAATTTGGAGGATTTTTTGTTTCAGTTTATTGTTATTTAAAATCTTAGGTAGTGATCCATTAAAAATCAGACCACTCCTTTATATTCTAGGAGTTATTTGGTGAATTTAATAATTAAAAACATTCTATTAATAAGTAATGAAAATCAGTAATTACAAAAAATGTTTTTAGACTTACAATGTATTTAGTCTTACAGTTTTGCATTTCTTGGTAAGGTGTTTCTGCTATGAAGTATTTAAAAACGATATGAAGCTTTGGATTAGAATAGAAAGGAGTGTTGCAACATGGCAGGCACCAATTATGGAAAATGTATTGGTTCTATAAACCTGGAAATCATATTGTACAAATCTTCTGACTTGCTTTTAACTGCATGAGTAAGCCATCCATCAATAATTTATACAATTACTGCAGTTTTGAAAACCAAGGAGTTTTCATGTAAGACAGCAATGTATGTGTCATGATGACTTATTTTAGCCTTAATTTTTTTAATTTCCTGTTTTTTCTCTCCTGCTTTTTAGTCTTCTGTTATATATCTCAATCTTTACTTCTCTGAGGTCTCAGTCTCCTTTCGAAGTTGTTTGGTCAGGGCAAGTACCTTTGATAGCAGAGATCATGGTGTTCATCTTTATTCTAGTGCTTAAAATTTGTGGAGGAGTAGTGACTTCTTTGTGCTGAAATCAGCCATCACTTCAGTTTATAAGTCACATTCACCTTTTCAGGTGTTTATAGTGACACATGTGTGTATGTGCATTCACACGCAGGCACACAAAAAGGTGCATGCAAGTGAGTGTCTTTGAAGCTGTGATGGGGTAATGGTAATAATTCTGTGTGTTTGATGTTAGCTGGGAACTGTAAAATATTTGTTATTGAATATTTTATGTTGTCATGGTGATTCTGCTTGTGTACAACACAGAGCAATATCCCAGTAGTTATTCAGGAATCTATTGGAAGTAGTGCAGAGAGGGGCCTGCTGTTCTTGGGGGGAATTATTTAGGTGATGCTTGGCTGCTCTTTTTCTTGCAGAAGTCTCTCAATAGTGGCTTATATTGCAGTTTAATTACCCTTGTGGAGTGGACCTAGGCTGTTTGTAGGTGTCTACTAACTGGATGTGGATTTAGGGTGTATAGTGGGAGCTCCCCTAACACCAGCCAAGAGGCTGGATTTGCTTTCAGCACAGGACTTGGTATTCAGTGAAAAGTGGAACTGCAGCCCATCCATATTCCATGGAGCACTCACCAGCCTGCTCTTGAGGAGTGAAAGACATGGGGCTTAAATGTCCTGAGACAGGAGAGGAACTGAATTCCCTCTGTTTCCAATGCTGAGGGAATGGCATTGCATTTTAAAATGTGTGTATAAATGGGCATGGTGCTAGTTACATCAGTAAATGTCATGCTGTGAGGTTAGAGGCCATAATCTCTGTTTTAGCACACAAATTGTGTCTCTTTGTTACTGTATCACAGCAGATATATTCAGCTACACACTTCTTCTGCCATTGCTGTTGCAACTCTTCCACAGTGTTGGTGGTGGAAATCCATGGTGCTTAAGTAACCCTGCTGAGCAGGTTTGCAGTTAAGTGCTCTGAAATATATACTTTATTTATATGTATAACTAAAGAGTTGATTTTTTATTAAAATGAAGGGGACCAGAACGGAGGCTTAAGTGATACTTGATGATTGTAAAGCTTTTCATATTTGAAAATAAATCTATCTGTGAAACTGTAGATCTTCTTTGTGGGAACTAATTTTCTTCCTCCTCAGGTGTTTGCAGTGTCTAACTGAAAATTGGAGGAGGAGGGAGGGGAAAGTTTGATTGTGTTATCTACCCTAGTATTTTTATCTATTGAAGAGATATTGGGCTTTGGGAAAATGTTTGTTTCCAGTGTATTATATTTCAGTACCCACATCACTCCTACAGTCGAAGAATAAAGCTGGGACTTTTTTATATTAAAAGAAAAAAGTTGCCTTCAGCTATTAGTTTTCCTGAATCCAAAGAGACGGGTGGGGTAGGATCAAAAATACTTACTTGATCAAAGTTATTGGCTCTGAAGGTATCCTTACCTATGTAAGGAAGATGAAAGGTGTTGTTTTTATTGCACACTAGTAACAGTGTAATTTTGAACTAATTGGTGGTGAACTGCCAATCACCTTGGGGGAATGCAAATAGATACTCTTACAATTTCCTTTGAGGTACTGAAATCTTATGTCGGGGCTGGAAGAAAAACAGAATAATACCGTTAAATTGACCTTAAATGAGCTGCTTTGTGGCTTTCTTGGAGAATCCCTTCTAACTTTTCATTGCTAGTCCAAACAAGTCTCGTCTACCAATTTGATTTATTGGCTAGACAGCGCTGACATTGAACTTTGTGCGTGTTTGAAATAAAGCTAATGTTAGAAAGCTTTTAAGAATTTAGCTGCATCCTTTTCAAATACTCTTTTGACTGATCTGAAACTTTGCCTCTCGTAAAATATCCTTTTGTATAGCAACCTGTTGTTTGCAGCTATTTTTAAGGAGGAACTACAACAGCACTTAGATATGATTCAGAATTTCTACTGACCTGTGTCTTAGGGACCTCCTGTGATGATGCTGATTTGTTGGGTAGAATCCCATGAAATCAGTGTTTTGAGCTCTGGATTTTTATATTGAGGGACGGAAAAATAATGTATATATATTGAACTGAGCTTTTCCTCAGAGACTCCTAAATCAGTTACAGAGAAGAAGAAAACGTCAGATGCTGACTTGAGTTTTCCTTCTTGTTCAACTGCTTCCATGAAAGTTCTTTTCCCACTGAGATCTATAGCTATCCTTTTTCCCACCTAACAGTAATTAGTCATTCCTTAAAACAGATGGTTTAGACTTTTTTTGGGGGGGAGTGCATCATAACAAAAGCTTATTTTTATAGTGATAATTAGTTTGGGCTTTTTTAAAGACTTTTTCTGAAAACCTGTGTATTATGATTAATTTTTAAAAAAACACTGAGAAATGAAACTGACAGTTGTATTTCAGTCACTTCAAGTGATAAGATGTTGTAATGGAACAGTGTCTGTAGGTCTTACTGGATAGAAAGACCTATTTACTGAGATTAGAAATACTTATATATTTGGAGCCCTGTAAATACTGCCCCTTACTCATTATGTCACTGATATCCAAGATAAATGTTTACACATAGCACAGAAGCTACGTGTTATATGTCAAAATGTGTGTGGAAGAAACATACAGTTAATTAGATTAAACATTTAAAATTTTAAACAGTTGGATATTTCATTGGTGATTTGACTGCATTGAACAAATCAGTATTTAATAGTCTGCAAGAAAGAGAGTCACCTTTTTTCTTCCATTGAAGTTGCTGGATGGATGAGGAGACAACAGAAGATAAGGAAATAATGAGACTGGACTACAAAGTAGTTTTGCTGTGCCAGCAGCCTAAGTGCTGTTTTGATTTTGTAGGCAAGTGATCAAGATATGAGATAAAAGCCTGGACAAGATTATTAATCTCATATAAATTTATTAGAGACTGTTTAAAAAAAGTAAGTGGAGCATGGTGCTCTTGCAGGTTATCCCATGGCCAAAGGTGGGCCCAAGGGTAGGGAATGGCCAGCAGGTGAAGGGTGTGAATGTAAATCAGCAAAGCAACAACAGAAAGGTTTAAGACCTTGAACTGTCACTGCCATGGTGTGTTACTGCAGAGTGAAACTGGCCTGGAATAGACAGGGAGAATATGAGCCCTTAACTTATTTTCAGGTAAGATTGTCCCACTTTCATCCATTTTATTTCTGAACAAAGGTGAGTGGAGAGTGTTTCGAACTTATCCCAGGCAGAATATTTCCAGGTTGTGATTGCAGAGAGTGAAAGCTAAAGCAGAAGTATTGGGGTGAGAACTGAAACAACAGATCTCTAGTCAGCATTGCAGAGCTGTGTCAGTGCCTGAACACTGTGCATGGTTTGTAAAGGAACTGGCATCAAGGAGGGAAACTCCAGTGTGCTTGCACTGGGAAAGAGGAGTAGTTGGAAGAGAATGGAAGGTTGAAGAGAAAAAGGATGGAGAGAGAAAATGAGGCTGGGTTTCCTCAAGGCTCTGTAGGGATAGGAAAAAAAGTTGATGAGCAACTTTTAGTAGGAACTTACTAGGAAGAAAGGAATTACTATTGTGGTTGTCATGGCTAAGCTGATGTACAGGAGAAAGTATGAGGAGTTGCACAGCAGTGACGTGTATGTTGTAAGCTGGAAAGTGGAAGAGGTTGGTCTCGTGTGTGGCTGTGGAAATATCTGATTGTGGCACTGAGAACTGCAGGAGAACTGGTATGAGCAGAAGATCCATCAGCAAGCAGGTCAGCAGTATGGAAACTGAGCTTGATGAGGAAAGGGAGGGAGGGGAAGAAGCTCAATCTGGAGTTCTGGCCACTTTAAAGGCAAAGGTCCACTTTTGCTAAATAACAATGTTCCTGAAGGGCATCCGGGGATTCTTTATATCTTGATACAACAATCATATAGGGATTTAAGAATCAAGCATTTGAGACATCCAGTCTGTCACACTGTGACTGGTCATTGGGCTTGTGTGGAAGTTCAGCATCTGCAGAACAGGCTGGGATCACTGGAGATGGTGCTGAAACCTCTGTGCTGAGCTCCTCTGGGTAGACTCTGCTGTTTCTGAAAAGTACTTTAAGAGTCTTAAAAAAGCACCTGCAGTTTAAAGTCACAAGTGCTAATGTGATGCTTCCTGAATCTGAGCTGTCACTGTGTGCCTTGCAGTCACCTCCAAAAGAAAATCACGTCTTTTGTTTTAAAAGGTGTATCTTCCACAGTGGAATACCAGATGGTAGAGTTGGAACGTGAGCTTGAAAAAGTGAAAAGCAGGAAAACAAATCTAGGTAATGAACTTTCTAGTGTTTTGTGTAGATTGTAGTTTACCAAATGACCTTAAGGTGAGTGCTGTGTTTAGTTTGGAGCAGTTGCTTGATTGATTCCAGTTTGTTCTTAACCAAATTTGTGCATTTGCAAATACATTGCATGAAATCATTGCACCCCTCCAACAAAAAAAATCGAATAAGGAGTCTGATTTGGATCTTAGTTTTAACATTATTTTAGAGAAATTGTAACACTTCTTTGCATGGAGCTTTTCATGTATAATATGCTTATGAATATTTGGGCTAATCTAGTACATTACTTTCCTTTTTGTGTTTTGAATTATTTCTATAAAATTCAAACAGTGTTTTTTTTACTTGCACATGTTAAATGATGTGCAGTGAAGTTAGTTCTGTCTTTCCTACCTTACAAGAGGAAAATACTATTTAAATATCGGAAAATCTGTTCTGTCCCTTTAAGTCATACTAAAATATACATGTAAACAGTGTATTTGTAAATTCAGCAGATTTTAAACTTTGTGGAACTGCTGTGTGCTAAGGGAAGAAAGAAGTTATGGGGAAACATGCCTCTAAGAAAAATCTGCTTGTGTCTGTCTCCCCAGCCTTTCTCTAGAGAGGTTTCATATTTTTGCCATTGCTTTGTACAGCTGTACAGGGTGGATGTTCTTATGAGCTGGTTGATGTTTGTTCCAGATCAGGATACTGTTGTGACTTACAGGAAGCTTATAGATAGCTGAATGATTCTTACTTGTTTTATTCTAAGGTGATCTATGGTATTAGGCTTATGTTTTTTCTCTTCTGAACAGAACGGAGGAAAAAAGCTTCTGCCTGGGAAAGGAATTTAGTTTATCCAGCTGTCATGATATTGCTCCTGATTCAGACAGTAAGAATTTCCTTTTTTTTCCCCCAGCAAAAAGTATGAAGAGTTCTTTGGTTATTCGAGGGAATAGTTTTACATTTTTTGAGTAATGAGTATTTAAGCAACAATCTTCATATTCTTTTCTTGACCATTTACAAAAACTTGACATTATAGTGTCAGGCGAGGATAAATGTGTAGATTTTAAAAATGTGGAATATTTTTCAATAACAAGACTGTTTCTACTTTTTTATAGTCCTTTTCAGTTCTTCTAGTCGCTTTCAACATTCTTTACCTGTTGGTTGATGAGACTGCAATGCCAAAGGGGTCAGGGGTAAAGTAATCTTCTCTTACAATTTTTATAATTTTAGTAAAGCTTTGGAGGCCTTGCAGAAGTGCAAGTGAGCTTTTGCTTTAATAACATGGAAACTAATGAGCCTTGACCTTGACTTTGCTTCTAGGTTTCATTCCTGTGCCCACACAAATATTTAGTACATGTCATGTTGTAGTGAGTTCTTACTAAAATAGTGCAGAAGCTTTATGTAGATACAGTGCAGTAAAGCAGATCAGTAATCTGGGGTTTGCAATTCTGTCCTTGCAATACATTTCACTGCAGTTTGAAAGCTGCTGGTGCCATTGCATGGGGTGGGAGAACTTGGAGGGTGGGTCATCAGAATGCCCCTGAAACACTGAATTGAGAAAAGGCTGTATTTCATGTAAGATATTACATGTTTTGTTCTTGGTAGAAGTTAACTTTATGAACTGTTGCATGTATCTCATTTAATTACTCAAAATATCTTTTTCCTTTTAGGGACCTGGAATAGGAAATGCCTCCTTATCCACCTTTGGCTTTGTGGGAGCAGCACTTGAAATCATTTTGATTTTGTATCCTTTCTGAAAGAATTCTGTCTGTTAACAAGTATTCTGTCTAGTTTTCTGGGACACTGGTAATACACAAGACACTAGCCTGGAAAGAAGAAAGATGGGTCAGTCCTTCTCAAACACTTGAAGTGTTTTTGTTTCTTTTTTCTTTAGTTCTTAAGACTTCTAGGAGACTGCTGAGAACTCGAGTGAAACTTGCATTCCTTGGAGTTCCTTTTTTCCTTGATTCTCACAGCTATCTTATGGTATCTTCTGTCGTCGGCTTCTACAGTCTTCGTTTTTTTGAGAATTTCACTCCCAGGAAGGATGACACAACTATGACAAAGGTAAGGTACAGTCTGGGATGGGGATGGCCCCCTCCTGTCTTTCTTGCCACCCAAGACAAACTGACTCTCTTAGTAATTGCCCTGAATGGCTCATTTGCAGTGATGAGTATTTGTTTGTAAGCTTCGTAAACACAAACTGGAAGGTTGTCAAAATGCTGAATGAGTGGGAAAAAGGATGTGCTCTGTTTAGTTTGGATGGCATCCATTCACTTGTAAAAAGCCAGGAATGGCAGAGCTTGTTAACTGGCTATAGAAAAGCAAGTGAAAGAACTTCCTTCAAAGGGAACTTATTGCTAATGAGTAACTTTGATTGTGTTAACTGTACTTCAGGGAGCTTGTTTGAGATCTGAACAACGTGGTTGCTAGAAGTAATACAGACAAAGTAATTCAAATTTGAATAATGAAACTAAGACTGAGGATGGCTATTCAGCAACGTTTTGCAATCTGAAGCTAATTTGACTTTCTATAATTTAGCACTGGCTTTAGAATAACCAGTACTGTTACCTAATTTGGAGGAACATGACTAGGTTTTTGGCAAAATATTCCCACAGCTGACATGGGGAAGTGATCAGTAACCAAGGAACAGATGTTGAATTTAATGTTTTTTTTCAGTATGTTTTGTTGTTTCTAAATCTATTTTTTTTAACTAATGGATTAAGATACTTTTACAACAAATTGTTGGAAGTGAGAAATTGGGTATGCACACAGAACCATTAGAGTGCTAAGCAGTAGAGAGCTGGAATGTTCTTAATATTTCTTATTGATTGTTTACAGCGCACCAGGAATAGTGTGGAAATAAATAGTGAATGTACAAATGTCTACCTACTTTTAAGTTTTCTTTTTTTTTTTTTTGCTTCTGATAGAGCTAGACCTGAAGAAAATGATCCCTTGTGAAAGAAAGTTTCAATTACTCTTTTTAAGGCTTTACAAGAACAAGAGTAAAATCTAACAGCTGTGAATTTTTTTGTATTATTTAAAGTAGACAACAGGCATTGAATTGAAAGGAAGCTCTTTGTTGTAATTTTTTAAATAGTGCTAATCCTGCAAGCAGTTACATCCAAGGCTTAAGCTGATGTATCAGTCATCCATTCTAAACCCATGGAATTGTTCTTTTATAAAACATTCACAGTAAGTAAGTAAACAGTTGATGCTTTGCAACATGATTGTTTTGAATAATTTTGAATCTGAGCACACATAACACTTTTATTGAAAGTACATGAATACATATTTGATTTTTTTTCTTGGATCATCTTCATCTTGTTTAATACCATGTAGAGAGGAGTGACAGAGTCAGCAAGACTAACAATGTTACTGTAAATTGCTTTAGGTTCAATTTGAAGAATGTGCCTTTTAAGAATTCTTCTTTTTCATCTTGACCACTGTTTTTCTTTGTGTTCCCTTCAGCAATCTCATTTATCATTTAAATGCTGTTTGTCATTTTCAAACAGATAATTGGAAACTGTGTCTCAATCTTGGTGCTGAGCTCTGCTTTGCCAGTGATGTCAAGGACACTGGGTAAGTGAAATGCAAGTAACATCATAATAAAGGATGTCTAATTGAATTTAAAAAAAATACAAGATAAAAGAAGAGCCTATAGCTGTGTTTCCCACAGTATGTATGTAATTTGCCATCACTTTCAGTGGAAAGAGCACGTGCATGTGTCTGTGGCCTTCATTTCTACATGGACATGAACTTTTGAACATACATCTATGTACATGAACTGCAGAACATACTTTCTAAAAAGAAAAAGATGCTTAGCATTTTTAAGAGAATATATTATTTTGAAAAGGTCAGATTTGAAACGTCTTAAAACAAGAGATTGTGAGATGAAAAGACAGGAAAACTGATTGTCCAGAGCAGCATGAAATAGTTTCATGTTTGCTCTGAAATTAGTGCTTAGCTCCTGTCAAAAAATTCATTTGGGATTTGGTGTCTGAAATTTGAGGTAACAGTGTGTGCAACTGGCTTTTTAAAAACAGTTAATGACTCTTCATTTATTAAGTTTTTTTTAATCACCAGTGATACCAGGCTGCTTTCACTCTCCCTACAATAATAGGCTTGTCTTTTTTGTTAACTTCATTTTTCAAATTTAACAATTTGGAGTCTTCCATAGCAGAACTGAAGAACTCCTGATTTTATTGCTAAGGATTGGCAGTAGCATTTGAAATAGTTAAGCTGTTTTTACCAGTTGGAAAGACGTGTTGTACCTTCACTTTAATTAGGTAATCTTCAGCTTGAATTCTTGAAGTTAAATTGCAAAGCTGTTACATGTTTTAAGTAGTGCAGAATCCTTGTAGCTAATGTGAATTTCATTGGGAACATTAAATAGAACAAAACAAAAATCTTCACCTCGGGCTGTACAAGTCTTAAGTACAAGCTTAGAAGTTTGAGCTCAGACCCACAGACCAGCAGTGTGTGCTCAGTAGTTCTGTTGCTGGTTTTCCTTTCAGGGAGAATACTCTTGAATCAAGAGTAGATCATAGTTTTTCAGTAAATTGTACTGTATATTCTCGTGCTATGTATATCTACAGATGAGACATTTAAACAAAATTATAAATCATTTCTATAACAAATGAAAAACCTTCTGTAATGCATCTTGGATTGTTGAATCTTAGAATAGGTA
The DNA here is from genome assembly GCA_024734555.1 of Trochalopteron elliotii. NCBI lineage: Eukaryota > Metazoa > Chordata > Aves > Passeriformes > Leiothrichidae > Trochalopteron > Trochalopteron elliotii. The sequence continues at coordinate 1,349,356 of JANPWX010000094.1, read as the reverse complement.
TTTCTTAAAAAAATCTGTAGTAAAACTCCACAAAAATGCAAAAGAGTAATTCAAGTACTTAAAGCAGTGGAATTTTAAAATATAACCAGTGTGATAAAGGTCTAAGAAGTGAAATGGTTCTAGCATTTGGAGCCAGATGTTATACAGAAAAATCACTGTTTTAGAATAGAATTGTAACATAAGTTTGTGTCCACTAAATTACTGCATTCAAGACTTGTTTAAAGGAAAATAAAATTAATTGTTAATGATCCATGAGATTACCAGTTGATAATAACCAGATTCTGTGGTAGTCAGTGTACACGCTGGGTCCATTGTTGTCTCATAGGAAACAGATTAATGGTAAAACTCACTTAAAAACCAGACTAACAAGTGAAATTCCTGAATAGTTTGCCATAGAGATAAATAAAAGAAGAAGAAAGATGGAACAATTAACACACAGCTAACAAATGCACAGTCACAGCTGTCCAAACAGGATTAATAGAGTGTATTAGAGTACAGTGAGTCATGTGGTGCTTTGCAGAAATATCAATGTGTGTTGCACTACATGCCACCACCCTGTGGCACTGAATAGATGAAAAGAAATAAATATGTTAAGCAGATTCATAGTCTTTTCACTTTATTAAAAAAGCGAGATTCTAGACTATACAGAAAAGACTAGACTTTATCCTTATGGGAAAGGTGAAAAAGCAAAAGTTATCTAATACATGCGCTGACCTTTTTCAACTTTTCAAAATGGAAATAGTTTCTTACATGTTTCATAGCATTCTAATTAGATATGTAGGTGGTGGATGTCTCTAATCTGTTGTTCTTCTGGAATTCCAGGAAAGTTTTAATCTAAAATAAGTTAACTCATATTTTCTCAGAACATTTCTGCTTTTTAGTAGCCTGGTAGGAATGTTGCCCACTAGCACCATATTGCTAATCACAGAGAAAAAAAATGGAAACAAGGCACTTAAGAGTCAAGAATACAAAAACAAAGAATTCCAGAGAAAATGGAACTTTCTAGTATATGGAAGTTTTCCTAGAATTCTGCACTTGGGTATAATGTGCAAGTAAATGGGGATTTTAAATTTATTTCTGTGTGCTGTTTAAAACCTACTCTTGGTTTTTAACCTGAAGAATTTTTTTAATAGTTTATTTGGTAAAATTTCATCAACTTTTGTGTGTATATATTTGTGCCGCTAGAGATGCAAGTTTTTATTCAATTACTGAAGAGTTATTAAAAGTCGTTTTTTTTTTCCCTGTGGGCTGAGTAGATACTGCTTATGTAAGAAAGTCATCAAAACCTTTTTAACCTCTTTCTCACGTGCATTTACAGACTGTAACTGTGTCACTTTTCTGATGAGCAGTGACTTTTTCTGTTTGTAAGAAGAAATTGAGTGTAATTTATGGACAATAATTTTCCCACCTACTGTACCAGAAGTGTCAGGGTTCATTTCTGGTTGTCCTTGTAACACTGCTCCATGGCTCACTGTTCTTCTGGACCTCTATGTGTCAAGGAATGTTATTCTTTTTCCAGGGAATTCCAGTGCTCTGCCTGTTTTACTCCTTTTCCTTCAAAGTTTTGGAAGCCTGTACATTCAAACCTGACTTTAACTTTTTTTAATTTTCATGTGGCTCCACAGTCTGACTAAAACACTGCTGCTTTGAAAGTGTTAAGGACACTGTTTTCCTTCAAGTGGGAAAGCAGCTCAGTGTTTATTGTCCTTCATCTCTTTACCAGTTAATTCAGGCAGCTGGTTTCTTCTTTATGTGCTAAGACCTCCTATCCTTTTTTAGTATTTCTCCCTGCCTGTTTTGCTGTTTTGATCAATCATTGTTTTGTTTAGTCCTTTGAAACTTCTTTTCATTTGAGTATTTTTTTCTTAGATACCAAATTCAATTCCCATGTTTTAATTTAAATGACTGATGCTGCATAAAAGAAGTGTGTGTATCTTTTAATGTTGTGATAGCTGGCTTGCAAGTCTTGGGTATCCAGGTACAGTGAGATTGCTAAGTGTCAGGTTTACCCTTGGGAGAAGTGCAGCTGACCCTTAATTCTGTCTCTTCATTTGTTATCACTTTTGAAGTCAGTTTTTAAGAGCCCCAAAACACTTTCAAAGTAAGATGATAGAAAATGAGAAGCTTTCAGGAGTTTCAGAGCCAGGGCTACTTTGTGATTGTCTCATTTGCTGCTGCCATTTTAGTTCTGGGACAGGGTCAGCTTCCTGCTTTTGCCCTGTTCTGAGGGCACACTTCCCTCTGACATCATGTGTGCCAAAGGTTTTTTGGGAATACAATGGCTTTTGAATCCTAGACAATGGTCATGTGGTTGTCATCTCAGTGTTCTGCCACGTGTTCAGTGCAGTACTCCATGACACCTGACAAAGGAACAACCTGGGGTTCTTCCTCTTCTGCCTTCTGCAATGGGCCCTACACCTTGTGGATGTTTCCATGTTTCAGAAAAATGTTGTTCACTTAATTAGTGATTGACAGGCCTTTGATCAGCACAAAGCCCAAGTGTCAGGGTTGGAGGTGCCCTGTGAGGGAGACCTGTCAGCACCATCTTTCAGCCTCTTTTCCTTCTGTGCAAATGCTCCATGGCTGTAGTGGTGGATGTGTATCCAGAGAAAAACTGCAATTGGAAAGATGTCTTTAAACTTTGGTTTCAAAAGCAGTGCTCTGGAAGAACACTTAAAAGGCTTAGTGTTTACCATAAGATGCTGTGGCTCTCATAGAAAGGCTGTTTGCTACCTGTAGTTTTTTTTTAAAAAAAAAGCTCAAGGTGCATTTCATTCTTTTCTGGACTCATTAAGGATTTTATAGAAAGAGGTTTCAAGCAGTTTTCATACTAAAGCTGATTTTTTTCTTAGTTACATTTACTGAAATTATAAAAAAAGTTCTTACCTAGAAAAGACAATTTATTTCAACTCCCATTCTTCAAGCATTTTACTATGAAATTTAAAAAGCCATTTTGATAAAGGTGTCTTACAGTTGTATAGTGACCAACAAACATTGTCTTGTTGGTTTAACCATGTGTCTTCTGATGTGCTGTCTCTAAGAGTTTTGCATCGAAATGTAAATGTAATAGAAGGAAATTTTGCATTTCCTAAAACAATGTTATGAATGTTTTGATCTAAATCTTGCATGCAATTTAACAGGAATCACCAGATTCGATCTCCTCGGAGACTTTGGAAGGTTCAACTGGCTGGGAAACTTCTATATTGTGTTGTCTTACAACTTGCTCTTTGCTATCATGACAACATTGTGTCTGGTCAGAAAGTTCACTTCTGCTGTGCGAGAAGAGCTCCTGAAGGCATTAGGTAACACAGCCCTGAAAACTCACTGTGCTTGACCCTTCCCTTTCTCCACCATTGACACCTTGATGTGCTACTGGTAGAGTTCTGTCACAGCTCACAGAATACTTTTTTTTGGGTGGAAATTTCTCTAAGTTAAGGTGTAAGGATGAATAACGTTGTGTTGTTTTTTGATGAGTCCAGATCTAAGGTACAACATTTATTTTAATGATATGCCTGTGCTACTTATTCATTTCCAGTTGGATTTTCAGTCTTTGGAGAGCACAGAAACATTCTCATTGCTATGAGCAATTATTGCAAATTAAAACTTCAGCTTGTGTATGGGTTGGCTTTTTCCTTTTTTGTTTAAAGCAATTTATTAGTTCCCTAAAAACAGTTAGCAGAGATCTTAACTGCTTTGTTGTCATACTTTTTTTTTGAATCTCTATTCAGAAAATCTTTGTACAAAATGTACAAAAGCTTAGCAACTGGCTGAGTAAAACCTGTACCTGATATAATCAAAAATTTGATCAGATTTTACATTGATATTTCTTGACCATAGAAGAAAGCATTGAAGCACATTTGATACGAAGAGGATAAACATTTTTTTTTAATTGTTGTTGCCTCATCCTATTTTTACTAATTAACAAAGCTCTTCTCTCTTTAGATCCCTAAAGTAGTATTTGCTTAAATTGGGAGGATTAATGGTGAAACTTTAGTGTTTCTTTGTAACCAAGGATTCAGTTTGCATCCTCTAGAAGTTACTTGTGTTAGCTTTCACTGTTTTTAGAGTTGTGGTGCTGGAACAAAATCCAAGCACTTCCCAGAGTGCCGGTGGAAGATTAATTTAAAATGCTGTAAATAATTAGAAATAAGGTGTTTAATAAAAAATTACAGATGTTGAAGGCAGATTAACAAACATAAAGATGCAGGCATAGTAGGGTAATGGTCGCTGGATTTGACATAAGCAGGGAGTCACAAACCCTGAAATGTGCAGGTTCCTGACACAAACTGGGTTTGTTTTCAGTGCTGTACATCACAAACAGTGTCTGTTAAAAACTGTCCCGTGGAATTCAAAGAATGAGAACCAAAATTGGCCTATGACCAAAAAATTCATGTATTAGGACTACAAATAAAACAATATTAAGGAGATTTTTTTTGGTAGTGCAGTCAATTTTGGAATTCCAATTCCAACAATGCAAGAAATTTCACTTTGTACCTCATGGCAGTTCTCTAAAATATTCAGTGTAGTCTACACAAAATGAATAAGAAACTCTTTCCAGGTTTGATCCTTAATTTTAGGGACTTGATAGGAGACTTCAAAGAGAAACTGTAGCAAGCAAGGAAGGACTGCTGACATCATGCCTCTTTTGAATAAACTATGGCTAAATTTCCCATCTTTCCTCATCTAACCCCCCCCCCCCCCCCCCAAAAAAAAAAAGAGTAATTTAATTTTTTCCTGGGGCAGGATGTGAGACTTGAATTAGCACTCAGAATAGAGAATTGTGCAATAAGAACAAATGTCTGGAAACAGAGAAAAATCAGTAATAGTGTAGTCCTAAAAATGTAGTTAGACATATAAATAGTTAGAGAAGTGATCTGGTCATCACCAATGACATCAAGATCAGCAGGATGATTTACAAAAAGATGTTGTAGTTTAAAAGAAATATTTTAGGTAATTATTTAGGTCTTTGTAGGTGACAGGGTAAGTTATTGCAAGACTTTCTTGGTTCTTCACATCACATGAGTCTGTGATTTAAGCAATGGAAACTTAGGATTCTCTGTCTTCCACGCTTGTCCACTGTAATGGATTTTCTCTCTTAAACAACACTGAGGGAATTTCCCAGAAGCAGTTCTTACAGGAGGTAGAGCATCAGTTCTGGTCTTCAACAAACGTGAAGTCCACAATCACAAAGTAGAATTTGGATTGTCTGTATTCTTTTGAATACCCGTGTGCATGAAACAAGGGGGAGTCTTAGTTTTTCCTTGTTCTGTAATGTTTTGCAGGATTAGATAAACTTCATCTATCAAACAATCCAAGAGACTCGGAGACAAAGCCTTCTGCAAATGGCCATCAGAAAACACTGTGATAACAATCACCTGCAATCAACAGAGCTGAAAACATCAACCTCATGGCATTCCTGTCATCTCATCAGCATTTTTATATTATTTTTAGTTGTTAGTTTGGTTTGAGCCTTGTCTCATTTTGTTGCTGTGTGCTTCTGAGGAAGTTAGGTCTATCAGATTCTTCTCTTTCCAGTGAACTTTTGGTCTGCTTGTTTATTTCCCAGTAAGTTAATGCAGGAGGTGCCTTGAAGACTGGAAGCTGAAGAGAAAAATGCATTCCTTTTTATTTCTTAAAAGTCTCACATCTTTATTTTTAAACTTGCTACCATATGAATGCACAGTACCTCCTGTGTTATACAAACACAACTATAAAGAATAACTTTGGAACTTGATTAAAAAAAAAAAAGAAGAAGAAAACATACACTTGAAGGCCCATATGACCCTTACTGGAAATGTAAAGTACCTGGAGTAGGTGTCTGTGACAGGAGATAAACAGCTCTACTGAGAGTGAGTTAACAAGGACAGGAGAGATCACAGTTCCCTTGGTGCTGGATGCAGTAGGCTGTGTCACGGAGCTTTCTGGAAGGCCAGTGCTTTCAGCTCTCTGTCCTTAGCTCTGAATGCCAGCTTGCTTTACTGGTGGTCAAACGATGTCTTAAGGAAGCCCAAGATGAAGATTAACTTCAGTGTTAAATCTGAGCCTGGTATGCTTTGTAAAAAGCTGTGTAGACCCCTTGGCACAGCTCTCACAGTTCTGTGAGCAGTTGTGCCGTGGAGGTCCCTTCCCCTACCCAGTACCTGCTGTGAAATTCTTGATGAACTGCTGTGTGTAAGCAGTACCTGGAATCAATGCAAGGAGCATAGGCCTAGGAGGCTGCAGTTGCAGTTTTCTACAGTCTTTAATTTGAGGTAAATTTCTTTGAATTTATACTTCAGTTCCCAGGATTTCTGTTCAGCGGCATAATCCAGTTATCTGTCACTTGCCTGTTTTTTAATGTACTCATGGACATGTATATAGGCCTATATGTGTAGATACCATAAATTAAATTCTGAGGTTATAGAGATGACAATAGGTGGTTTGGTATGTGAAACTTGTGTGTTCAGTCTTGGTAGTTTGAATTTCTGCAGTGTTACAGTTTAACTGCTCAGAGGCCTTAGATTCAAGATGGCATCGGTGAGTGATAATGTCCTTTCTTGTAGCATTTCCTTGCAGCCTTAGGAATTAAGCAGTTTATAGTACAGAAAAATACCAAGTAAGTATTCAAAATCTGGTTGCACTTTCATCCTTCTTAGCCATAAGTAATCTTCAAACAGACTGGAATGGGGATGCCTTCAGTGAGTGTCCATCATGTAGGGTGCCAGAAAATTTTCCTGTTGATTTCCTGTTTCTGTAAAACAAGTCTGCCTGTCTGTAGTTTGAGGTCTTATATTAGTTGGTGATAACTTGGTTTCCAGTGTGGTTCCAAAATAAGGTAAACCTTGTGTCAGAAACTCTTTGGCTGTTCTCCTGAGATGACTGCTCTGGGCTGTAGACCTTATTGCTGTGTGTGTGAATGTCTGCTTGTTTTTTTCCCCCTAAAGTGCTTCAAAAATCAAGCTCCAGTACATATGAGGATTTATCTTTTTTGCAGCTGCCTTTTCTGACTTGAACTGGGGCATAATGTAAATATTTCTGTAGTAAATATGACGCTAGAAAATAACTTTTTTTTTGGTGTGTGTGATTAGTATAAATTCAAGGTTTATTGAACTGACTATTGATGTGTTGTATCAAGTCTTGGAAGAAAAAGTAAAATTACTTGATTCCACTAAGATTTACAAGTATTTTTTCTCTTGTTTAATGCTGACACTGTAGTGAGAAATCTTTATCTGAGTCAAAGTTCTGCAACCAATAACAGAGAGCTATAATTATAAGTTGTTCTAAAATGAGTTTATATTTAAAATATTGGGAGATATATTATTAGGGACATCAGTCAGGTATTCTCAGAGCTTGTAGCCTTATGTATTGGCATCATAGTTAAAATCTGAAATATGTTCACTTTTTCATGCAAGTCATTTTGTGACCAAAATTGTCCTCATGTCTTCATGGGGCTGCTGAATTTTGGTGTGTGAGGCTGGTTAGCTTTATAGAAATATTTCTGTTACAATGCTAAGACAGTTAATACACTCTGAAGAAATTAATATTAGGAATAAACCTAGGAGTATCAACCAGCATAGGTCTTGCTCTTCGTTCCTTTGGAGAGATGTTTATTGTGGCATCAGTGACCCAAGAACACAGAAAAAGGTGGATTATAATGTGTGTGTGGCTTCTGCAAGTGAATTGGGCAATTACTTCAACTGAACACAGGCAGTTCCTGCCAAGAAGCACCCAAGCTTCAGGCAAGACTTTAAAACTCTTTTTGAAAACAAGTGTTAGAACCTCGACTGTCCCCACCCCTTCTGCTGGATTCTGCAGGCAGATGTGTGGGTTAAGGCTGTGTTAGGGAAGACTTTACACTGGACTCTGTGGGATGGTTGAGGTGCTGTGTGGTTTCCAAGATGGGTAAGAAATTGAGAACTACCCTGTGCAACTACTGACAGTGTTTTGTTTTAAAATCAACCTCTGATATTGTGACACTGTCTACATTAAAATATGCCTTTGGCCTTGAAAATGACGTGCTTATGCAAAGCTTTGTCACTGCATGCAAGATACAGGTCACTGTATACTTTTCACAGAAGCATATGGTCACTTAAGTACAAGCAACTGGTAATTCATTAATGGATATTGACAATACATTCCTAGTATTTTGACTCATGTAGAGTCAGGTGGTCTATACCTTCAAGGTATATACAGCTGATCTTAGTAACATTAACATCTGCCTCACTTCTTACGAGGCAAAAAGCACATCAATGCTTCCATCTTCAACTAGATACCACACAAGACCAAAAAATAGATGTAAAGTGAGTGTTTTAAGTTAGCTGTTTTTTGGCTTTTTTCCGTGTTGGTAGCACAATATTAAATGCAATTGCATTTAATTGCATTTAGAGTTGTAATATATGTGGGGTTTCTAAGCATAAAGCACATGTGCTTATCACTTTAAGCTAAAAAATAATAGTATTGGTTACTGTACAAGTAACAGTTTTGCATTCATAGGGAACTTTGTTTACTGTCTGTAATGTGCTGTTTATCTTTAGCCCTGTTCTTCTGATACCTTTGACCCTTTTGGCTGTTTTAGTGTCATAGAAATTAAAAGATTTGACAAGTTGTTTTCCTTGTCTGGTTCCCAAGTACCACCTGGAGCACTGGTGGAGGGATAGCTGGGCTGCCTGTGCAGGCAGGAGCTCCTGCAGCAGGTGCTTGGCAGGATGGACATGGGAGCAGATCCTGGGGACATGTCCTCCCCTGTGTCACCAGGAGTGGCACGTCCTCCCCTGTGTCACCAGGAGTGGCAGGTGCCAAGGGGCTGCAGCCCCTGTCCATCCCATCACATCTCTGCCACTCACCCGTGGGTCTGTGCAGCAGCTGATGCTACTTGAGGTGCTCACATGTGCCCAGTGCTGTGTAGTGAAGACATGATGGCCCTTTTCTTAAAGGATTTATAGTCTAAATTAGAAAGGAATAAGGTAGAAACAGAAAGCAGTTGGCCTCTTCCTGCATGTGGCTTTCCTTGAGTTCTTGAAGTTCTCTAGGTTATTTCCCATCTCTTTTTCCTCTTCCAGAAGTGGGGTCATGGTGTATGTACAGCAGATGAGCCTTGCCCTTAGTGGTCTGGGGTCTAAGATTTTGAAATAACAAATACAGGAAAACAGCTAAATCCTGTTTAACATATTCTCTGATCCTGAAAATAGCATTTTTTTAAATAAAGGTGAAATAATCTAAACAGAGACAGGACATTAAGGCCACATAAATAACCTCTTCAAAAAGAAATGTACTTAGTTTTTTTTTAAAAAAGTGTTGATGTGAACTGTGAAGCTTTAATTGCTTTAATGAAATAAGATTCCCTACCTCCTAGTATTAGGATTTTTGTTGTTATTTTAGTGCTGAGTTGAGACAATATTGCCTACACTGACTTCCCTCCCCAACCCATGAACACTGAATTTGCTATTGGTAAGCTGGCAGGTTATTTCAGTCCTGTTGTCAGGATTTGAACTTTACAAAAATGCTACTTTTGAATTTATCCCACACAGCAAGAGCAAACTAAGGCCACAGCCACCAGCCACGTGGTGATACAACTTCTGCCCCCTTGAGGTAGACAAAACATGAAATAGCAGAAGAATCCACATAGATTTGATTTATGCACTGTAAGAAAACATACCAGAAGGCAACTTAATGGAAGGCTTTTGGAATATTTCACAATCGAAGCACCTAAAACTTTCTTTCAAAGAGAAAGAAAATATGTGCATCATTAGTATACAAATGTCAGTTGTTCTCTAAATAAGCCAGTAATTCACTGACACTGAAAAAAAATTCATCACTTCTTAAAATCTCTTTCATGATTCACAGTGAAACAGTATCTTGAACTTTTATAGAAGCCTGTGAACTTCTGAAGTATCTTTGTCTTGGCAACAGAAACCTGAGGATGCTTGTTAGTTTTGTGTTAATTATCATATTTTATCAGTAACTTTTTAGTTTCATTTAGTGCTCATAATTTTTTAAATATACATAGCATTAAATGTTTTAACAAATATAGAAGGTGACTTCAGACAGTCAAAGAGAGAGTGTGAGAAATATCCTATAAATGCTGATATTCTTGACATTGAATTCCAAGATATTTTGAAACTGTATCTGTGTGAAGGCCTTATATCAACATAGAAATTAGGACATCCTAATTCTTAAAGGCTTTTAGGTATCTGAATGTTGATATGTACCTACTTGAGCACTTTGGAATGCTGCTTCTAGATGTTTGTTGATCACTAACCCTAAGTGTTCCTGTTGCTTTTCTCCCTACCACCATGACATTAAGTTTTATAGTCAGCATCACTGGATGAAGCGCCTTTTCTGAACAGGGCTTTATTTTGCATTCCTCATCTATTCCCTGCTTCCATAGATGCCAGCTGTTGAAGTATTGGGGCACTTGCTTTGATTTTAATGTATTTCTTTTCCCACATAGCCTGTACAGAGATATTCCCTAGTTAGAACTGTTCTTCCACTACAAAAATGTTCACTTTTAATTATTTGTTTTTTTTACCACTAGACTCCATTTAAACAATCCTGTCACTAGAGGGTCCTCTAACAAATTACCAGGAGCTCAAGTCAGTTTGAATCATGAGTGAGAGGGTTTAGTCATTGCATATATTTGTGCTTTTAGCTTTAAGTGGTATGAGGGTACAGCCCCACTTGTCAGTGAGGGGACTGAGCTGGTTGGGCCACTGGGAGCCCCTGGGGTGGCTGTCACTGCAGGGTGGCTCCTCTTGGGGACCTGTTCTGCAGCTCATCTGCTGTGGGATGTACAGAGAGACCTCAGCTCTCACTGCCCTCCTCAGTGGGAGGTGGACACACTTTGTGTCGGCTCTCATGTTCTCATCAGGGTCAGGCTTTGTGAGGTGCTGGGGTGAGGCTCTTCACCTGTTCTCTGGGTTTTTGTATTTCATGTGTATGAGCATATTTTGAGCCTTCTCTGCCCATGAACTAATCATTCAGAGAAGTGGCATGATGGTGATACCTGTGCAGTGGATTCAAATGGATGTGTTTAAATGCTTAAGAAAATAAGCTAGTGCATGATTTCCATTTTCCCCCTAACCATGAGTTTTTTCCAGTCTGGACCAAAATTCTTAAGAGTCACAAAATCTCTGTGAGTATTTTCTCCTCCTCAGCTTTGTAAACAAAAAAATTTAGTAATTTTTACTTTCTTAAAGGTAGGTTTCAAAGTATTTTTGCCTTATTTGGTGTGATTTCTGTTGCTTTAAAGAGGATAGAAAAAGAAGATACCTTTGGGTCATGGGATTTGAAATCTTGGTGTGTTTGAGTGTGTGAAACACATGTACACGAAGAAAGGGTGCATTTCCTTTCCTGTGGGGTTTGGGACCCAACCCCACATTACCTAAATAGAAATCACGTGTTGCTCTTGTCTCCATTAAATTTTGTCTTTAAAATTCCCAGTGGAGAGACTGAGGATGTTCTCAGGGTGCTGCTGGAACCCTGATCCCTGTCACGTGAAATTGGCTTCATGTGTGCTTGGGTGGCATGACCATAAAAACACAATTCTGAGCTGGCTTTTCCATGGCTGTTGGTGCTGCAGGCTGGGCTGTGATGATGGCAGCAGGTACCTTCACTGTGCACATTCAGGTTTGTCACTGCAGTGTTACTGGTTAATATCACAGTTTACAAAAAAAAAAAAAAAAATTATAAATTACGCACAATCTCTAAACTGTGTGAGGCTGAGAGGTGCTGAATGGAGCTGGTTGTCCCCTCTTGGTCTGATTTGTGCTTTAGGTTTTGTAAACTCCACAGTCTTGAACAGCTGACTTTCCTTTCACATGGATGTATCTGACCAAGGTATAACACAGCTGAAAAATTGTGCTTTGAGTGTTATTTTAATCACAACAGTTTTTGGTGTAGATACCTTCTCCCCACCAAATGCTTCCTGGTTCATTTGAGGTCACCCAGAATTGATTTATAATGTTCTCTGTTGTGGATATTTTGTTGTGTTACAAAAAAAAAAAAAAAAATTTGCTGCCTTAGCTAGGCTGATTTTTTTGTTGTTGTTTTGTTTTGTGGAAAGCAGTGGTAATATGTTTTTTTCCTTTGTTTGAAATGTTACACTGAATGTTTTGTAGGAATTTTTTTTTTACTGTGTTTTCAATAAAGGTAAAGTGTGATTTATAGCAGAGTTTTGTGCCTTTTTTTTGTTATAAGCAATGAAAAAATAAAAATGTGTAATTCTAAATGATCCTGTCAATAATTGGTATGCATAGCTGTGTTCCTCTCTCTTCTTCCTCCTCCCAATTTAACCTGCTTTTGAGATTCTCAAATGGTCGCATTTCTAAAATAGCTGAGATAGAGAATGTGATGGAGATTCCTCTACATTCAGAGGCATCACAGCCCTGTGTTTTAAGACAGGTGTGCAATTAATTTGAGCCTTCTGCTTTAGGCCAGTGGGGATTGTTTATAGCAAAGTATGCTCATTATGTAATTTGTAAGTAATTTTCAAGCGCTTAATAGTTTGACTGAAGGACAATTTTACATCTTGAACCCCTGACCACCATGCTTCCTAAACTGTTGGTAACTTAAACAGCTTCAGACTTCAAATTCCATTTCACAGGAGACTTTAGGCTGTTTTTAAAGTTCAAGAATCACGTGGCTGGAAGGGACCTGGAGATGTTTGATCCATCCAGCTGCACAGGATCAAACATAGCTGTGTTATTCCTGGTATTTAACCAGCCTGGCAGGGGCTATCTGTGATGGGATTGCTGTGCTGTCTCTAGGCAATGTGTTCTAGTTTTTAATTGTCCAAGATTTCATAAATGTCAAAAGTGAAGGGCCCTTGCCATGCTTTAAACTTTAATTTTGTTCTCAAACATCCATAGTAAAACAAGCCTTCCTGCTTGCACCAGCTTTTTCCACACCTGAAAGGTTACATTTCTCTTTATTTTCTATTTGAGAAGTGACCCCAAATTCCCTCAATGGTTTTATGGAGATCTCTTACCATCCTTTTGCTGTCTGTGGGGATGCTTATGTATTTTTAGAAATGCAGAGCTCAAGTGGACACAGAAATCTCCAAACTTGAGCTCTGGCACTACATCATGTCTCCAGTTCTTTCTTTGTATTTTTTGAGAGTTGTTTTTTTTTTCACAGACAGTGGGAGAAGAGGCATCTCAGGTGTTGTCCTCAGTATAGATTTTTATGCCTTTTTACTGCCTTGAGTATGTTTCTGCATATTGCATATAGGCCTGGGCAATCTCATCTTCATATCTGAGGATGCTCGCACAGAGACTCAACAAAATAAATACCTAAAAGGATTGCTTTTCTTGAATTTAATCATCTTGAGTGCAATCCCAGCTCACTGTGGCCACTTGTTCCTAATGTACCCCTGTATCTGAAAGCTCTGCAGGGACTCACACAAATCTTAGACTTGTCTGTGTGTCTCTGCCCCTAAATGTGTGCAGCAGTTTTAAGGGGCGTTTTGATGTCTGTATCATGACCAGGCAACGTGAGCCTTTCTCTCCATGTGTTTCCTGTGAGAGAAAACGTGTTAGGAAAAGAAGGAGCCATTTTTTCAGGGAGTGTAGGTTGGAAGTGGGAGGCGAGGTGGCAGAAGAGCTCAAGGTCAGACAACCTCATGGCACCTGAACACTTTCCTATTGTTTCATTTCACTTTTGTTTTGGTAGCATTTCTCTACCAGCACATCTGCTCTCTTCCAACAGCAAAAGTGACCCTTCATAGCATGTATTCAGAGGATTTAAAGTGAACTTTTCTAGACCCAAAGAAATCAAGAGCCTAAATCTCACAAAATTCCCTCAGAAGTTATGTGGAAAACTCACTAAAAGTTTATATAAACTTTGAATTTCCTAAATTTTCTGCTGACATGATCTCATTCTTTTTTTTCTATGGTCCAATTCGCTGCCAACTGAGGACTGTTATGACTTACCGTGTTCCCAAATGATCCCTGACACAGCAGGATATTGAAAGTATGTATCCATTTGTCAGTAGGAATTCGATTCGTTTCCTTGTTAGTAAATGCTGGTTTAGCAATGTAACATAAAAGAAGTTCCCTGAAAGCCTTTCTATTATGGCTGTATTTAAAGCCCAAAGTGATGGGAAAAGCAGCAACCCCTCCAGTACTCTGTGAGAGAATTCTGTGTAGCAAAGAGCAGATGGGGAACCTGGTGCCTCCCCTCATGACTCCTCAGTGTCAAGAAAGAAACATCCCGATCTCTCCCACACAGACGTTCACACTGACCTTCAGTGGTATGTGTAAAACAAAACCCAAATAAACAACAGTCCCATCACAGGCCTCCTCCAATATTTACACTTTGTGGTCTCAAACAATCCCAACCAGTGACACTGTGTGCTCTCTGAATGACTGGTGAAACACTGCTCATATATTTAATATAATTTGATGTGATTGTGTGTATTTAATCAATAACAACCGTGGTAAGTTGTACCTGACTGTGGTTAGCTGGGTTTGATGCCTTGGGAAGGCTGACCTGAAGCAGAGGCTGAAGAGCTAAAGTGGATATTTATTAAAAGGCTTCTATGATACACTTCAGGCAGGACAAGAGCCTGACCAGGGCTACACCCAAGGTGAGCTTACATGGCCACAAAATGGGTGACCGGTTATGAGATGCTACATCTTTATAAGTTTTGGTCCATTTGCATATTGGGGTTTAATTGTCCAATTACAGCTTCAGGTTGTGAGGTCTCATCCTTCTTGTTCCTCCCTTCAGTCCACCATTGTTTGTGCTTTTGGGCCTGAAATTTGTCCTCGGTCTTCAGCAGGAAAAGGATTTGTTTTGTCTACTCTGTGAAGAGAGCTGACCAGCACTTAATATGAGGCTCAGAACTACACCCCTAGGCAGCACAGAATCTGAAAGACATAAAAGCTAAAACTTAAGGCATTAGATTCTAGAACTGAAACTCTGCATTGCAATTTTAACTGCCCTTACTGATTTCATATTGAAATCTGGCTTCAGGAAGAACAAGGTAAGATTACACCCAGCTCTTCCATAACTTGGGATTTCTGTTCACCATCAAGTAAAGTTTGATCAATTTGAAAACACTTCTTGGCCTGAGTTATGCTTGGTCTTCACTTATGGTGGTATCAGACTTGACCAGACTTGACCTGGTTTTGTAAGCAAGTGGGCATACTTGAGCTCGAACTGTAAAAAAAAAAAGAGGAAAACTCTTTTCCTGCATGAGACAGGGATCTGTGAAGTTCCTCTGCTGCTAAGATACTATCTTCTTTGAGCTACTCCTGGATTTTTTGTAGCATGACCTGACCCAACTCAAATCCATCAATCAGTAAATAAAGTCTAAGGTTGGGAAGAAAAAGAAGTGTAACTGAGATTTAACCCAAAATTTTCGCTAACTGGTAAATCAGCGTGTATTATCAATGTGAACAGAAAAGAAATCAGCATTTTGAATAATTTTTGTCATATTCTAAAAATAAATTCTGCTCTGTTCTGGTGCATAATACTGAATAACTTTTTTTTTAATCCTAGAATAACTGAAACAGAGCAACTGAATTTATTTCTGAAAACACCTTATGCTGTACATTTTATGTCTGAGACTTCCTAAAGCTTGGACAGAGTGACATAAAATGACTGTGAAATCCCCCATCGGTATGCAAAGCTGCATCAGTCATGTGTACAGCAGCACAAGACTATGATAAAATGAAACGATGAAACAAAGCCCCGAGGTGAACTTTGTCCATGGGGAAGCCTTTTTAAGTGATCCCATGTCAGCAAATTGCTTACTAATGTGTTGACTTATGGCAACCCTCAAAAGTAAAATGAAAAGGCTGGAATTTACAGCATATCAATGAATCAGTTGATAAGCTTTTACTGGTTTAATATCCTCCTAGTTTTGCTGCTTGGAGCCACTTCAGGTTAGCAACAGAATGTTTACCATCTCTGTGTGATAAAGGAAGTCAAACGACTAAACAAATTCCAGGACCATTCTACTGTTTGGTGAGATTTAAATTAAAATTGTTGGGAGAATCATGTGGAGGGGGGAGGAAGAAACTAAAGTCAACTGCATCATTTCACAATGACTTACCTCACTTCCTAAACAATGGCAGGATTTTTAGCAGAGCTGGAGATAATGTAATGCATTAGAAAAGATTTAATTGCACCAATAAAAGGCTATACCACAATTAAATGACATACAGAGTGACATTTATAGGTAGGATCAAAGAAATTCACTACCTAACATGCTGAAGCAACACCCTGCTCTCTCTGTATAGGAGTGCTAAAAAGTAGCCTACTTTGGTTTCAGTGACCTTTCTTATCTCCTTTGATCTAGATTATTAAAAATTTTAATGCCAGGTGTAATAAGGGCTACTGTAGCACCCTGAAACAAGCAATATTGTCCTTCCTAGTACTAATATTTCAGACCTTGTTTTTTATTTTGTGATATTTATTTAAGCATATGAAACTTGACATTTAACCTTTGTGATCCTTCCAGAGGCAGCAGGGTTATTAAAAAATAGTTGGGTTTTGGTTTGTTTTGCTATTGTGATGCCATTTGATTATGCTAATGTTTAGAGAGTGACATTTTAAAACTACAGTTCAATTTTGAGAAGCAAATTTTATTTTTGAAAAGCTTTTTAGAGTCTGGAAATGGATAGCTCCTTGTGAAAACTTTCTTTAATGTTTTCATGAACAACACTTGAAAGTGTAAGAGTGAACAGCAGGAGAACTCATCTATGGTTCCCACTTGAAAGCCAGTAAGAAAAATAAGTGCAGGTCCTTTAATCATGACCTGCACTGAATTTATTCAAACCTGGCTAATCGTTATAAGAAGGCTTTATAAATTTGCTCTTAATAGAAGATGGAAAGGTGGTGCCCATTTTGTTCCCTGTAAAATCCTGAAGTGTTACATGTGAGAACGAGTTCCTACTGCTGAGTCCTCTTTGTGGACATTGTGTTGGATGAAGGCTTTCCCATGGCTTTTATAACCCTGGGCTGAAATGTGGGCAGCCAGCTACCAGAGACCCTAAAGCTGGCCCAGGGGAGGTGGCTTGGAGGGTTGCTGCTGTAGCCATCTGAAGTTCAGTGAGAGAAATTTTGACCCACAAGATTCAGCTGCAGCTTTCAGCACATTTAGGAGCCTTCTTCAACCTCCTGTTGCTGAGACCTTGTTTCATGGCCTAGCGTGGTATCTTGGGCCCATGGGAAACTGGCAGCCTTCTTGGGAAAGAGGCCTAGATCTGCTTCCCCACATCTGAAACAGGAAAATCAAAGTGTTGCTGTTGTCTGTTCCAGTCATGCTTCCTGAGGACAGTCACAATCTGCTGACAGGTTAATTTATTCCAGACTTAAGGGCTTGAGCACTTCTGAGAGTAACATTGGCATTCTTCAGTCACCTTCACATTCTTTTTCTCTGCTACAGGGAAGGATTTTGCATTGATTCTATAGAGGATGGAATGAGCAGACTGACAAAACAAGTGAGTGGCTCCAGTGCTGCCTGTTTAGTATGAATGAGAAGGAAGAAGTGAAAAGGGAGGGAGCTGATATTCAGGAGTTCTGGGTTAAGGAAGCTGAATCGCCTCAGGGAAACAGAGCAAGGAAGCAAATACAACATAACTTTTTGTCAAATAATTGCTTTCTTAATTTTTCATCCTTAAGAGTCACTGCTTCTCTCATCTTTATGCTCTTTTCTAACTATATCCCCTCCAGGAAGCTTGAATTCTCTAATACACAATTCTGCTCAAGAAGAGGAAACTCGAATTTATATAATTTCATTATTTATACAAAACAATGATTTAATGCATTTTTTTTAACTTTAACTTTTGTAGTTCATTCATTCTGTCTAGTTTCTTACTAAAAGTGTAATGCATTTGGAACATTATTGAGAAATAAATATTGTTTGGTGACACACCTGTAGAAGAAGTAAGGCTTACCTAGTTCATTCAATTTAACTAAGCATGCCTCATCATGCATTACTCTGGTTTGATACTGCTCTTTTCTACACATAGGACAACTTTTTACCTGTAAATTTTTCAAAGGTTTTCAAGCATGACTGAAAAAATAATTATAATTACAATTACTTACAATATATTTCATCTTGTTGGTACAGATGAAACAGGCTTAGATTACAGAATGTAAAAACAGTTAATCAAACCATGAACATTTTACAACATGCTTATTTTAAAATTAAAGTGTTAAAAGAATTTTGTACGTCTCCACATATTCACATGAAATTTCATGGATTAAATTATTCCAGGTTAGTATACTCCTGTATAGCTCAGTTACAAACTATGTTTTCCCATATGCTTTTAAAAAAGGTTATAAAAAAGAATAAAGTGCTTCATCATAAAATAGCTTTAAATTATATTTCTTACCATAAAACTCTGGAATCAAAATTACTTTTCAAGATGATTACATTTAATTCATTTAGATATTCACTTAGGTAGTTTAATTAAAAGACTCATGTATTATGTGCTTGAATAGTTATATAAAAATGTTCTCCCTTAATGGACTACATGGGAACATGAATGCAGCACCTGTTTTTTCAAAGAAAAAAAAACAACCCCAGAACCAAACCTGACTTTAAAGCATTCTAACAGCTGAAAAGGAAAAAAATGCTGACAAGAAAAATTCTGAAAGGTCATCAGTTTCCTTCTGTGATTACTGCAATCTTTTGAGTGAAAATAAAACTAGTTTGTGAAATTGTGAATTTTGTGTTACCAGCACATAGGGTGGCAGAAAACGAGAAATGGCAACTGCTACTGCCTGGAGGAAAAAATTATAAAACAAACATTTAAAATGAAATCTGATTAATTTTCCTCCCCTTTCCCAACAGAGACATTACATTTCAAGGGGCAATACACATCAAATGCAGTGTTTCTCACATACAAAAAAAAACAAAGGAGAAAGTAAATTGACAGGCTGCAAGAAAACTTCACCTTTATCTGACCTAAATTCCCACCAAATGCTGATGATCTCCATCCTGACAAAAGATATAGATTTGGACAAAAAAAGCAGTTGGCTCTCAGAGGAAGGAGAAACTGGGAAAGGAGTGAAGCTCAGAGCAAGCAGTGAGCACTCTTGAGCTGGCAGACACAAGAGGATTAATGGCCAGCAGCCGGCTGGAGGGAAGGCTTTCAGATACAGTGGCTTTTTCCCTTGAGGGAGGAAAGCTAACGAAACACCAAGGACAAAAAGAATTCCAGAGGCATTTGCCTTTTTGTGCCAAATCTAAAGTAACCTTTTTAATGAGCGCTGTCTTTTGCTCTCTCTTGTGAAGTTTCAGACTTTCAGGGTAGCCAGAAATTGGCAGATCTTTCCAGACCTCTCCCACCTGTCTGTGGACAGTTGTTCACCTCCAGCCAATGTTGATGTAAAAAGCAAAAGCCCTGTATCTAAGGCTATTCAAAGACTTTGATTCACAACACAGACTTGGCTGTGGAAAAGTCTTCTAAAAAAATTTTAAAGGGGAACAGGCAGAAAAACTACCCTAAAATGCATTGTGGAAAGAAACTTGTAAGCAGTTGGGATAATTCTTCTAATTACCATCATCACCTCTCTGAAGCAGATCTCTGTTCCATCGGTCACTTGTCTCTTTTGCTTAATATTTTCAAGATGATAGATTAGAGAATGTAGTAAAGCAGGGTGTATTTATGCCCATGGCACACGTGTGCATTGAGCAAGCCATCAAGGTAAAATGCAGGCATTTCATCAGATAACCTGAGGAAGTGACTGTCTGGCATTGGGTGTACACCTACTTTGTTTTCCAAACAGAAATAGCTGTTGTACTAAACTGAAATTAACAAAACTTTTGAGAAGACAAAAAAATACCTTGAATTGTACCAACAGCAAATGTTTACCTGATGAATGAAGGCCAGAATCATATCTAACAGAACTTTGTTTGAAGCAGAAAATAGCCTATACCTGCTTTGCAAGAACAGATAAAAAGGCTTCTGACAGTCATAACTGCAGAAGTGCACAAATACTACCAATCGTCCTCTACCCTGTCATGTTCAAAATAATATCAGAGTTGGCCGCTGAGTTGGTCCACTTACTCAAAGCTAAATGGTGTCTAAAAATAGAATCTTCTCTTCATTTCTTCCTCCAGGTGATAACTTTCAGCAGTACCTCAGGAAAATAAAAAAGTACAATTGTGAGTCCAACTGTTCAGTTATATTTACATATGTACATATATACATACATATATGCCCTGGGCTGGATTGCTAATTCTTTCCTGAATATTGCATAACGCTGTATGGATTTTCCATGATGTGTGGATCCCTTTCTTTTTACCCATTCTTCAGCACCAAGTGACAAGGAAGGGTGCTCAACTACTCCTGATTTCTGAGCAACAATAATAAAGCACTGAATAAATCGACCTTTAGAGACAGTGGATTTTCTTCATATGAAATTCATTAATAATGCATTTGAAATACTTTATACAGATACGTCATATAAATCTATCATCAGACAAAGCACCATCAAGCAATGTGTTTCTTATTTTTGAATAGGTAAAGGGGCTACAAGAGAGCTGAAGAGGGGCATCTGACAAGGGCATGGAGAGATAGGACAAGGGGGGAATGGCTTCAAACTCTAAGAGGGTAGGTTTGGATTAGATATTGGGAAGAAATTCTTCCCTGGGAGGGTGGTGAGGCCCTGGCACAGGTTGCTCAGAGAAGCTGTGGATGCCCCATCCCTGGAAGTGTTCAAGGCCAGGCTGGATGGGGCTCTGAGCAACCTGGGATAGTGGGAGATGTCCCTGCCCATTTCAGGGAGCTGGAGCTGGATGATCTTTAAGGTCCCTTCCAACCTAAACCATTAATGGATTATCTATTCAGTAATTACCAGAACCTCTTTTACATACAGGATTTATACAGGATTTTTTTAATGTACATTTTTATTTGCTGAGTAATTTGAATTTATTTTGATACTTTTCAGAGCCTTTAAAATAGGATTAACTAAAGAATGTAACAACAACATAATTTCAAATAATCAGTATAAATAAAATCTCAGAATTGTGAAGTTTTCCTCAGCACTGCCTTTATGCATTCTTAAAAAATAAAATTTAATCAAGTAGTATAATAAAGAACCGTGGCTGCTGCTGCAAAATTCTGAACTTTAATGAGGCTGTGACATAAAGATAAATAAAGAGCATGAAGAGACAAAGAGATCATCACAAGAGGCCAGTGATACTGTCACTGTTACAGCTGAGCTTGTCCACCTCCAGCAATGAATGTGAGGTGCCTTGCTGCATGTACTTGTGAAATCTCTGCTTCCTGAAAGAAGGAAACAGTGAAAATACTTACAGTATTCCTGCCTGCCCCCACAAGTGGCAGAGAAAGTCCAATGTCAGTACCTCAGCAGTAAGAACCATATGCTAGCAGAATATAGATATTTGTCATCTTTGAAGACCAGAAGAAGCTGCTTGTGTTGATTGACCAAAATCCATGGAGAAATGTCCAAGGTTTGTGTAACAAGCCAGGAACTTGAGTCCATGATGAGGCCTCAATGGCATTTGACAAAACAAGAAAGGAAGAGCAACAGACAATAATTACAATAATTACAATGCAAGCTGATGACACCTAGAGGAGAGTTCTAGTCCTAGATGGGAAGGAAAGGGTAAACTCTTTCATTCATACCAGAATCTTTGCATAAATCTGACATTACTATTCAGCACATATTTGTTCTGCGTAAGCTTTCAAAACCCCCATCAGGCAGTTTGTGCATCCAAACCCATTTCTCATGAAGAAAAAAGGAACCCTAGCAAGTCATGGGTTTTGGTGATCCCCTTGCTCAAGTATCTCATTATTGTAGGGCAGGATTTGTTAATTTTTGAGGCAAAAATTCTCATTCTGAGCTCATCCATCTACAGATGTATATCGTTAATCATCTAAAATTTGTACAAACTGCCTTTGATCTTTTAAAAGAACTTTTGAAAGGTACTAAAGGATCTATCAGGAATACTGTCTTCCCTTTAGTTGAACTATCTGCCTAACCTACTTCCTTGTGAGGTCATGACATTCTTCAAACATAAATCAATTTGAATCCATGTTTTAGAGCAACAGCTTTGAGGTTTCAACTGGGTCACTTTATGCTTTTGGAACAGTGTGAGGAGTGATTTCCCTACATGTGGTTTGGTTCACCTAGACCCCACCTTGTTACTTTTGTTATCCCATTTTGATAGCCCTATATATCGAGTGATGGCCTCTGTGATGAGAAAATCTGGGTACAGGGGGAGTGAACAAGAAAGCAAAGGAGTGACAGCATGAAATACAGTATCACAACCTAAAAAATGCCTGCTCTTGATTTCTTTCCAAGCACTGTGGTCAGAGATGTTTTAAGGAGGAAAATGAGATGGCTTTGTGGAAAGCCTTCTGTATACCCCCAGGATAAGAGAAAAATGCTTATTTAAAGCCTTCACAAATGGATTATTTAAACTGCCAAACAAGAAGAGATTGGCAGCAAAACTGAACTTCTAAATAATACAGACCAGATGGGACACTTGTGAGAGACAGGTTGTACAGGTGTTTAGAAGGAAAACTTTTATACAGGAAAACAGAGTTTCTGAAGGAAAACTGGCAGCAGGATACACAAGGAGGGATGTGTGGTCAAAGCCAAAGGCTCTGT
Organism: Trochalopteron elliotii; assembly: GCA_024734555.1. Classification (NCBI taxonomy): domain Eukaryota; kingdom Metazoa; phylum Chordata; class Aves; order Passeriformes; family Leiothrichidae; genus Trochalopteron; species Trochalopteron elliotii. The sequence continues at coordinate 1,326,781 of JANPWX010000094.1, read as the reverse complement.
GGAGATATTCTCAAAGCAACACCTTGAAAGCAATGTAACTTACACTTATCACAGCTCAAGACATCCAAGAATTTTCATCCTTATGCATCAAGTTTAAAAGCCCAACCTGTTTACTGACACACCCGTTTACAACCAAATTATTTATCCTAAAATGACCCTTATTGAAATGTTTGCATGCATTACCCTTTAAACTATCACTGCTGGATTTTAGGAATCAAACCCCTATTGAAAAAAAATGAATGACACAGATTTGTAGAACTTTGATTACCCATAAACTCAAGAAGAAAGTGTTGCATTAAATTCCATTTTCAAAGTTGTTTTGCAGTTTTAATGTTTAAACCACACAATCCTTTTAAGGAAGAGAAAATTTGACAGATGCATTTTGAAATAATATGAGAATATTGGTGAAAATACTACAAAGTAAAACCCAGGAACAATTGAAATTTCAAAAAATATTTCAGCAGTCTTTTGAATCCCTTTCACAAAAACTTGTGTGGGAAAATTCAGTCAGTGCTGTGATTTAAAAAGAAAAGACTTAGTCTTTCTAATAATGGCAGAAAATATGCTCACACCTGGGCTGCATTTTTTCACCTCAGCCTTTAGCTTCCATAATCACTCGTTATTGATGTTCGTTTTAACCCCAATACTCTTTTCTATTTTCCCCCTGCTATCCTCTCTTCAAAATGAACCAAAGAAAAAACCCTCCCATCTTTAGAACTATAACCATGTAAATATAGTGCTAATTACCTCATCTTATTACCTTTGTCCTATCACTGGTTCCACTCACTTGAGCATTGTCTGAAGTTTCCCTCTGATTCCAAAGGCAGAGGTGCTTGGATGGAGCATTCCTGTTTTAATGGATTTGCTCTGGAGCTGGGACTACTGTGACAGTTCCTGTGGCAAAGCCACCCTGATCTTCAGGGAGGCCAAAGGGTGTTTCCGTGGAAAAGAAAAATTAAAATAGTTATTAATGATGATAAAAGTTTATTATGCTCACAACTGCAAATTTTGGAGCCAGAAGGTTCTTTAAGTAGTGCCTAATCAAGGCAACAGAAAGGATGGACACAAGAAGAGGTTCATGGCAAAAATACTGTTGAAATCCTTAGAAAAGGGAAATACAGGCCTGAAACTGAGAGACAAGAAGCACATTTGGTCTCCTGGTCTGTTAAGATGCTCCCTGGCTTTGTTTTTCTAAGCAATATCATCAGTCACTACTCCACCACTGTATTATTATAACACTATTTAAAAGTGAGTTTTCTCACCAGGCATCATTCCAAGCCCTCACATCTGTGACTTTTATCTTGCTGCATGTTTGCTTCTAAATTTGAAAAAGTATTTAGCTACAGGTGTTAATTCCTCCCTGGTTTAGCCCCAGGACCATTATAAAAACAAACCTTTTTAACTTTGAGTGAAGCTGGGTATATATTAACAAAGAATACATTTCATGCAGCGTTATTAAATGTCTTTTTACAGAATAAGGAATAAACCAGACCATTTCAAATACACTTAGAAAAAAATCTTAATGCTACAACATTCCCCTGACTAAATACAGTAAGAAAATCACTGACTTTTTTTTTTGAGAATTAAACGTGAAGAAAGTTATGACATTCAATAGACATTAAAAGTACTTCTTGCTTCTAATGAAGAATATGTTTTCATGAAGATGCACTATAGTTTTACCTTTTTACCTTCATTGTCACAAGAATGTTTTAAATGTGTTTCAGATATGAAAAGACACATGTAAGCCACTGATGGCAGTTCCATTTTTTACCTAAGGGCTTAAACTGCTGAATTTTGATAAATTTTAAAACAAGACACAATGCTGTTTAGCATTAAATCACTTTTTGAACAGAATGTTTAGCTTCCACATTTTAGTTTATTTTAAATAAAAACAAAAATTACAAATCAGAGTGGTTTACCTAATGTCAGCTGTGGAGCACTGGGGTCAAGAAGTTACTCCTTTTATGCATCTTCCTTGCTTTTGTTCTCTTTTTTCTTAGTCCAGTATCTACTGTTATTCTGTCTATTTCTTTTATTCATGAGATTTGTAAAAGTTATTGGTATTCCTTGTCCTTGACTTAGAAGAATCTGTTAATAAAAGATCCTGCAGCTGTTGACTGTGTATTATATGATCCTGTAGAGCAACTGCAGAAATTGCTCTTGTCTCTTGTTTGGAGAAGCAGCCCTAAAAAGCAAAAAAACCCCCAACCAATCTTGAATAATTATTGTTAAAAATGATTTAAAACCATACATATTATAGTAAATTAAAAGAAACTCTGCACTTAGCCATTATTTTTGAATTGTTATATGCTTTTATACACATACAAATCCAGTAGTTGAAGCCTAACATGCAATTACTGTAATATGAAATATAAGATTGATGTTTCTGACACATGCTAGTTTTAACTTATAAAAAGTCAAATGAAATCTTTGATTTATCATTTATATTAAATAAAATAACAGTAATTTCGAAGTTTTAATTACTGAGCTCATAATTATTATATTCAATAAACTCATTATGAACTATAAAAGTTTGGCATGCCCAAACACATTTTAATTTCATATAATTAAAAACAATCCCAAAGGCTACATTTGCCTTCCAGAACACTGAATATAAACAAGAATGTATTATTTTTATACAGGGAATGGGCTTATCTACCTGTTCCTCCATTTCTCCCCATGCTTATGCTTTATTTTAGGAGATGTGAAAGAGTACCATGTAAAATCAGGATGTTCCATTGATAATCTTTAGCTGATTTGACAAGAATAGAGCTCCTTTACAAGCAGACATGCACAAGGACTTCAATAAAATTTCTCAGGAGAAACAGCCTCATCAGTAGCTGATAAGAAACCTACAGTTTCTGTTGTTTTCTCCTCAGGATCCCATGGAAAAGAGCTTAACATCTGTTCCATGCACAGAAGTTAACTTTGGATCCATAAATCACCAAGCCTGTTCCTCTCCTGTCAACCTCATTTCACCCTCAGTGGGCTGCCTGCAATGTACATGGAATAGATTCAAAACAAATGGCAAGAATCACAAGTTTCAGGCAGAACTGGGGAAAAGATGTGGCAGAACTTTTCTGCAAGATTAGCTTGTTGTAGCCAGGGAAGCCCGTGATACACAGAGCAGGGATGATGTTGGCAGCCCCTTTGGGGCTGAGGCTGCTCTGCTGTGATCCAACATCCCCACTGGTACAGCAGGAGGATGTGATTTGGTGCCAGAGTGGAGGCTGCAGGGGACGAAGTGACACCCTTAGCTGTGACAAGCAGGAGCCACTGCTTACAGGGCTGTTCACACTCACAGCAAGGTTTAGGTTGGAAGAGGCCTTAAGGATCACCTTGTTCTACCCCCCCTGCCATGGCTGGGGGCACTTTCCACTAGACCAGGTTGCTCAGAGCCCCATCCAACCTGGCCTTGAGCACTTCCAGGGATGGGGCAGCCACAGCTTCTCTTAGCAACCTCTGCCAGGGCCTCAGTACCCTCTCAGTAAAGAATTTCTTCGTAATATCTAAACTAAATGTACCCTTTTTCATTTTAAAGCCATTTCTCCTTGTCCTATCACTCTGTTCCCTCTCCCACTGTCCCTTAAGGCACTTGAAGCCACTCTAAGATCTCCCTGAAGCCTTCCCTTCTCTAGGCTGAACAGCTCGAACTCAGCCTGCTTCCATAGCACCTCCATTAGAGGTGCTCCAGCCTCCTGATCATCTCTGTGGCATCCTGTGGACTCACTCCTCCAGGTCCATGTCCCTCCTACACTTGGGGCCCCAGATCTGGACATTTCAGCGTGCGGTTACTTCTTTGCCAGCACAGCCAACCCTGCACTTCTCCACTCACAGCCCAAGATGGAGTGACCAGAGCAGCTGTGTCTGTGCTGCAGAGAAGCTGTAGATGTGGCACTTGGGGACATGGTTTTGTGGTGGACCTGACAGTGGTTAATGGGTTAATGGCTCATTGCTCTTACATGTCTTTTCCAGCCACGATGATTCTTTTTAACCTCTTGTCCCTTTTTCCCACACAGATCCAGCCCCACAGCCCCGCACAGGCTCTGAGGGAACGGTGGCAGTGGGAGGTCTTGCTCCCTTCTCAGAGGGTGGAATGGAGCCTCTCCTGGCTTGATACCAGTCACTCCCCATAGGGAAGCCCCTAGGAATGATTCCTTTCTGATTTTCCCTACCACTTCCTGTATCCCACTGTCCCTAGGCAGTGTTTTCCCCTTTAGCTCCACGTCTGTGTGGTACTGTGGGGATTAGTGATCATTAGTTGTGCTCCTCCATGTGCATTTGGATTTGAAGACTTTTTTGCTGTGTTTTTCAATTTTTAATGCTGTATTTCAATTTTTAACCTGGCAGGTAGTAAGATGGGAGGCAGGCCCTGTGATTATCATAGATTTATAGAATTGTTTAAGTTTGAAATGTCTTGAAAAGTCCAGCCATTAACCCTGCACTGCCAACCCACCACTAAACTGTGTCTCTAGCTGCCACATCTACACATTTTTTTAAACACTTCCAGGGATGGTGATTCCACCACTTCTCTGGGCAGCCTGTTCCAGTGCTTGACAACCCTTTCAGTAAAGACATTTCTCTTAATTTTCAATCTAAACCTCCCTTGACCCAACTTGAGGTCGTTTTCTCTCATCCATACTGCTGGAAAAGGAGGCTGACCCTCACCTGGCTACAACTTCTTTTTAGGTACTTGTGGAGAGCCATAAGCTCCCCCCTGAGCCCCCTCTTCTCCAGGCTTTCCATCCCCAGCTCCCTCAACTACTCCTCACAGGACTTGTGCTCCACAGCCTTCACCAGCTTCCTCACTGCCATTTTGGGTGACCTCTGTCTTTGGCAACTCCATAATAGAGTCACCACTGAAAGAAAAAGAAATCTTGATAAAGAGGACAGATAAAGGGTATCCATATGGATCAAACAAAGATCTTTGCCCCCTAGTGTCCCATTTTTGTCCAAGACAAGAAAGAAAATGGCTCAGGGACGTGGTAAGAATGTATTTAGTACAGCATCAGCTTCTTCAGGGACTTCCTACATTTTAAAGTGTGGCTTCCTGAGCCAGAAACTCTGCCCGTGTCTTTGATTAGCACTGATGTGTTTCTTTCAGATCCAGAATTGTGCAAAAGTCCTTCTAGTAGGAGTGCAGCTTCCTCTGGCCATTTTCCTGGTTATTCTCACTTGGTGGCCCTTTATTTTTCACGAGGAAGACAGGCACAGATGGTGCCTCAAATCCAGGTGTGCAATTTCTTTGATTTTTTGGGTTTAAATACTTGTCAGAGTCCTTCTCAGCTGCTGCTGACTTGAGAGATTTGTTTTCCTGTGGAAGTGACATATTCTGAGCAAAAGCAGTGAGGCTGTCCTGAGAGTAATCCTTTGAGTAGCATATAAATGGAGTGATTAATCCACTGGATGCACTTCTCTGTAATTACAAGTAATTACCTTAAAGTCAAATCTGCAAATTAGAATACCTCTCTGTACGGTAGGGGAAGATGCAAAAAGCAGCTGAAGTGGCTATCTTTAAAATGACATTAAATCACTGATTGTTTCCAAAGGCAGGAATAAAAAGATAAAATAACGGTTTTTAAAGTGAATTTGCAAGTTATGCTGGCACCAAATATGATGAAGGGGTATTTTACAATATAAACTTTTAAAGATTTTCAGTAATAAATTTTAATTAGGAAATAAAATAGAAAACTTGATTTTCTACTAAAATTTAAATGAAAGGGTAAATGCTGAAATATTTTCAAAACCCAACCCACTGATATGTATGAGAGAAAAATCACTAACATGTATCAATATGGATATAAAGATACTGAAAATTGCCTCTCTTGTGCGTATTTCAGTTTCAGTTTTATGCTTGAACATGATTCATCATTCTTGTGTCTTTTCAGTATTGCATTCCATTTTTTTTTAGAATCCATGACTGACTTTCCTAAAGTTGCTAATAAGCCTATTTTCAAATAATGCTTGCCATCTCTTCTATTTCTGTCATACCTCATTAAGGTGATCCTATACACATGTATGCTTAATTAAGGCTTTTCCTTAAAATAAGCCTTTAATCCAGAGGTGCTGGGCCTTAATTGAAACTCAGAGAAGATTAGTGTCGTCTCTTATTTTGGTTTTCACTTTTACTGTACTTCCTACTGCTACTGAACTAAAATGCCTGTATTAGCCTTAGCTGATACATGGCCAGGAAGAAATTAAAATTCATACTGCAGTCTTCTGGAGAGTAACCTGCCTTAGTAATTGCCATTTCTTATTAAGTGCCACCTTTTACCAAGAGCTTCCACTTCAAATGCAAAAGGTTGCTTTAAACTCTCCAAGGACATTAGCATAATGAACACACTGCCTGTTTTGAAGGTAACTAATAAGTGACTAATGATACCTGGTTTCATCCATGTGTATGATTTTTAAATGTTAATTGTATGTTTAAATAGTGCTGAAACCTCGGATCTGTCTCAAGTGATTGACTTTTACAGAATCCTTTTTAAGAAAACTTGGGAAAAATGAAGATTTTTAGCCACAGGTTAGATGCACTCAGCTGAGGTACTGTATGTTGCAGTAAATTTTAAAACCTTTCTGGAGGAGTAAGACACAGCTTCAACAGCTTCTGGTCTGCTAGAACGAAATGCATCAGCCAAAAAGCCAATCTATTTTCTTCTTGCAGAGCTGCAACTGGGCATGGTACTGCTAATTAGCAGAGGCAGGTGGCCTGCTGTCATCAATGGAAAGAGAATAACTTTTCAGGAAGAGCTATTAAATTGTGTGGACTGAATAAATCTGATACAGAAACAGCAATGCTGGGGCAAGGGTTTGAAGCAAACTTTTTAGCATACAGCAACTGTAGTGAGCTTCACTGACATCGTGTCTTTATATCATGAAAACTTACTGCCTGTAATGTGCATGTAAAATAGTAATGTTAAAAAAGTATGATAAAAAGATGAATATAAGTGAAAGGAAAGCAGTACTGTTGTGCAGGGTGGCTCAAATTGAACAGTGGTTTCTAAAAGGATGTGTTATAAAAGTGTGTATTGACCCAATAAGTAAAGCCTGTGTGGAGAGCAGTGGGCATGATGAGGGCTCTACCTGCCCTGAGCTTATCCCTGAAAGGGTTGTTAGGTGGGATTGTCCCTGGGATGCTGGGTTGTGTCACTGCCTCCCAGCCAGGCTCCAGGGTGTAGACATTGAGTAGGATGGGTAAACCTTTGCCTGTGTAAACATACAGATTTTTTCTCCCACTGGAAATCAGGACATTTATGCTACTGGAAGCTACAAGCCAGTATTTGTTCTGAGAACCAAGTGCACTGCTGTCATGAGCAATGAGAGCTGAGTCTGAATGCATTAAAGAGGAACTCCAGCCTGAAATAATTCTGCTGGCTGAGGAGGGCAGGTCTTGGCAAATCTGCACATGTGAGCCCTGCCTTTGACTCAGCAAGGAACACCGTGCCACAGACCTTTGTAGTTGCCCTGTTAAAGGTTATGTTAAGAGAACTGAGTCAGACATCCTTAATTACAAAAATACAGTGTCTGCCCTTTCTTCTCAGAGTTTGAAAATGTTTTACCTCATTTGCTCTTTGTTCACATATATTAAATACATGTTTGTATTATGTATTTGCCATTCTTGTGTTATTTGCTTACTGTTTGCATTTTCTGTGAATTTCTGTTAACTTTCAGGCATGTGCTTCCAACTCAGTAGGAAAGCTGAGCAATTTTAGTTTGTAAGGGTAGTAGAGATGTTATTAGATCTCATTTAAAGTCCTTACAAGTCAGTGAAAGGGTTGTCACTTGTTTGTAGTTGAATTAAAAATCTGCTCTCTTAAGCAAATATTACTTCCTGCTCAGGGAGAAAAAGCTTAATTTAAGGGTAAATTTGTATATATACATTATTGGACCAAATTAGATTCCAACCAAAATGTGATTTCACATATAACCATTGATTTTTATTGAGCATATGTCTTAGTGAAAATCCTGTTACTCCAATAGTGCACATTTAGTAAGGATTTATAGATCTAATGTGTTTTATATTTGTGAAAATATTAAAATATTTTATAATAATGCATTGGCAATTGCTTAGGTAATGTTGCTGTAAAAAGAACAAAACATCTTGTTTGCAATACTGCTGATGCCATGTGTGGTACGAGGCTGTGTAATGTGGTAGACGTAGGAATGTTTAGTTTTGGATCTGTTTATGAAGTGCTGAGAATGTTCTGATCTGTAATTTCCGGTCACATTAATATTTGCTTAATGGAGACGTTTTTCACTTTGTGTTTTTCACTTTAATTTTGTAAAGGATGAATTTTCTGCAAATGTGTCCTGTAGAGTGCAAACCTCGAATTCATACCATTGTCAGCATTTAATGCACTGATATTGTTTCTTCCTTTCTGTTTGTCTTTGGAGAGGTCCTCATTCCTTGGGGATGAAGTAAAGCTCTGGTTCCATCACTGCAGCCTTCAGAATTAGCACTGAAAACACAGGATTCTTTCCCTGGGTTGATGAAAGTAATTTCTTGTTTGCTGTGTCAAACAAAGCATGCTATTTGTCACATTGTGGTTTGTGTATCTTTTAAGAAGCTTTCAACTTTGATCTGAGCCAAGGTACACTCAGTAGCACAGATGACAGAAGTAACAAACCAGTGATGTGCATTGTCATTCATACAAACTCTTTAAGTCAACAAATACTGAGACTTAGATGTAGAAAACCATACTGCTTTTGAGGGGACTTGTGCATTCTTGTGAGAAAATGAAGACCTTTGCTTTTCTTGTTTCAGACAAAGGTGTGGAACCATTTATTAGTTAAGGATTCAGTTCAGTGTCTGCAATCAAAAGGTGCCTCATGTAGTCCAGATTCTGGCCCTTGCTGATATTTTCTGGGTAAACAGTTGCATTTAAAAGACATTGTGGAGATGGGCTCAGTAGCAGATAAAAGCTGCTTTCTTCAAACTGTCATCACAGATGTTTTCAGAACATGCTTTTAATACTTCCAGAGCTGGTGTTTGTGTCTTTTTCTCCCTCTTCCCCCTCTCTCTCTTTATGTTAAATGCTATTTGAAGCAGGACTGTTTTTTTAAATACAACTTTCACCTGCTTTTTACCTGATATGTCTGAAGGGAAGTTAACCTTTTGTGTAACAAGACTGAGGGCAAGAAAACTGTTTCGCAAACTTAGCATTTTTCAGAAAATTCTAAAAAAAGAAAATGTTAAAAAAACGTCAGTAGTTACGAATAGTTGTGTGGTTCTGGAAGCTGCCACGTGTTAAACTTTCAGGTTTGAGGCAATGTTTGATCTCCCACTTTGGCCTTCTAAGATTGTGTAAGGAATTTTATGCAGTTGTTTAGAACTTAAACCATTTGTTTAAATAATGTATTTCAGAAAGCCATCCACTTTCATCTAAAAATTTCATAACTTGGAGGAGGTTGTTTGTTCAAGTGATTAATCATCGTGACTGTTACTCTTTATTATATCTCATTTGAATTTGTCTGGCATCAGCTTCTCACCATTTGCTCTTTTTATGCCTCTCTCATCTAGGCTGAAGAGCTCTTTATTAACTGGTATTATTTTCTCCTTGAAAAGATACATTAATGATGTCATCAAGTCATCCCTCAATTTCTGCTGTTAATCTGAATAAATTGGGTTTGTCAGATCACTCTTGAGACATTTGCTAGGCCTAGAATATTTTCCTGTCTTTTTTGCATTGCACAAATTTTCAACTTAAAAAAATTAAGATACTTGAAAAATATAGTATTCTGTTCTTTGTTTCATCAACTTACACAAGGCAAAAATATTTCTTATTCTTGCTTAGTGTTACACCTTTCCTCATAGAACAAAAGTGTATGCAACAAAAAAAATCTTTACAAGAAAGGGTATTTTCCTATAATTTTGCTTTTCTCCTCTTGTATTTGTGAGATGAAAATGTTGCATTTCTTAAAGGCTGCTCAGACCTCTCATCTTTGCAAAATACACCCAAAAACAGAAGACATGGTAAACAACTGCATCTGTGGTGCAGCAAGGGAGAAAAGACACCTCTAAAGAGGAACATTTCAATAAAATAATAAAACTTGCAAATACTGATATAAGGAGCTTAAAGGAAACCCTGAGTAGAGCTTAATGTCTGGCATGAGGATAATGTAGGTATAATTTATCACTCATGAAATATGGTGCTAAGTTAAAAAATCAATGAGGTACAATAATTCATCTCTCTATACCGTGTAGGAAAGAGATTTGGATGTGGAAGTGGGAGACTATTCTATAAATCCCATAGCTTTTTTTTAGACAAGAGAAGTGAAGAGTTCATAGGACCAGGAGAAAATACATGGGCTAAATCCTACCTTGAATAGGTTATGAGTGACAGTAAAGAGCACAAAGCAAAGACTCTTTTCTTCTCCGAGGGGATTTTAAGGCAAATATGACTAAAGCTAGATGACAGCACTGGTGTGTATTGTTAAAAAATGGGGGCTTATTATTATTTTGAAGCCATTTACTTGTAATACAAGTGTAGTTAACCTCAAATACTTCAGAGGAAATTTGAAGAATGTTTATAGTGATAACGTGCTGAAAATACATGGGGAGTCACCAAGGCACTGAGGGAACACACTGAGGAAACAAAGAGCTTATGCAGAAACAAAGTGTTTTGGTGGCTTAGAACTTCAGCAGAGCAGATCATAAGGAACCACTTGCCTTAGTATTTGCTATTTACAAAGAGCAAGTGTTGCCAAAAGCAGTGATGTATATACAGGGTTTGCACAACCCATGGAATTAAATGACAGTGAAAGTCAGAACATGTGGCATTCGTCCAAGGAATCTGAAGGAGCTAAAGAATTGCTAACTGAATTCCTATTAAAACTTAGGCAATTAATCAGGAAAATGTGATACAAAAGAGGAAAACTGGAGGTAGCCAGCTTCATACAAAACCGTGCTGGGATAAGTGGTTCTGAGAATGCTTCCAGGAATTACAATGGTGAACTTCTTTGGTGTCAGGAAACTTAATTGATAAAGTCGTTAAAGATAAAAGACACAAATCTACAAAGAGCCTGGATGGAGTATAATTCTAAGGAAAAATAACCCTGATTGTTGCAGCAGTATATCTTGCTGCTTCAGCCTCATAGCGTATTTCAAAGATTAACAATTTAATGGAGAAGTTTACCAGTACATATGTAGTTTTATCAAAAAGACCTGAGTTCCACAAAAAATAGTAGACAAATTTTTTCTAGAGAAGATAGTAGCACAGCTCAGCATAAAAAACCCCCCAACTTAATAGTCAAGGTGACACAAATAAAGCCAATGAGGGGGAAAACTAGGTTGGTGATAGAAAACAAAAGATTTCCTTGGAAAAATAGATCAGTGGGCTATCCAAGGATCATTGTAGATGTGTTTAGATGTGTTTAAACTGCTACGGAGACAGAGCACGTGCCACCTCTTTTTCTAACACAGCAGGTCTTACTCCTTGAGCTGCACTGTGTGTGTCCCTTCCTGCACCTTCCCAAACCATGGAGGTGTCACAGATCTTTCTGTGCTGTACCTACTGTGAATCTGATTTTAGAGGAGAGGCTAGAAGTCGTGACTAACGACATCCCAATTTGCTGATGAAACAAAATAAAGCATTTTCTCACCATGTTTCTAGGATAAAAACCCAACCTTAAACACAGGAAGGGTCAAGGGGGAAAATGGAAATGATTAGAGGCATGTGGGAAGCTTCTTTACAAGTAAATTAGCAAGAATGGTCCAGATTTGCAGCTGATGAAAACTGGCACAGTTCCACAGGAGTCAGGGCACTTTGCCAGTTTACACCAGCAAAGAACCTACCCCAATATGTTTTTAATGTGAAAAGCAGGATGATTATAGCAGAGACCTAGAGCAAAAACTGACACAATTATGAAAGCAAAGGTGTGCAAAAGCTAGAAGGTGTGTATTTAGAAATGTGGGGGTTTTTGAGTGCTGGTTAGGATCAGTTTTCACAGTCAATGCAAAATTGCTTTCTAGCTTTTGCTGTAGGATCCAGATTTAGACTGTCTGCTCCAGTCTAGTTCTTTTCCCAGTTCCAGTTCAGGCATCAGGGAGGGTTTTTAACTATTTTACCTAGGCACACAGAGCAAAAGGGGAGCACTGAGATTGCAGTAAGCAATTCAGAAGTCCATACAGCTGTCAAGGTTTTTCTGCTCCTCTGCCATCTGCCCAAATTAGCTTCAAGGTGGGGAACTTGCCTTCTGCCTCTAACTCTGCATCACACAGATATAGTGGGAGCTAGAAAATCTTTCTGGAAAACCAAGTTAATGCTTGTATGTGTGGCCCACACTGAGCTCAAGGCACGTTTGGTGATGTGGATACACTGCCCAGGTCCACCAGGCTGTGGATCCACCAATCTCAGGCTGTGTAGAAGCCACAGTTTTTCTGATCTAGGTGCCTGTGTTTTCCTATACTGATGCAGAAAACATTCTGTGTAGACTATTAGGACAAGAATAGAGGCTGGTCAACCTCTGGGGGTAAAATATGGTCAAAGTGGTTCCATTTTCAGAGCTCTGGGAAGATGGAACATATTAACCAAGACAGAGGCTTTAAATCTGCCAACTCCAACAAGACTCCCTTGAGCACATGTAGAAGGACATGCTCCAATTTTATCTCTTTTTCTGCAATTACCACACCAGCAACATCTGAGAAAGGCGTGTCTTGATTGTAGACAGAACAGTTTTTCCACTCACATAGAAGATTTTCACAGAAATTTTCCAGAGAAGTTTCTTCCCGAGACAGAAACCTGGCATAGAAAACAACTCAAGTTTGGCAAGGTTGTGAGCAACTGAAAATACGTAATAAAGTGGTGTTAAACCACTTAATTATAAACATAGTTACCAGCTAAATAATTTGTGCAGTGAAGATGTGCTTGATGCAGCTAATTGCGCTTCCTGATACTACCTGAAATAAAAGGTGAATTAATGAGAGGGAAACACAAAGTTAATGAGAGTTAATGAGGCAAAAGAAAGGTGCAAATAGCTACATCCACATGGGGGAGAGAGAGACGGAATCCCCATTGCTTCTGTAGGGCAAGCCTCTGCATGGAATGATCATACCTTCTATAATTCAGGGATAGGTGTTGCTGAAGAACAATTTCAGATGACATCATTAATATCCAAAATTATTTTTTCCAAGTCATAGTGACTATAGTTGCCATACAACTTCAGATAAACCCAAGTTTTTCTCCTAACAATTTATTGCACAATAACAGATCTTTAAAGGGACTATTTATTCTTCTAAACAAGTCATGTAATATTTTAGATACTGGTCACTGGGCTATTTGTGCATGTTGATGCCCTAGAATTTCTCATTTAAAATTAATTTTTCCTCCCTATTTTTTTTTAATTTTAAATGCCTGTGAAATGCCTGTTTAAATGTGTATTTATTTTCTAGTTAAATTTTTTATTAACAGAGAGTAAAATTTCCTAATAACCCTCATATTTCTAATTAGAATTTGTCTCAGAGGTGAAAGAACCAGCATAATATTTGTTGACTAGGAGACACAAATGCTGTAGCTAATGTGATGTAGCTATTGTGTCTGTGTGAGGCTTTTGTGCCTGAGAGAAAATAAATATTTATTACAAGTATATCTGTTAATTTGACAAATATTATTGAATCTCTTTACATATATCATCTCTCCTAAGTAGAGCTTTGCATTTTTTTTTCTAAAATTATACTTTGCATTTGGAAGAATGACTAAAATCAGACATTCTGTCAAAAAATATGCTAACTTTCATGGTAGCCCATACAATTAAAAAAGTAAATTGCCATTCAGGTTTAGCATTGTCAATACTGATGGAAAGGTTGCTGAGTAGTTCTTGTTGAATGAGATTTTCTCTAATGTTTAAGCCACCAATAAAACCTTCAGTTAAGCCCTTCACAGGAAACTTAAGAATTGACTGATGGGAGTCACATGGTTAAATCAGTGCTTGTTATTCATAATTTATTCAATGGTTGATGGAAAAAAATTGTCCAATTATTTGACAAATACTGCTTGGCAAGATGATTTACAGAGAATAATGCAAGTATTTGTTGAAGAATTTAAAGTGACAAAAACTGCTAAAATTACGGCCTTTATTCTCAATGCAGTGATTAGAGCTGATTGAATGATATTCAGACAGTTTGACTAATTTTGAATAGTCCTTACACAGGCAATATTCCCATTGACTTCAGCTGGAATTTTGCCAGAGTAAGGACTGCAGGATTGGACCTTTGAGTGTAATGTCTTGAAAAGGTCCCTTTATAAAGCAGCAGCTTAAATTCTGAACTGCAATGAAAACCCATTTTCACTTTCCTCTGTTACTTTGCCTGTTCTGTGGAATTGCTCTGTATGAATGTTAATCCCATTCCCTCTTTATCAGCAGAGGGTGCTATGGGAGTTTTGTGCTCTCCAGTAGCCTTTTGTTTATGCACAGTTCAATCTAATTTAAGTTGAACTGACCATTTCAATGGGAGTCAAGTGTGTATTTAAATGGTGTGTGGGAGAGCCATAGTTTAATGGCAAACCATTTCCCTAATTGATCCAACTTAAAAAAGGGAGACATTTTAAAGTGGATATTTTCAGATTCCTGGCCTCTACCCCCACAGCCTCCTAAATGGATCACTGAACATGGTCTTACACCTTTGCTTGATAAATGATAGCATTTGTATGTGTTTCTAAAAGGCAGGTTCTGTATTCCAAATTACTAGAAATGTGTAATAAACTAATATTTTTGAATATAATTTTCTGTGACTTTTTAAAGTTCTTGATTTTTCTGAATGTTTAGTAGGACTTCAATACAAAGAAAACAGTGTTTAGAAAGTCCTGATATGGAAGTGCCCAAAAGTGGGAAAATGTTTTTTGGTAAGTCAGTATATCATACGCTTTGTTACAAGAGTGTTAAGGTTGTAAAGTCAAGTATAGTGAAAACAGAAAATACACAGACAGTCTTAATTCTGGTTATTTTTTCAATCGTACACCATCATCCTGACAGGGATATTAAATTACATGATTGCATAGCTACTTTTTTCTGTGAGGTGTCTGTGCCTTTAACATATACAAAAGGAGTCGCTGCATAGGAGTCTTATGAAATGTTTATTTTTATCTGAATTGCTCACTGTATGCCACTGAGTTATTTGCTGCACACCATTCTGTCTAGCATTGAATGCATGATTATCAACTTCCTCAAGTATCTTTCTATATAGTGCTACCATAAGAGGGTAGTTTATTAATCTTTTGGTTAATCACAGTTTAAATGTGTTTTTGCTATTTAATGCATGAGGAAAGAAGAAATGGTGAAATGCGAGGTGAAAGTGATCAATTATATGAATTTGAGATGCATCTTACATTTCACAATACTTTACACTTCTTGTAGGGAAAGCAGGTCTGTGGCCAACTTCTTCAGTTCTGGATTTTCGTCTCTTTCATAAATCAGAGCTGTGATTTCAGGCAATCTGGATAATCAGAAAGTCAGGGCCAGAGTTCAGCAGTGCAAAGTTTGGGGTGATCTTTTCAGTATTATACAGGTTGTGGCCAAAACTGACCAGACAGCAATACTTGAGGATTATATTCTTTTATTTTATGACCACATTTGTAACTTTCCTCATGCGCTGCCTGTCTTTCAACTCCTGCTGTAAGTGAGAGAGGGTCTTAAAGATTCTCATTTCCTGCACATTTCCATCTGGGATGGGTTCCCAGCCTGCTGGCCTCTTGGTACACGGAATGAAATGGCTTAATGTAGATGAACATCTAAAGGTCCAAAACTACTGAGGTGCTGGAGCAAAGTTATGGAGGGATTCCACAGTGCTGGGCTTTTTCCAGGCTTATTTTTCATAATGCCATCCTGTGGAAGGAAGTGAGACTTCAAATTTGTTGGGAAGGTGACTGTAAAACTGCACATGCTGATTGCTTGAGACACGGGCAAAGACAAAATCCTTGGGTGCACTGGACAATCTGCAGTCATTAGTTGTTCTTCATTATGTGGCCCAGTTTCCACTCTGAACTTTGTAATTGAACTTCTTTATCCAATCATGTTTAAACCTTTCTGCCTCTTTCTCATTCCACTGGGGTAATTTGCAGTATTCCTTTCTAACCATGATGGAGGAGAGTGGGGATAGCAGACAGAGACAATATAAGGCACAAGAAGGAGAAAATGTACAGCTGTCATTGCTAGTGGGCCTGGTGGGTGCACACAGACAGAAAGGCTCACCAAGCCCTGCAAGGGGATGGACTTGTGACTCAGGAGGACGAGGTACACACACTCCAACAGGCTTCAGTGGGTCCAGCTGTGGTTCTTGTTTTCTCTACAGTCAAATTTTCCACTCAGTCTCCGTGGGCAGATGTGCAGAAACTCAGAACTTGGCTGAATTTGTGGACATTTTCACAAGAGCAACAGAATGTCAATGCTATGGCAACCGCTGTGCCATGTTTCCAAATCCTGATCTGAGTCATGGAGGGAGCAGTAGCATCTCCACCAAGCAGCTGTAAAAGGTATTTTGTACTTAAAATGTAAGGTGGAAGGAATAGGGAAAGAAATGTATTCATCCTCCCAGCCCTGAGAAAGAGCAGACTACTTTTAGTAGTCAACTTTTAGGTCAACATTTCCCAGAAATTTCAGCCTTAGCAATTTTCAAGCCTCTCAGCCCAAATCATTGTAGTTTGGGGAAGATGTGAACTCCTGTAAAGATGGTATTTTAGTGGGAAGTCTGAGACAGCCTGGTCTAAGAGCACTGCCTGCTGTAGACAGTATCTTCTCTACCATAAACCAGAGTCTTCTGCTGGTGAGAAAGTTTTGTTCATTGCTTTTGCAAGGTCTCCTAATCACCTTAGAAATACCTATTTCGATTAACTCCAGTCCTTGCACAGATAAATTCTGTTTCCTCTGGCATTATCAAAAACATTTTTATGTTTTTTTTGTTTTGTTTTGTTTTAAACAGCGCTTTGAAATCCAAAGGTGATGCCTTTATTGTTTGAGGCTATTGCTAGAACAGGTGTAAGATAATTAGTTCCCTGAAAATGGTTGTAATGATATGAACAAAAATTGAATTTCTAAATTGAAGACTGCCCATTGTTCTTTTTGTTCTTGTTTGACACTATAACTAACCAGTGTGCTTCACTTCCAAATGTGTTTATCTGGAAACTTTGCTTATTGCTCATTTTCGCAGTTGTGCTCCTAGCACTTCCAGCAGTAGAATTTTCTTGTAGGTCAAATTAATGTCATTCTTCCTTACGGCTCTCTAGAAGGTGGTCTTGCTCTCTAACTGCTAAAAAATAAGGATGTTATTGTTAAGGATATTTTTACTGTGGCATGTCTCTTAGGTAAAAAAATTAATTTTTTTTTGGTTTTCAGTGGCTATTTTAGAAAAGTGATATAATACTCTTCTTAAACCTATTGCTAGAGGAAAGTATTTGACTTGCTCTTTATTTGCTTATATTCAGTCATTGAAGGGGTATTTTAAAGAGTGATCTGTACTAGAACAAAACTAGATTCAGAAGCTTTTCTTATGCTCACTGAGAGGGTTGAGTGTAGCTGAAGATTTTTCTTTGTGTGTAAATATTAGGATGTGTATGTGTTTTTACTACTGCTCTAACTCTCTTAAAGAGAATGTTGCAGAGCACTGAGACCTAAGCAGCCGGGAGAGAATAAACAGATGAAACTATGCTTATCAGGAGGAGCTTTCTTGCCAAGTTTTCCAGCACATAATGTGTTTTGTTTCATTAGTTTTTACTGTTGTAAAAGTCTCTTTAACCTGCTTTTATGCTGGCTACAATAAGGAAGCTAAATGCTTTCCTAATTTGTTAAGATCACTTGTAAAATTGCTGGTCCCAAACTCAATATGGCTCCATCTTTATTTTAATTACTGCTAAGCTCTCCTGCCATGCTGTGTGCTCTTATTTTATGTTACATCAGTAACATTTGAGTGAAACTGTCCTTGTATTGATTCTTGTGGTGACCTGCCAATCACTCCACTTTGCTTACACTTGTCCATACGCAGGGGCCTTCTTTCTTTGATATCCTCCCTGTCCAATCAACAGCTCTTCCCAGTTCCTGGGATGTTTAACTTTTAGATTAGGCTATCAAAAGGCCTTAAATCTCAGGCAAATTACATGCAGGTATGTTTAGTATAGATGTTTATCAAATCCACACTGTTTTTTTCCATTCTGTGTCTCAATTATTTCTCATTGCATCCCACTGATTTTCTTCCTTCTTCAGCCCACCAGCAAAGAAGATCCCCTATTTTCAAGGATTTTCATTATTTTTATATTGTATTCTTGTGTTGAAAGCATCTGAGCATTCTTTCCAAGAGGGATGGAAAAAGGAGGCATTACAGAAGGAAAGATTTACATGGGAGAAGAAACCAGAAGCATGAAAGAAGAAAAGAGAAAGCAGAGAACTCTATTGATCTCCCACAGAAATATGATTTATAATTAGAAGCAAGAGCTCCATGTGGAAGGAATCTTTATTTCTTCATTAAATAGTAAATGCAATATGATATCCTTTTTCCTCAGGGTACTATGTCTAAAGTATACCTGTGAAGTATTTATCAGGTATAATGCATTTGGATTCAGGCTTAAGCACCAAAGTGACCTAGAATATTTTGTTTATGATGATCCAAAACTTGCAGGAGGGCAAATCTTCCCAGTCTGAGTCACTTAGATAACACAAGAAAATCAAAAGCCTTGGGTGTTTAGAGGGCAGAGCACCTACAGTGTGAACTGGAACAGTGCAAAAGTGAGCCTTCTCCTGATAAATCTCTGTGAAGAAACTCTTTGCAAATGAAACAAAACAAATTGGAAAAATATTTTGGAGAAAACAAATTGGAAAAACTCGTGTTTTTTCATATGGTTTAGTGTGTTCTTTAGTTACCTGGTCAGGAGGAACCAGGAGATATATGCAACTGTGATTGTTCCTTATTTGCAATAAAGCCCTATAAAAACCAGGACTTAAAATTCCAAATCTCACTGATCTGCTGTTTCTATGATGCTAAAGGCAGACTGACTCTAAAATATGCCCCATTCAATAGACAGTGTAGGAAATTCAGTTTCTCCTGCTTATGAAAGCTTAGTCTTAGTCTAAAGACCACCTGAAGTCATTAGGTATTGCATTATCTCTCAGTGCCTTTATCCAAGGAATCCCAGGAAGTCATTTATCTCATGATACAATAGCCTTTGGTCAACAGCTTGTACCCTTTGTGCAAAAAGTAGATAATGGCCAGTACTAATGATATTGTCCTGGGAGTATGGGCTGTAAATCCCTTCCAGGAAGTCTGGCAAATACTTGGGTATTTGGCATGAAGAATATCTGAGAAAACTTCATTCAGGGCAGGTTGTGGATGGCTTTGTGCGTGGCAGTGACTGTGTGTAGATCTGTGGCAATGCACATTATTTTTGAGCAGCAAATTCCATTAGTTTGCCAGCATAAACTCCACTCATTTTGGTTACTGACCATGTTTCTCTAGTGTGCAGAAGTGTGGTGAAGAAGATTTTCCATGGTGCATTAGCAATTCCATTACTATTCTTGAATGGTAATCAAGGACAGCTGACACCTTGTCATTGTGAATAGTATTTCATGATGCTGATGTTATCAGGTGGCTGCTTAATTCCTCATCTTTCACCTTCAGCCTTATCCTACTGCTGGCAGAATAAATACACACCCTCCCTTAGGAAGCATTTTTGGAGCAAAGAATTTTCTGATTGTCCATTTTTCTTTGCCTACTATCATTTTTTAAAGAGGCTGTGGATGTCATGGCTGTATAATCAATGTAAGTGAAAGGCCACAGCTGAGATTTGAAGTTCAAATGTAGGGAATGTTTTGTTGCTGGCTTTTCCTTGTTCTTACTGTATCTAAACCCCCAAGCCACTTCAGTTTCTGTTATTTTTTAATTTATGCTTGTAGAGCTACTGGGAATTACTTTCCTGGAGGTGTCAGTCTCAGCTGAAGGAATTGGGGAGGAAGATGCTGTGTGTTGCACTGCACTATCCCTTTCCTCTGCCTCAAAGACTTTATATCAAAAAACCCCTGGAGAGACATAGTATGGATCTGGACATGGAGATCTTGATTCACACAGTCTGATCTCCACTTATTTGATGCTTTCTGTTGCTTGAGATTCCTTGAAACCCAAAGGCAACATACAGCAGTTCAACTTCAGATGAAGTTTGGGCTGTAAGAATCTGGACCATGAGATCTTAGGAGCTGAAGAATGACCATCAGAGTGTTTCCTAGAGAAGTTGGTGTGAATACTCAGGATCAGAGAAGCTGTTTTTTTGTTAATAACTTGAGGTGTGTTAAACACTTGAACAGTAAGATGGTAACAGCACTTGACAGCATCTTGTGACTTAGTTTAGATTGGAATGGCCACCTTAGAAGAAAAGCTCTGTATTCCTTCAGACTTGAGGATGTTACAGGTATATCCTACTAACACAGTCTGCTCTTTATCAGATCTTTGCCACTATGTTTCTGTTTATCTGCTGCAATTGAACTCTTAATTGAATAAACTGGAAGCCACCTCTGAATAACATACCAAATTTTTCTTGATTATCCAAATCTAAGACTCCATAGGTGGGAAAATGCTTTTTTATGTTGCCATTAGGAAGTGGTAAAAATCTGTGCAGTAGAAGAACTTGGGTGAAGTGTTTAATGGTAGTTACATTCTTTAATGAAATACAAAAAAAATGTGATGTCTTTGCAACCCGCCCAGCACCTTTAGATGGATTTTTTTTCAGGTAATAAATATTTTCTATATCCAGCCTTTAAGCAATGACATGATGTTACATAATGTTACAATTTTATTGGCAGCCCTAAAACTTTTCTCTTCTGGGAAGAAACTTCCCAGACCATATTCCCACAAGAAGTAAGTTTTAATATATATCTCCCTGATCCTTTTTTTCTTCTGTTCAAAGAAAATGTCAGCTCTCTTTACAATTGGCCAGGAAGCATTTGCAAGAGGTTAAGTGATACTACAAATATTCCTTAATTGAGTTTAGATGCATTCCATGCATTTTTACACCAGCATCAAAGAAAACATCTTTCCGAAGATAAGCAGCTTCTTCTCATATTTCAAAAAATCATCACGTATTTTCATCAAGCTTTCAGGAATGAAAGCTGCTGGACTGCAGTGTTGTCATAATAAAAAAGAAAGGTGCACACAGAGGTTCTGTGATCCAGAGGTGACAAGTGCTGAACAAACAGCGCGTGAAGACATCTTCTCACCCGACAGCATCCGTCCCCATCAGTTATTGCTCTTGTACAGGCTCAGATATGTTTGATCAACTTTCAGATGATTATCCTGGCAGGAGCAGGTGAAAGCAGTCATGATACTTTGATTCAGAGTAAAGTACAAGGCATTCTGAAGGAACCTTTCATTAGCAGTTGATACTCTGTTGACAGTGAGATTCATATGAGGAAGTGAGGATGAAAACAGTTTTCCATTTCTCTTCTTTATGAGAGGATTGATTAAGGTAGTATGTGTAAGGAATTTCTGCTCTCTGGCTTATATATTCATTCATCTGGTATTCAGATTTATCAGTGCAAGATATGAGTCTGGTTTGTCTGCACCTGATATTTCCAATTAAGTGACAGAGTTATTCTTTCACTTGGGTTTAGTTTTTTAAAAGCTGCTTTGAAACACACCTATTCCTGTGGCAGAACCAATGCAATTCTCTGTGAGAAATTTGAAATCACTCCAGTTTGAAGCAGCTCAAACTAAAACCTGACCTGAACTTGTCCAACAAGGAGTTGATTATATTTGTAGCATACAATTGTACTTTGGGATTGGTTACTTGATGATAGTTTTGCTCTCTGAATAGACTACATTGGATTTTTGATCCACATCCCAGGGTGTTCACATCAAGAATGACTCTTTGAAGTATTCTCCGTTCATGCAACTGAAAACGAGTTCAGGTAAATATGCATGAATGAAGAATAAAAAATTAGAAATCTAGTTAGTCTGAATAGATTCTGGAATATGAATACTACTTTTTTCTCCTTTTCTTTTCTGTATTTAACCAGTTCTAGTGTTAAATAATTTAATTTTATTGAAGAATAAGATTTAAATTCTTGTCAGCACTGAAACAGATGAAGTCATGCTAGTGAGTCCAGTGGGGTTATGGATTTTTAATTTTATTTCATTCAAAGCCACATTAAACAAACAGAGGGGCATAAAGACTCCAAAATACAAATGAGAATCAGGCCAGCAGTGTATTTTCATATTCCTAATATCTGTGCCTCTTTTCAGCATTCTTCTTGTACCTCACATCCTACCATTTTTATCTTTTAATCTGCGTCTATCTCTTCATCACCTCTGATACTTTATAAGGTTATTTGACCCTAAACTTTGAGTGCCATGACCTGGCTTATCAGACATTAATGAAACATTAGGTATTAATGTTATCTTCTGGCAATTGTTATACTGTACTCATTTGATAAAAGAAATGCCTTTTGGATTATAAGTTTTTGCTTTTCGCTTCAGCATTTTACCAAATACTCATATTTTGTCACTTATATAACCCATTAAAATTCTCTCCTCTGCTACAAGGAACTGTGATTTTAAAAAGTAAATAGTTGCTTATGGAGAGTTTAGTGATTGCAATCTTTGCATTTCTTCCTCCCAGTTTCCTCAGTGAGACAAACTCTCCAGTTAGTCTTAATTTTCCCTGAGCCATGAATTGTCAAGGGTGAGGTGAGATGGAACCATGCTGGTGCATCATGAGAGGTGAAGGTTGGTTGGAGAAATTGATCTGTGAAACAGAGTAGGAAGGGTACAAATGGCAACCAAAACTATTGAATGGATTTTTTCCTGTGCCAGATTTACAGGGTTGCATCAAAATCAGATTAGTTCCTCACATGAATAAAATATAGTGAGATAATGAAATAAGATTCTATGTGGCTAGATTCTACAGGGCCTCTTCTGCATTTTTATAATAAAACCAGGAAGTCACGTGAATAATTTGCCTTTTCTGCAATATCTTCTTAGTTCTTACTGCAATTGAACAAAACTTACCATAAATCAATGTTTAATTACTTATAAAATTGTAAAAGGATTCCATATCTTATTCATCACATTCTTCAATAGGCATGTGAAAGTGGAGTTCTCTCTGGCATCAGTAGATAGTTACAGTGTGCACAATTAACTAAAATGTGCTCCTGCCCACAACACCTTCAGCCAGCCATCCCTTTAGAGACAGACTCAGGAACTGAAAGGCCTCAGTATCCTTGTGACTGTTTTGGGCTTTCACACCCAGGCTCATGGTGAATGTCTGACTGTGAGCCCTGATAGATACAAAGTTTATTTTCCTTGTCATCCATTTTTATGGTCTTTGTTCAGTGCACATGCAAATACCCTCCCGTGTCCTGACAGACCCCTTTAGCAAAAAGAGAAGTGTACAAGAAAAAAAAAAATCTTAAGTAATTTCTCTTTTATATGCTGTAATAGCAAGCTGCATTTTTGACTTTCCATTGTTTTTCAGTGAAGAAATTTTGTTCTTACATTGCCTGGTTATACTGTGATGCTCAGGGCAGCTGCTGAAAATTAAGCGTTAGCCTCATAGGGGATACCTGGTTTGTGATGAAAAGGGCATGAATAAATGAATAATCTTTGCCCTAACTCTTGATAATTTCTGACTACACTGACAATGATTTTGAAAGTAATGAAAAGATTCTTAAAAGTAAGAATAATTTATGAGACACATTTTGTGAGGATATTTTAAATGTGAAATGAAAAGAAGGTATGCACTGAAAGTGGAAATTTTTCAAATTCCAACCCAGACAATCCCAGCAAATGCCTGATCCTTTTTACATGTCACAGGGCTGGGCAGTTTTAATTTTTCTTTCATGGACTTATTAGAGAGAAACTGAGAGTCTGTGATCCATAAATTGTCCATATTCACTCTCAATGCTAAATAAAGAAATAGTATAAAGTCCAAAGGCAATGAAAAATGCATCCATAAAACTTCCAGGTGCTATAACAGCTGAAGAATATGGGTGTACTCAAAGAAGCAGAATTTTTCATTCCCACAACAGATTTACTGGTTGTTTTGCAGGTTGTATCATTTCAGATGAAATTGAAGCAGCACAAATGCATCACAGGTTTGGGGACCCTGGCTGTAAGGGGATTTTCCTTATGGTGACATCCCTTGCCATGCAGAAACCTGCCCAATTTCAACTGATTTTGGGTAATGGAGAGACATTAGAGTGTGGGCATAGAAAATTCTTGCTCTAAATATTTATAGCAAAAAGCTGTTTTCTTTCACCTGCACTTGCTTCTGGCATATTTTTTTGCCTGCAGAGCTGAAGTGATCATTCTTAATTAAAACCCAATAAAACATGTCCCATTTCTCAGTGTGACATCCAGCGCTTCACTGGCTTTGGGAGAGGTCATGTTTGGAAAATGCCTGATTGCTCCCATGCCTTTGGGATAGCTACACACTATCTTCTTCATGTTTATCCTCATTTTTTTTCTTTATTATATTATATCTATTTTCCTTAACAGATTTTGCATCCAAGGAACTTTTTTGGCTTTCCTCTGAAAAAGGAGGACACCCAAGGCTTTTCTTACTGTTTATATGCATGGAAGTGTGAAGAGAGATAAGGTAGAAAATTTAAATGCCACCACTTGTATAGTCTAAAACTGTAAATCCCCACAAAGTAAGGTTAATTAAAGTCTCTCTCTTCACCAACAGACTATTCATACTCTGTCTTACTCCAAAAATGCCATGTACGTGGGGGATTAGTGAGTGTCTGCATTATCAGATATCTGGCATCAAGTAACCAAGCAAGATGTCCAAACTTCTGTGATTCCCTGGAGCTGTTTATATTTTTCCAGCTGGAGTAGGCATTCATCAGCTCTGGGAAAGCAGGAGGGAAATACACCACACCTCCAAATCCCGTTTACTTTCTCCTTTCCCACAGGAGAGAATCACTTTGTTGAGAGACAAGGTGGTTAGAAGTTAATTGCAATTTAATTACCCCCTGTGTATACTTTTGCAGCTAAAGAGAAAGACAGCCTCTCAGTTAGTATCTCCATGCTTTCAAAAGAGTTCTGTAAAGCTGGGATGCACATTTTACACCTACAGCCCAAGTGGATCCCTCAGTCCTGCTCTCACAAATGCCTTGAGGCAGCAAGTTTTAGTTTGATTTTAAAGATGCTGTGTCTCTGATTAAAATGGTAAGATTTCTGTGACCAAGCTAGAGGTGTCCATTAATCAATGAGCACAATACTAATGAAAATATTGCCAGGATTTTTTTTTTCATTATTTCTAGGATTCTAGGATTTTGACAGATAGGATACAGTGCTATAAAAACATGAAATTAAAAGACAGCCTTCCTCCAAAACCACTTAAAATCTTAAACAATAACTTAAGGGGAAATTTTCAGATAAACCTCTGAAAATCTAGCCTATTCTGTGGCCATGGTCTTTTTAAAACATAACATAGTTGTTAGGCTGATAAAGACTACCTTATAGCAGCTCTTTGTTTTACCGTTAACATGAAAGTACAATTATTGTCATATGGTTTTTATTATTGCTATCAAAGATTGTTTTTACAGGACAGTGTGTAATTGGGTTTTATAGAAGCCTCCACAGTGAAATTAAAATATTTGTCTGATTTCAAAAGCATTCGTGTTGGTATGAAATTGCAGTTTACTCAGCATACCTGATACAGAGGCAAAGTGAAAATACGTGTAACAAAGCAAATGTTAAACCCAACATTTTCTGGAGAAGATCCATGTGTAGTAGATATGGCAGAAGGCTGAGCTTCAGGAATCAAGTGCTCCTTTTTTGTTGTTGTTTTCTTTTTAAAATGTTTTAAATTCTTGTGTGAAAAGGCCTGTGTAAATGCTTGGCATTGGCTTGTTCCCATTTCTTCCACGAGCTCCTTGTTTAACCAGGACTAATAATCACTTAGCTTTTGTATGGCTGTGTTTACTCATGAATGTAGTCACTATGAGTATTTTGACAGAGGTGTCTTTACATTACATTCCTCTTTGAATCTGAAGATAAAAGGCTTTGTTTTAATAACTGTCTAATTCCTGAAGCAACACCGATATATTAAATAAAACTGTACACAAATTTTATACTGCCTTCTTTTAAAAATGATAAGCGCTGAATGCACTTTACAAATATATTTTTTCTCCTTCATATTTAAAGAAGAGGAAAGATGGATGCTGCTAGAATTTTTGAAATACAAGGAGGGCTGATGGTAACATGGTACATCTACTGTGTTCTGCTAGGCTCTGAACCCTGTTAACTAATGATTTTAAATGCAAACCACAAAATTTAATCTTTGTTCAGGTAGTGTCAAACTATCCTGCAAGGTGCCAAAGTTCTCAGGCAAAGTGACAAGAATATTACTTTGTATTTGCAATACCTTTTTGCTGGAATTGCTCTTAGTGCGTTTTGCAGATGGAGAAATTGAAATGCAGAGGAAAGGCAAGACTTCAATGCAATGAGACAATAAAGTGCATCTTTATGATGAAAGATTTTTCTCAAATATATGCCCACATGTTATGCTGGCTTGGGGCTGCATTGTTTATTTGAAGTGGTACAGCATACAGTGACAGAATTGAGACTATTGGAATCTGTAGATTCTCATTACTCTTTTTTTTTTTTTTCACTGGATTGTGATTAACATCAACAGCAAAGACAAGAAAATGCAATCAGAAAAGAAAAAGCCTGACCAGCAGGTGGTTAACACTTCTACGGAATATGACATTTTCCATCTTTATTAGCATTAAACAACCAAGTGACAGCAGTGGTGATGGAAGAGAATATACTAGAAAAAGAGGCATTCCATATGTGCATTGAAAAAAGACCACTGAACTCTCCTGAGTAGTTTTTAGAAATAGTGTGGCATTGAGAGATGTTGTGGTGGTTATGCTCTTTGACATTAATCCTCATGGACACTAACTAAAGTTTTGTGCATGCAGCTCTGTGAAATAAATATGCATTCTATGTGTATTCACCATAGAATTTCTGCAGATTAACAGCTTTTTTCACAAAAAAAGCGTGTAGTGTTCAACACACACTTTAAAAATAATGTATTTTTCCTGCTTTTATAAAGAAGATTTAAATTGTTCAGTGTGTTTGTACAGCTAAGATATTTTATTGGTATCACATTCCACAAGGTCGGTCTTTGGGCTTTGGAAGGGACCAAATGGTTTCTGAAGGTTTGTTTTGGTTTATTTTTTTTATTTTTTTGGACAAGATTAAAGAATGTAAAAGACTATTTGTATTAAACAGATTAAGCTGTTAGTAAACATGTCCCCTTTAAATTAAGTGGTGGTGAAGACAAAGAAAGTGCTTTGTTGTTGTCAGATGGATTTGTCTTAAGTCAAATGGGCAAACAAGTTAAACATCAGTCCTCTTTAAATCCCTAATGGCTGTGCAGATTAAATCTCAAAAGGTCTGTAAAATGAGTAAAAAAATAAAATTGCTTTACTTCTTCCTGTCATTTACTTTGGCTAAAGCATTTTTTCTTCTTCCTTTTCTTTCTTCTTCTCTTTTTTCTTCTCATCCAGCTTTTGAGAACTTTGTTTTCAAACTGCATTAGCATACAGACCCATATTAAACAAGAATTTCACTTCTCTGCAGTCTTGTCACTTATGATGAATACATCCTTGCTTGGTAAGTGCTGGTGACACATCACTGTGGCAGCTTCTGCCTCTCAACAGAAGTATAATTAATCTTGCTATCAACACTCCTAAACAGGAGTAGCTGGTTCAAAGTTTTCATTCCCTACAGCTGCTTTGTGTGGGGTGGGATTCCTTCATTCGAAATGGCTTCCTGTGAATCGTGGCTTTTCTTTAATGCTGGGGATGTTGATCTGTGTGGGAACAATAAAATGAGCAGGTTTTGTGCTGTTCTGACCCAGCACTTCTATGACTTAATAAAGTGGGAGGGTGCAGCATGTGATTCAGAAAATACACCAAGTCCTAAGGTGGCCCCACAGGAGTGTGAAAGTGAATTCAAGGTATCCTTCTACAGATTCTTCTTCCATTCCACTGACTTCAGTGGGAATTTGGGTGGCTGGGTTTTTGCCAGGAAGACATCCAAAGCACGTTGCTTAAACACTCCAGATATGAGAGTGAAAATATTTTCTGTGCACGTCCAACAGCTGTCAAGCATCAGAAGTACTGGAGAGGGGACAGAATGCTGGCTTGCTATGCATTTAAAACTGACTGTTCACCAATATTCCCCCCAAGAATTTCATCATCCCAGCAGCTCTGTAATGATGAAAATCAACCAACAGAGTATTTGCTCCAACTGGATTTTCATTCAGTTTATTAATGATAAAGAAACTCAACTTCATGCATATTAAAAGAGTGTTGATTGAAGGTCACAGAGGTGTTAGCTGTGGTGTCCTGGCTAAATTCCAGTTGGCTAAT
The DNA here is from genome assembly GCA_024734555.1 of Trochalopteron elliotii. Taxonomy (NCBI): domain Eukaryota; kingdom Metazoa; phylum Chordata; class Aves; order Passeriformes; family Leiothrichidae; genus Trochalopteron; species Trochalopteron elliotii. Next base: position 1,298,425 of record JANPWX010000094.1, on the reverse strand, counting down.
TACAATCTGCCTTCCTAAAACTCCCTTGTAGTTTCATTATTTAGATCATTATCTTTTTATATTTAGTTCCAAACTCCTGGTAGCAGGGCTCTATCTTTGTTAAAGGGCTCTCACTCTTGAGCATGTTGGATTCTGGGAAGGGAAATGGTGAAGCCAACTTGAGTGCAGTATTGGTGATATGGATATGGGATTTAAATGGGAATATGTCTAGCTCCAGGACAAAGGAATTGAGGCATGTTTTACAATACCATGTTCCACTCTGTGACTGTCAGTTGTTGTTCTAGAATCAGAGGGCACCCATATGGAAAGGTGTATCTCATAGCCATTGACATCTAGTTACCCAAACACACAATTTGACATGATTTCTACCCCCACTCTAATTTTTGAATTGTGTGGTACTCACTCCTACTTACCTGATACTTTCTAACTTTCTGGAAGGCAGCCTTTATTTTTTTGCAAAGGTTTGTTGAACCAAGCAGGTCAGATGGACAATCTTTTTCTCTGACTGTCTTACATTAGGTGTTTTTTCCCAAGACATGTGAGCTGTCTGTGGTCCTCCTAAAGGGGTCATGCTGGGAAACACAGGAGTTTGTTTTCTGTTTTGTGGTGCAGAACATGACTGCCCTCCACTCCAGACAAGCTCCTGTTTGGTCAGGCCTCCCAAAGCTGTCTGTAGGAAAGAGAGAGGTTCTGTATTCTGTTACCCACTTGGTTCTGTACTCATGGAACCGTGTTGCAGCTCGCAGAGCTGTTCCACAGAATTAGGGATTTAAAATACAGGGGATCATTTGGTTTCAGCAGAATTGTTTTCACATTTAACAGGGGTCACACATCAATGGTGCTGTCTAGTAGTAGCAGGCTGAGGTCAAATTTGGCTGTGGTCTCTACTGGCTTCACCACTACACTCCATTCTTGGTCCTTGATTGCTGAAGGTCCACTGTGAACACTGAGGAGAAGCAGTGAAGCAGCTATTTAGAAATGGGTTCAAATGCAGTTGAAATAATTTGCTCTAGAGATTAGGCCCATACTCTTAATTGAAAAAGGGAAGGAAAATGATTTATCAATTATTCAGTATGTTTTTTTTGTACAAAACACTGAGGGTTTTTGTAAGTATGTGTGTCTCAATATAGTGTTTTTATTGAACTATTAAATGTAATTAGAAACCAAAGGTAAATGGTGTCTCAGTGAGTCAAGAAAGCCACAGAGGAGCTGAGTGGTGTCTGTAGCTTTCTGAGCATTGTCAGTTCCCCAGGAAGTCTACCTAAGGGTGATTAGGTCTTTATCCAGGCTTACTTCAGCTTGTTTCTAACTAATGATGGTTCACCATTTAGCTAAATGCTAAGCAGCGTTTGTTTGACAGAGTGCAAAGTGTGGGCTCAGAGAAAAGCAGGTGAAGATTCACTACAAAGGGTCTGTCAAAATACTTCTAACATAGACTGTTACAGCGTTAAACAATTTATTAATAAGTCTATTAATACCCAAGGATTTTTTTGTGTGTGTGTCTTGAGGTTCTGTTAAAAAACATCAGTGTTTAAGATGCCATCCACACAGGCTTAATGCCAGAGAAAGCAATCCCATTAAATTGGACCTCATAAATATTTCATGAGGTCCAATTTAAAATTAATCTTGGCATGAAGCCAAACCAGGCAGTATATTTGTTACTGTATTAAAAAGAAGCAGCAGATGAGGTACTTTTTCACAATAGTAATCTGACTGGATTTTTTGCAGCATCTTATCAATATTTTTAATAATACAGCTGTTAGTTTTGGCAGGAAGAAATGCATTTCTTTCATCACCCGTTCACACATGAATCATACTGCAACTAGTGTATTTTAAATGTTGTCATTCTAGAAAATTATTTTATTTTCCTGGTGATGAAATCTCTGTTTTTTGAAAAAAAATGTCACCTTGTTACTTAAAAGAAAATAAATAGCCAGATCTGTAAATTAATAGGCAGAATGTAGGTTTCTTTGGGAAAAGGCTATGAAGCAATCAGTTTTCAAAAGGGATTTGGGCAGGTAGGAGGTTTTCAATGTGATTTGAATCTGAAGTACCTCAGTCATCTGGGAAATGAAGTTTAGGTTTTTAAAGTCATTTTGATTGTGAAATTTACCTCTTAGTAGACAAATTGGAAGAAATGTAATTTGACAGCAGTTGAGACACAGTAAAAATATATCCCCAGGTACGCTAGAAATCTTCTAGGGAAGACTTTATATATTTTTTTGAGACAATGTGTCCAGATTTTAATGCCTCTTTGAGTCATTCAGGACACGGAATCTGAACACATAAGACACAGGCGGAGAAAAGAGAACTCATTTACTTTGCTCATTTAAGGGATCAGATGGTTCTGGGGGACTGACTGATGGGAAAGAAATTCAGGCTGCAAAAATATTACTGCAGAAAGAAAAAATCTCCTACTTTTGGCAATAAGCATCAGATGAGGTCTCTAAATATTTACTATTTTTTGACAAGAATATTAGAGACTTTCTTTTCTGTCTTTCATATATTGCTTGTTTTCCTAGTCTTTGTCCAAATTTCAGTCTCGAGAATTTCCTTTATATATTTGCAAAACACTTATAAATGTGTGTGTGAGAAAAGGGAATAAATAATAAATACAATGACAGTATAAAAGCTTGAGTAACAGTTCGTGTTTTATGGCTTTAAAGCTGGTGTGAGGATGAAGAAGAAAGCCTTTTATGCTGGAATAATTTCTGGGAGACACTGATAAGAAACAAGATTACAGGGTGTTTAGAGATGTGCGTTTCAACAAGGAGCAATCACCATTCATATGCATACGTTTCATTTAAATGCATTATATACGCTGGCAGATTGGGAGGCAATCCTGAAACATTGAACATAATTTATTTGGATTTGAAGAAAGCCTTTGCTTTTGTGCCTTACAATGGATTTGATTTACTAAGTCAGGAGACAAAGTGGAAGCAGATTCAAATGGACTTGCATTTGACTGAGGAGAGGGGAAGAGTGGTTGTATGAAAGTGGAAATGGACAAGGGTAGTGTGGAGGGAATGCCACGGGGTTCAGCACACCTGACTTGCTGCTTGAAATTCTTTCTAGGTGCAATGGAGTGAAGGGGGAAGGGGATACTTCTTCAGTTGGCAACTTGCCCCTCCTGTGTTAAAGATGAATTGAATCCTCTTGTGAAATTCTGCTCTGCCCCATTTACCACAGATGGAGCCTACAGACCCATCTTGGACAAGATGCCTCATGTGAAACTAGAGGAGATGAATGCCAAACTGGTTCTTTCCTATAGGTGTGACTTGTCTCTTTGCTTGATTGCAACAAGTGAGAGATTTAAGTGGCCATTTGATTTATCTGGACTCTTCTAGTGGGTTTTGGACTGGGCCCTGTGGAAAGGAAGGAAATAAAATGCTTCCTGTGAAGGAAAGGTGACTTTGATCAAACACTACTAAGGGTGGCAATACTGGATGGGTTATGGAGGGCAGGAGCAAACAGATCTGGAAACCAACGGGGATTCACTGAGAAAGGGTCACTCCCAAGCTGACAGTGAGAGCTAATCCCAGCTCAGGAGTGAGGTGTATGTGCCAATGCTGCGGCTACATGTGAAAGTCTCTCGGACCTGCATTTCAGAGTCTGTGACATATGAATAAAAGGGCACTTAAGAAACAAGATGGGGTTGATCCTTCCAAAGATAGGTTTTTCAGGATGGAGAAGTGAAAGATGCAGGCTTTTGAGAAGTAGGAAATTCACTCCTTCAAGGAACTCTGGCTACGAGGTTTCTCTTGTGTAGCAAAATTTGGCCAAAAAAATTCAGTCCTGGTTGTAGCTTTCAATTTACTCTCCCGGTTTTAGAGGATCACAGAATGACTGGGGTTGGAAGGCACCTCTGGAATTTGTCTAGTCCAGCCCCTCCTGCTCAAAGTGGGGTCAGCCCCAGCAAGTTACTCAGGGCCATGACAAGTAGGGTTTTGAATACATCCAAGGATGGAGACTCTACACCCTCTCTGGGCAACCTATTGCAGTGCTCAGTCACCCCTACAAGTTAAGAGCTTTTTCTTATATATAAATGTAATTCCTCGCTTGTATTCCTTGTTTTCTTGGATACCACTGAGAAGAGTCTGGAACTGCCTTGAGTATACCATCTCAGCAGTAAGGCCACATGCAAGGCCACAGTAACCCCAATTTTGAGTCTCATCATTGCTTTAGGCATTCTTTCCTGCCCAATCAACATGCAGTTCACAGTATCTTTCGTTAGATACCAGATTTAAGAACTAGGTTTACCTTTATCTTATCTAAGATACTAGATTTACAAGAACTAGGTTGTCTGTCTGAAGATAATCAGCTTTTTCATATGCTTTTTCCTGCTTCTCTCTTTCTCATATCCTCTCAGCAGAAAGAAATTGTTTCCTTTTTGGTCCAGGATGTAAATTCTGAACTAATAATGAACTTCCTCAGTTATGCCAAAGAATGGAGGGCTTCCAGTGATTAAGAATGAAGGTGAAAGCTCATATCTTATAAAAGAAAGGATATACTAGATTGTGATATAGACATCTTAGTTGGGTATATAAGAAGGAAGAGAAAAAATAAATAAAACATCATGACATGAAAGCAGTTAATGAAAAGACAAATTGCTGTAATCTGGAAGCTCACCCACACAAAATGACAAAGAGGGTAGAAATTCTGGAGTCTGGTAGCTAACAACAGGATGACTGTGATTCACCCAAGTGACTGCAGAAAAGGCAAATAGAAAATTTCAGACATAGTGTTTCCAGTAGTGATAAAGAGTATTAATGTCATCCCAAAAAGCACTGATAAAGCCTAGGGTTGTTTAGCCTAGCAAACACTGTGGTGTAAGTGGGTATGTCTTCTCTGTACACCCAGCAAGGGAGGAAAAACACTGGTGCTGGTGAAGGTGGAAGATGTTGGCATTAAAGCAAATGGGCTTAACCATCCATGTCTAAGGCTGGCAACATGAACAATATTTGTATCAGAAAAAGTAGGTAAAGTTCTGGAGCCACCTCCCATCAGAAACTGAGGGGAAATAAGAGTGGTGTGTGCTCAGTCTATAAAAGAGTGTAATGCAGTAGATTATGCCAGCTCACACTGTGTCCCAAGAGTTCTCTTCTGGTTATCATACTGCTAAAATCATGAGGGGGCATTCAGTTGCCCAGCCATAGATATCAACTGCCTTTTGGGATACCTTAGGATGTCCTGGCTGTCCTTCAGGTGCCACTCCTGTGTCACCTCTGATGGGTATCAGGTGGATGCTGCAACATCTCTGAAGTATCTCAAATGGCATTAGATCCTTGTGTCTGGGCAGCTAAGTTGAGCCCTGACAGTCAATAGAGATGTTAGGAAAGTTAAACTCAGCTGTGCTCATCTCTGCTTTGTAGGGCTGGTGAACCATGAGCACATAATACTGATGTATCGTGCTCCTCCATCATTAGCTTTGATATGTGTTTAAGGGATTTTTTATGAACTCGTTCAAAATGAAGGAATTAGAACTATATGAAGCATAGTTTGTGAGTTATGAAAGAAACATCTGTTGCTGCTGACTACTAAACCATGCTGAAGAGGACAATTTAGGAGCAGCCTACAGATGATTCTATACAACACAAACATTTTTATCACTGTCTGGAATCTATGTTGCCCCCTTGTTTTCTGCAACTCTTTCTTCAGCAACCAATGTTCTCCCACATTTTAAATTGATGAGTTAACAGTGACATCTCCAATCTAAGTTATAAGTGTCAGCTTCCTGAGATGTCATTATACATCATTTGTAGCAGTAATTATTTAGGATATAAGTCTATTTTAGATCTTGGGTACCAGTGAATTTGCCTAAAAGTAAATAAAATATATGATGAGTCCAAAGCCTACTGAATGAACAAAATTAGTTGAATATTATATTGCTTTGCTGAGACTTAGAACAAGCTATGCATGTGAAAATAGAATTAATAGATTTCTGTGGACTGCAACATAACCAGAGCAAATTCTCCAAGAAGAGGTAGAGGTGCTCTTAGAAGTGGGACTGGCTGATATTTAGTGAAACTCTGGAGCTGATAGTAGATAAGTTTGGCATTCTATGAAAGGAGATCAGCATTCCATTCACATTGTCATATTCCCCGTTCAAAAGTAGACTTTCATCTTTTGCCATCAGAAGGCAAGCATGTGATTTTTTACAACCAGGTGTATCTGACCATATGCCAATATTATTAATATCAACACATTAATAATATTAGTAGGAGATTATCTGCTGTGCACACGGAACTACATAACATTTGCAATTTGGTATGGTAATGAGTGTTTGGAATAAGCTGGAAGTTGAAGTAGATTTGTATCTAAAGTTATGAGCAGTATCCTGACAACATGCCACTGTTTCTCCATTATATGGGCTAAGATTTATACCAGACTACCAGCACACAAGGTTGCAAGCATTATCTTTGGCTATGTATTTTATAGAGGATTTTTGTTGAATAGAAGGAAGTTGCTTGATTCTAGATAAGATTTTCTGTGGAAATTATGGTGCCACAACTCAGGTAATTCCATTTGTAAGCTACACCTGGAAAAGGAGAAAGAATTTGACTAGATGGCATGATGATGTCTACCTATGATATTTCAAGAATGTGTTTGAGATACAGATGATGTACCCTATAGTATCAGAACTTTTGGTTTTTGAAGAGATTTGGTGTCAGTTCTGGCAATGCTTTACCATTGCTTCGATTCATTCTGTGAAGTTTCAGGGATGATGACACTGTAGAATTGCAGGTTTATGGCTTTGCTAATCTCGGTCTACACTAGTGATCCAGATCTTTAATCCACTCATCAACTAAAGATATTTTCAATTTTTCATAGCACATTCAGATTCAGTTAACCTTTTTATTTTGACTCATTTTATGGTGTGGAATTTTCTGTGCCTTTGAAATCTGTTTCATTCTCCTCCTCCTGCCCCTCATTAAAATACAGAAATAACCACATTGGCTTTAGTCTTATTTCTTCTGCAGATATGTTTTAGGATTGATTCGTGTTACCCTATTATTCCTTAACTTGCAGTCCCCTTAGTTTCCTTTTGTAGTTGGAGCAATTTAATGTGTTTTTATGTATTTACATGTTCATGTGCTCTTTTTCCTTTCTTAGAATAAATACTATATGTCTTAAGAGACAAAGATAGTAATTCAAGTACTTAACTTCTTTAATACATTATTGATTTAATTAAAAAAGTAGAAGTTCTCTTGTACAAAATCCACAGTTTAGTCTGGGCTGAGTAATCATGAAATGTTAAAGCACAACAGTAGGAAAAACCAATTTAGCCCCTTTTTTTGCAAAGAGATTGAACCTACAATATGATTACATTTAGGATTAGCAGAAAACAAAACATTGCTTGCATAGACAGGCTTAGATTACAGCAGAGGAACTGTTTCTTACCTTAATTTTATGGAGTTTATGTACTAGAGATAAATAGGTACTCTTAAGTGGAGTGAAAGATCTTTTGAACTCTCTCTGGAATCTCAGAATTGAAATTACATTGTTCTTCTGGTGTAGATGAGTATAGACAGGTAATGCAAGGCCAGGTGAATTGTATCAAGGAGGCATTTTTATTAATTTGGCATACTTACAAAATGCTTTTAATCTAGATGGCAATCAAAGCCCTGAGATCTGAACCAATGTCAAACCCTTAGGACAACCTTTGGTATTACCACATATCATGATGCTTGCAGAAAGCTAAAGAAATCTAGCAAGTATTGTGTATTCAATGAGTTTGGCATACCAGAAACATTTTTTTGGTTCCTCAAGAGTAGATTTCTGGGGAGAATTAGATGTCCATTTTTACAAATATGAGTTGGTACCAATCTTGGCTGTGGTAAAGGATTATCTGTGGAAGCAAATTTTAAATGTATCAAGTTTTAAATGTTGCAGGGATTATGAGGGACTCCAATCATGTGCTTAGAGGTAGGATTGATTACTTCTTAGATATGGTTTTATTATGAAGATCAAGATTTCTTGAAATAGGACTTTGTGATTTACCTTCTTTAAGGCCACATCAGCCATAGATACTTTCCAAACATCAATTGCATGTTATAAGATGTGATGTCCATGAATTTATGCACTCATGCCAACCCAAGTGGCTTATATATCTAGTGAAGGTGAATTTTTTATTCCATAGTTGAAAAAGGAGAGGGAGAGAATTTGATAAATAATTGAGTTTGTTCCAAACAAATTGGGTGGTGCAAAGTAAGGAATATACATGAAAGGTGGTGAAGGGGATGGGCTTGCCAGAGCTAAGGAGTGTAGGAGGAGATGAAAGTAGAGATGTGGCTTTGAAAGAAAGCTTTGAAAGAAAGAAGAAACATGGATGTGGGAGATTGAATGAGATACACTGAGAGAGAGGGGCTATAGAGAGCTGAGTTTCAAGTGCAGCTGAGCTGGAAGGGAGAGTGGGAATGTGCTATGAAAAATAAGAAATTGAGTCTTAGCAGTGAGGATGACAACAGAGGACACAAATGGAAATGTAGAAAGTGGAGAAACTTCAGGGTCTGGGTATGAGGGCTCTGCAAGGGAAAAGGATGGGGATTTAATCAATAAAAAGGCTGGTGTCATCAAATAAGTAATAAAGAAAATAAATATGATATTATTCATATTGGATCATATTTTCAATGAGCTAAATGGACTTCACCAGAGAGAGTTTACCTACAAGGTGCATGCACTATGAAGTGATCCTGAGGATTAATGATATGATAAAAATATAGACATTTTAGGATTAGAATTTAGAAACTACAGGATCTGGAGTACATGGGGAGACAAATTTTCAGTGTATGGCAGAGGAGGTCACCTAAGAGACTGAAAGAGGTAATTAGAGTGGAGGAAATTGTCTGAGAGAAAAATCAAATTAAAAGCTTCAGAATGCAACCTGAGAAATGTCACTGTTTTTTCTCAGTTCTGCCTCTCCTAAAGATTTACAAAAGACATTTATTGCACCAAGCAGTTGCTACTGGTGGAACACAGATACAGGAACAGAAAGATTGGTGTTTGGAACAAGCGAATTACTTCTGGAGAAAAATGGGTGATAGTCTGCACTTTTCATTTTGTTTTTAAAAATGGATTAAATCAATTTGCATCTTCCATTAAAACAGAAATAAGTTGAATCCTAACCTCATTTTATCAGCACTTTGGAATCTTGAAAAAAAACCCCTGATTTTGCCTCAACTCTATTTTAAATCAGCATGCATTTTGAGAAACCCTCATAGCTAGGCAGACAGGGCTTCATTTTTGTTTTGTTTTACAAAGTGTGTGTGTTTGTTTGTGGTAGATATGTTCAATTAGTCTTTTAAACCACCACATTTAAGGAAGTGATCTAGTGTAAAGCCCATAATTTTTATTCTTCTTTGTATTTTATGAATATGAAATCACTGACCGTGATTTCTTGTGAAAAGAATATATTGATTTCTTAAAAGTAGCTAGAGAGTAAAGATGCTTAAAGAAAGGTTGGTGTTTGGTATCTTTTGAGATTCTTGGGGTGTCCTGCACACAGCCAGGAGCTGGGCTCAGTGATCCTGGGGAGTGTCTTCCAACTCAGTATATTCTATGACTCTTTGATTCTAACTCACAGAGTAGAGCCTGTGAGTTCTACGCCTCTTGCACAGGTTTCATTTACATTTTTCTTTCTCAGGATTAAAAAAAGTGTTGGGAGAAAGCTGATGATTTTTTGAGCACTTCACTGTATTGCCTGCCTTCCATAATTATGTTGGCTTAAATCAACTGATTTACTCCACTCTGAGTAAGCCTTACTCAAGTCTTATCACACATATTTATCAGCATGGTTCTGTTTCGAAAAGTTATTGGCTATAGCAATTACAGTCTTTATAATTTATGATATTATAATATAAGCTCTTTTTCTGCCTGGAGCACTAGAATTTATTTGTGTTTTTATTTACATAACATATTTATTACTTGTAGAAGAGGCTCCAGTGGTAATGCTGAAGAGTAACACATGGAATGCATGCACGGATGAGTGGTTTTAAGGTATGTGCCATCTTCTTTGAGATCCTCTTGTGAAGCTGGCAGTTCTGGCATCCAGAAATGATTCATACCTTTCTTCTTTTCTACTGTATTCCTATTTCACTGGACTCCTACATGAATAACATATTTCCAGCATGCTTTTTCTGTGTGTACATAGCATTTGGACTTCTGTGGACACCAACCGGGCTCTATGGCTCAACTTCTGTGCACGCATCCAGAAATATTCACCCAAAAAAATGGAACCATGTAGGAGTGTGTCTGGTGCTTGTGAACAGATTCTCTTTCTGTTTGCTGCTTTATAAACATTCCAAGGCTGAGCATTTAGAGCTGTAAATCCTGAAAATCGAACCAATGATTGTTGATTCATTGCTTAATGCCTCCAGACTGCTGATTTGATTGTGATCAGTGCCCCTTCTTGCTTAACCTTTTTGTGTTATGAGACCTTCACTGTCATATCTGGAATCTGTAAGCTGTTGGTGCTCTGTGGAATTTATCCTCTCTTAGCTAACTAGACCAGCATTAAGTACCAAAGAGGAAAACAAAGGTTCTGGTCTTGCTCTGAGGAAATTAACTGCTACAAAGGTGAGAAGTTGTAACTGAATTTAGTAAAATGGCTCCCAGAAAAGCTGATTTCTGCAGGCTTGTAATACAAGACTTTTTGTGATGTGAACCTCATGCAAGTCTACTCCCAGTTTTTAGGATCTTCTCCTTGCATGTAGGAGTACTTTCAATGTGTATGTGTGGTCCCAGGGAAAACAGCAGGAGCACTAAAATGAATAATGGTCCTCAGGTTGAGCCTCTGCTTATAGTAAGAAAAGTGGTTGGATCCCAATGCAGACAAAAGCATGTCAGTACAAAAGAGTGTGATTTCCATGGACACATCATCAAAATGAAAATCTTACTCTGTATCTTAAATTCCAATGGAATATCAAGAGTTCTGAAAATGTGATCAATAAGTTTGCCTTAACATATGACATATTGAAATACAACAGAGTGTCTTGCCTCTAAAAATGAATGGGATCAATACAGTTTGTTTAGATGTCCACAGTCATGGAATTGATTAAATCTTTAATTCTGAAAGGTAAGTGAAAGTGCCTGAGATGTTTAATATAATAATACATTAAGACATTCACTATAAACACAGTGAGCCCTATGCCCTGTGGATGCCAGGAAGGAACGTGGTTTCCATAGGCAATGCTTCTTGCTGTGGATGCAGGGTTTGCACTGCAGGTCATACATCCAGCGTGACGTGTTGGTGGCACTGGGTGTCTTTTTAGGGCCACTGGTTGCATGGCACTGGAGTGTGATTTTGGCAAGGTGGTATATCATGGGCTTCCACAGCAGTAATTGAAGCTCAGAGAGGAAGTGTGGGCATCATGTTTGGGCACTAAAACTGCACAAGGTTCCTTGCTTAAACTGTGGTGGCTGCATAGGAAAGTTCTTATAAGAATGAATATTTCAAAAAATAGCAGGCTTGACTTGAGAAGTCTGCTTCAGAGGCAGTTTAACCAAGTCTTTGTCCATCAATGGAAGAGTCAAACAGCTTTTAGCTGGACTATTTCTGCTTTTTTTTGCCATTCAGCTGTTAGGAGACCCAAGACCAACTCTGTCAGTGTCTACACTGACATGAACTTCCATGTCACATGAGTGATGCACTGTAAAATATTTCACTCATCCTACTTATATAATGGCAGTAGATGGTCCCACTCCACAAGCAAACTTCCCTTGGCTGTAAATGTTTCTGGAACACTTTTTGTCCTGAAATGAGTGTTCTATCTTCAGTTGTAGGTGGTACAAATAATTTTGTACCACTCTGAAGCACTGAAGCAAAGCTGGTTAAGGCCAACCAGCTAACAGTAATAAAAGTGACATCTCAGCAAAGTGTGTTTCTAATATAACCTTAATAATCCTTCCATTGCCTTCTAAACACTATACTTGCTTTGAAAAATGTAATTTTGGGTGAGTCAGAGCAATTTATGAATATAGGTTAGAGTGAATATGTTTTCCTGAAGAAACTATCATGAAAAGGAATCATGCTTCACTGTAATTATGCATCCATGCCTTATACAATTTACAGTACCCGTGCCAAGGTTTGAGAGCTTATTTGCTAATTGCAGATGAATATGCCAGTTAATTAATTAGGAGCTATACACCCTCAATTGTATCTGTACTGATATAATTTATAGTAATACATTTGTCTGGATAATTTATTGCTCATGGAGGGAGGTAACCCATGCTGTTTATTTAAGGCATCTCATTTAGGTGTGATTTAGCACACCAAAAGTTAAGAAATTCAGTTTCCATGTTAGGGAAGAGGAGCAGGTACCTTTGAGGGCAATTCAAATCAAGCACATCTGGACACATGAATGTGCTCCTGGTGAACAGCAGCAATGAAATGAAAGAGTTTATCTTATGAGACAGGATGAGGACTAATCACTAAGAAGTCTCATGAGTTTCCAGGGCCTTGCATACAATTCCTCCTCATCCCAGGTTTTTTATGTGTCCATGGAGCACCTCAGCTCGTTCTTTTTTCCTACTTCCAGTTTGTACTAGTGAAGTGACTGTCCTCTGTCCTACAACGTGACAGTCATCTGTATTTTAAAAATCTGATTCTAGTTTGCTGAAACTTGATTGTCATTTTGTACTTCTTGGGATAGTGGTTAGTTTGTTTATTTTCTCTCCTGCTCATTATCTACATGCCACAGGAAAACAGGAATCATCTGTGCTTTGAGAATGACTGTAACTGGAACATAGCAATGGTTTGGTAAATGTGTATATATCTCTATGTACATAGTTGATCATCTAGGTATAAGCTTAAATATATGGTCCAGGACACTGCAAAGGCCAAGTGAAGTACATAGTGTCATTGGTTTTAATATGAGGCTTTTAAGAGTTAGCAATTTATGAAGGAAGCAGGCAGGATCTTAACTTCTTTTCCTGTGACATGTCTATGACTTAATAAAGATTTTAAATTAAATTTTTTGCTAAGCTTTGGAGGAGATTCTTGCTTACAAAGTATTGCCCCAAACTAAAGTAAAAGTAGGCAAACAATAGGTACCTATAAAGGAAAAGTATATATCCTGTTCTATAACTCTGTTCAAAGCTCACTAGGAATGCTTATGGTGTGCTTGTCAGAATATATTGCTGCCCAATGACATATAAATAAATAACAAATCATGTCAATACATTTGAGAGATCTTAATAATGTTAAATAATTGATTACTAAATACATAATTTGATGGTTTTAATTAATAATATGCTGTAGTGTGGAGTTCTGTCATGGTGACCCCAAGGTCAAGACCTGTAGTTTATGGACTATTAATTAGCCACTAAGTAATTCACTCATCTGACCTGCAAATCTATCAGATTGATGGATAGCAGAGACCTTTATGTACCTAATAGGTATTCTATTTAACTTTCAAAATTTTCAAGCAAAGTTTGATGCCTGAGCAAAATGAAGTGAGAAGAGAGCTTAACAATTTTTAAAGGCTATTTCATCACCTTTCACTTGAAAGCAGATATTAACTTGAAGAATGCCATTGCTGTCTTCACTGTTCTCCCAGGACTACTGACTGAAAGGTACAACTAGTACCTTAATTTTGTTCCTTTAAAAAGAGGAAATCAAAATGATTTTTACAGATCTTTTGAATGTGTAATATCAAGCATAAATTTTAATTGCACTTCATTTACTAAGTGGTGCATTACCTCATCCTTTGGTTTTAACAATGGATTTTCTATAAATCTTCATATGGTTAAACATGATAAACTGCTCAACATATCATGGAACATGGCAGTGCTTATTAGCACTTGAGAAGTTATCGATTGCTTATCTTGATTAATCTTTTATGGGTCTCTGTAGTATTAATTCCACAGAAAAGGCTTTGGAAGTTCTGTAGCATTAGTCTCCTCATTCATACATTCACTTTCAATTACATGGATTTCTTTGACTGCTCTTGCTAGATTAATTATAACCTCTTTGTCACCAGATCTTGATTTCAGTTTATCAAGAATTAGAATTTTAATGAAAAATACGTATTTAAAAAATTCTAATAAAGAGTGGCATTAATGAGACGAGATGTCTCCTGCAATTTGGTAAAAGGAAGGAATTCTTATGTTTCTGACATATTAGGAAGAGAAGTGAATATCAGTTTTAGAGGCACAGTTTCTGATGCATGGGTTTTACCAGATATTCAGCTGCTTCATTTCAGATACAGTCTGGGAAGTTTTCTCTCATTTTTAACTTAATGATGAAGCTTTTCTATAACAAGTAGTATCAGCTTTATCATAAAGCAGAGACAGACTGCCATTTTCTCACTGGTTTTATCTTCAGGAAGGCACAATTCTTATGTCCCAGAGAAGTACCTGCTCTGCTCAACTTTAGGCTATTAAATGGAAATCTTGGTATGTTTGCAACTTCTCTCTTTTGAAGAGTGAAAATATATTCTGGGATTCAAAATTTCACAATGTCTTTGGTCTTGGACAATCCTAGAACCAAAGAGCATGACATTACACAAAATTCACTGGTAGGTAAAATGACTGGACAAACAGAGGTCAATCTAACAAAAAACATCCTAAGAAACTGCTTCAACCACAAGATTGAATACTAACAGAACTTATTATTGCAGTTCTAATTTGATAGGATGTCATCATTTCATGGTCAACTACTGATGAATACTTGGGCCCTGTGGCTTTCCCATCACCATCCCAGTGTATTTTGGGTCTCACTTTCTGCCCTCGTTTTTCATTCTGGATTGTTCATAACCTTTCGTTCTGGTTCATTCATAACCCTAAAATATACATTAAATGAACATTGGGATTAATAGAGGAGGGGAATTCAAGGCTTTGTAACTGCTAAGTGTCCAGCCTGGACTGCTGTGGGGCAGCATTTTGGATTTTGCATTTGCTACCTTTTGCGTGAAGACAGGAAAGAAATTTACATTCATCATATGTGTGTGTTAAAACCTAAAAGAATTGCAGTTATGGAGGAGTCCTAATCTGATGCTGTAAAATGGCAACAGGAGGGTGTGGAAGTTTCCAGTGATTTACAGTAGTGTTGATCCTACTCCAATTCAGAAGAATGGAAAAGCTGTCACTGTCTGGAATGGACAGGGGTCAAACTGGTGTCACTGCGGCAGCACTAGTAATGATCTCACTTTCTTACAAATCTAAACCATTGGAAAAGCAACAGAGGTCTGAAATAAACAAACAAAACCCCCATAGCAATAAAAGGCTGGCTTTATTCTGAGTTAATATCATATTGAAGGAGCAATGAGTCATCTGCCTTATTAATAATAGGCAGATTTTCAATACCAGCATATTTTTTTATTATCAATCCCTCTAGCATGTGTAGGAGCTGGAGTACAGCCAAAAGAAGAGGAGGAGTAGAAAGGTCCCTTGGTTTCATAGGTTAAAAGAAGAAAAATAAGAAAGCAGATGAGCTCAATTCCTGTTTCTATTTAAGTTGAAATCAAAACGTCTTTTGACCTTGAAAAGGTCAATATTCCACCCTGAATGTGGACTTTTCCTTTTTCTGTAACATGCTTTTATATGCAGTGCTAATCCCTGAGAGCTCTGCCATCCTCATAGATATGCTGTGGGAGA
Source organism: Trochalopteron elliotii (assembly GCA_024734555.1). Lineage (NCBI taxonomy): Eukaryota > Metazoa > Chordata > Aves > Passeriformes > Leiothrichidae > Trochalopteron > Trochalopteron elliotii. The sequence goes on along the minus strand of JANPWX010000094.1, from coordinate 1,282,831 downwards.
GGCTTAACTAATCCTGGTCAAGGTCTTCACATGGCAGGTGCCATAAGAATGCAAATCATAGACAATATTGATGACTGAGTATGCATAGACATCTGTGAAGGAATTTAGACATAAATGGTATTTCGACATCCATTGCATTCCTAGGAATATTTGGTATTTTGTTAGTTCTGAAAGCTGTTGAGTGTCAGCTACTGAATATTAAATTTACAAGGTTGCTCCATAGGCAAACCAGGTCACTTCTCCAGAGACACTGAGCAAAGAAATGGACCTGTGGTGTCTTCCTGTTCCTAGCAGTTTTGTCAATCACACTGTGAGGACAAAGATTTCACCACACAAACCCTTGGATTTCATGTAGTGTCAGAAAGGGCTTAAATGCAGATATTTTATTGTATGGGAATGTGCAGGATGCACAGATAGAAAGCAACCTGCTAGGAAATTATCAGTAAGCTGGCATAAAATAGGATTTATACTTGGGCTGTAAACTAAATGGATACATTAACCACAAGATTCCTATAGGGAAAGGAAGTGGGCCATGACTCTAGTGTAGCCTGAGGGTCGTGGCAGCAGCTGCAGAGCAATTGTTCTTTGTGTCATGCAAAATGTTCATCTTGTCTTGTTTCCACATGGGTCTCTACAGAGGGAGAAAGATTTTATTTTCTAAAAATATTGAGGAATTTGTACCAGTACTTTTCAAAGGGTAAACACATGATGTTTCATATACGGATGCACTGTCAATGAAAAAAAAAGTGGTCTGAAAGAATCCTCAAGTTGGTTTAACTTTATTTTGAAATAGTAGATCAGAGAAATGCCTTCTAAAATCAGGATGGTCATGTTATGTCTTTAAATTGGTCTCAGTATCAAGGTTTTATGAAAAGAATTCTATTTTTCAAGTTGGCTTTCAGAACTTAGTAAGCAAATTTGATAAATAGGTAACTAAAGTGAATTGCTGCAAATACATGGCATATCCATGTGAAAAAATGTGGAATTTGCCCAGGAAAGAGTTTAATTTCAAATTTGGTGAGTTGGTTTAAAGTTTTACTCTTTATCTCTATGATATTTTGAGGTAAGAGCCTTCAGCTTCTACTTTGACTTATACAAAAATGTGGATATACAACACCAGTATGTTTGTTGTGGTGGACATCACTTGTGCTTTCTCACAGTCCTTTACCATCTGCATGCTCAGAACAACTGCAGCAAATTCCAGCTTATATCCTCTACCTCATGGTGCAGGGTCCCTTTAAAATCAGTTAAGGAAGTCACGTGAAATACTTTGCAGTATTTGCTGTTTGAGTTACATGGTTTTACTATGGTGCACTGTGGTTTTTTTTTTTAATGAAAGGTGTTTTTACTTGAAAAACAATTATTTTCTTGGGAAGCTTTTTTTCCTCAAAAACATGCCACACAACATCAGAAATGAACATGTTAAAAATTAATTTTCGCTTACAATCTCTTCACTTAAAGGGTAACCTATAATTCTCATACTACTCACTTGAACTTAATGTTTTCCTGTCTTCTAATGGACAGTAATTGAGAGGGATCCATCATCTAAATTATACTCTAGTGCAGAGAATCACTTAGAAAAATGGTGCTATAAACTGGAATCTCTGTGGTAAAAATCAATCCGTGCAAGCTGGTTAGTTTTAAGGAAAGATACTACCTGTCTGTTCGACTTAAATGTAGCTTTATTATGTTTATATTAAAATTGCATATGGAGTGTAAGTCCACTGTTTTTCTAATATGAATTACAGTGATGGCCCTCATAATAATTTTTTTCTTTTGTTTCCACATGCTTCCATGGAAGTCTGTGTCTTCTTCACTGGCATAACTGGATATAGTTTACAAGATTTTAAGGATGTCCTCACAACATTGCTTGCACTTTTTTCCTGCTTTCTGGATTTCAAGAAGGCACCTTTCTTATGTACATTGAGTCTGTAATGTATTCTAGGTGATTGCATTTACTAAAATGAAAATCCTAGGAAGTAAATCCTGAGATAAGAGCATTATTTCTCTTCCCTGCTGCACAAGGGGATCCTCTCCAGCTTGAACTTGTCTGTTTTAGCAGGGTTTGATCCCTTTCTAGTGAGAGATCACCAAAATGACTGTGGAAAAAGCCTGCAGGATGCCTGGAGGAAGCCCCTAACTCATGGGTTGTCAGATGTTTGAGAGTGTTTTTGGAAAGGGATCATTTTGTACCAGCCCTGTCCTTAGTCCTCCTCTTAATTCCTAGTCAGGGTTTGATACCAAGGATATATGGATGCCACCCTGCCAACCTGCCTGTTCCTCACTTCTAGTTTAATGAGAGACAGAGGGAGATGCATTCCCCCTTTGCCCAGAGCACTGCTTCCTCAAATTCAGCCTCCAAACTCTCCTTTTCCAGATATTTGGTGTGTTCCTTCCAGCTATCATCAGTGTCCAGAAGCTTTGTTTCCCAAGTGACTGAGAGCAGCCCTAGGAAATGTGTGGGAAGACCCAGGGGTAAATGCAGTACTGAATCAAATATCTATGTATTGTCTTCCTAGTCTCTAGCAAACTCCAAGGGCCAGTAGGGCTAGGTGAAAATTTAGCAATATGTACTGGATGTCATAATTGAAAATTATTAAGAAATTCATCATAAAAGACAGAAATGAGTCTCCTCTGACCAGCTCTGACCTTGAAATATCCTTCTCCCCTGACACATCCGTTTTTGCTTTCAATAGCTGTGAAGCAGCTTTCTCTGAGAAACTGTGGCTATTCATTTTGCCAGTTTGTAAGCAAGACACAAAGCAATTTTAAAAGCTGTCAGCTTTTAATGACTTCTTCAGGTTAAAAAATACCCTTTGTTTTTCCAGTAACCACTAATATTTCAAAGCTCTTTCAAAAAAATCTTCTGCACTTTGGGGAAAGGGCTAGTTTTATATATATTTATTGGAAAAAAACCCGTACAACAAAACTCCCCAAATCCACGAGCCTTGATATATGAGGGATTTCCTTTTTCCTTTGAAGAAACTAGTACTACAACCTCTATTTTTACTTTTGTCTCCTCCTAGATTTAGACAGAAGCAGCCTGATGGTGTCTGGTGCTATTCTTCTCCTTGCCACTTATGTATGCCTGCTCACAGACTATGATATCACAGCTCATTAATCAGGCAGCAGGTTGGCTGAGAGTGAGATCAGAGCGTGGGCCAATGCCAGTGCTCCTTTCCTCTGATTCATCAGGTGATTTTTTTTTTTCTTACTTTGGTCACAGAAGTGTATAAATAGGAACAGTATTCAATATTTTAATCTCAGGCTAAATTTAAAGGTTTCACTGAGATCAGGTGTATAAGATGGGCTGAGTATCTAAAGTAAGGTTCATCAAGCAGATAAATGAGGTGACAGTGCTAAAATACTGTTTGGCTAGAGATATTTTAATTAAGAGCATGATAAGAGAGTTTATGCTAGCTTTTATAAAAAAATGTGTAAAGAAATAAGGAGTCTTCACTTTACATTGTCATGCAGGGGCCAACCTATTTTCTCTGTGTTTTTGTTATTGAACTACAACAGGCAGGTTGTAGGTTGAACTGTATTGAACTGTAACAGGCAGGTTACTAACCAATGTCCAGATCTGCTAGCAGGGTTAACTGAGTGCAGAGGGAAAAGCCAAATAGTTCCAAAGTCAGGCAAGAACTACCCTGGACAGATTATTTAGGACTCTCTGTGTTTTTTTCTTTAACACTACACATGTTACTATTTACTGTATTTGGGAGCATAATCTTAAGGGTAACCCTTGGTGCTTAAAGAAAATAAATTGTTACTAAAGGATAGCAAAGAATTTCTGGGAAAGAAATGCTGCTGGTTTAGCTTGCCCTCTTTGTGGGCCCTTGCAAGTGGGGAGAAGAAGCCAGGCAGGTGACTTCAGGTGACTGAATTCATGCTCTTTGTCCAAAAGGTTGTTCATCTCATTTCAGGTGGAGCATCTTGCCTAAATGAGCATTCAGCCTCTCCTGGGGTGATTGGTTTGTTCCAACATGACAGCAGTGCTAGGACATTCCTTTGGTTTTCCAGGCATTCATTCAAATTTTACCTTCCTCTGAGCAAGTCCTGAACTGCAGGAAAGGACAGTCAGTGGTTAAAGACTGAACTGTAGCTGCCTCCTTTGCAGAGCAAAGGCTCTCATGGCAGATAAAGGAACACAGCAAGAAGAGCAAAGGAGTAAGATCTTGACAGCCTACAGATGACAACCTGCAAGCAGCAATGTTTGAGACTGCACAGAGAAGTACACTGCAGGGTTTTTTCACTTTTTCAGTGACAGCACTATGACAATACTGTGTCACTGTCAGCAAGAGCTAAGATGATGCCCTGCAAAGTACAGAAAAAATGCTCAGAGTTTTAAATTGAAAATGTTTGCTCTCCAGAAATATCTGGCTGGTCCAGGCTACTTTTTTCACAGATCAAAAGGCTATTGATTAATAACCAGTGCCTCCTGAATGAACTTCTTGTTTTCACTTCGGTGGCAATGGCATGGCAGTAGCAGAGTTGCAGAGGAGTTATGTAAGAAGGAACCCAAATGTTATCCAGTGGCACAGAGGGTTCATGAATTGTGCATTTGAGGATAAACTGTTACAAAATCATCTAGCAACCTAGTTCTCAAAATAAACCCCTTTTATTCCTGCATCTTGATTACTGTGAGCTTTTTCTGTTTGCTTTTCTACTTATTATGAGGGTTTTGCTTTATTCTTGTGCATCCTGTTTCTTTGTTGTAGCCGCTGTAAAAACCTTCCTTCCTTATCTTTCCAGCTTTTTTATTCTTCAAAAAGCTCATTCTTTCCTGCTTCGAAAAAAATTCAGGCTTTTCATTCAACCTTTTCACACCTCTGTCAGTACCAGTCTGCCTATTCTTGCCTATGATTTCTTCAGTTTCTTTTGAAACCAGCCAAGTCCATTTCCCTATGTGTCCATATTTTTATTTTCTCTTCCCTGGTACAAAGAGTTCTGGTCTACATCTCTCTGTTCTTTGTGACTTAATATTTTTTTTTAATATCTATTTCTGATGTACACCTTTCAGGGAGCTAGCTTACAAGCTTTAAGTAGAAGGTTATAGATGCACAGCAGTATTTGTGTTTGCATAAAAAATAATTAGGTAGACTGGCCAGTCTTGCAAGTTCAAGCCTTTGATTGTGCATTGCATTACTTCATTTCACTCCATACTTGGTTTGTATTCTGTCTCAGATGCTAAGCACTTTAGGCAATCTAATTAAAAATATTTCTACAGCACCTTACCCCAAATGCCCCACAAGGTCAGCCTGGCCAATCAGCAGTACCAGTAGCTGTCTCATGCCTCCAGAATTTGGAACTTCCTTTCCCCACTATGTCAAATTTAGTTGGTCTCTGTTTACAATGATTTAAATCAAAGTTAAATTTGGCCCAAATTTTAATAAAACATTCTTCCGAAAGTATTGCAGTGTAGTCAATACTCCTATTGTTTCCTGCTGTGTCTTTATTTGCATGTTAATGGCAGATTATTGTTGTCTTTTCCAGTGTACTTCCCCAGAGACTCTATGCATGTTTTTATTGATTAGTTCCTCTTCATTTAACATTTAAATGGATATTTTCAAATTGGTGCAAAATTATAATAGTGTGTTTGCTCAAGGCAGTTAACTGTGGTATTAGCAGAATCATCCAAGTCTGCTGATTATGCATGCTCAGTACAAAAGAGTTTCAGGACTGCAGTGTAGACCTGCAATTAGGTCTGAGTTACATAAGCAAAAGAGTCCTGGTCCAAAAGCACCCATCATCTCATTTATCTTCCCCAAATGTTAGTACAGGTGGAGTATGAAAGCAGAAAGTACATGTTATTGTAAGAAAAACACAAATCTGAATTTGTAGCCTTCCAAAAACTTTCTATTGCTCTTTCAGTTTATCTAACTCTTGTATGCCAATCTTACCCATTATCCAAGTTATCTTTCCTGTGGTAGAAAATTCAAGGTTTTATTAGGTGATCATGCATGCACTTACTCCATGCAGTAGTGAAAATTTTTGCTGTGAGAACATGGACTGTAATGACTGGTTTGCTGCTTTAAGAGTATGGGCTGCAATCTCACCAAATTATATAGAATTCATCTGGCCTCATTGATATCTACGCAGAAGAAGCATAAATGTAATAGAATAAAAAAGAATATCTATCTAACGTTAAGGAGGCAATGTAGAAGCATTTATGGAGTATACTGGCCTTGCAAATTTGATTTCTTCCTTGTTTCTACAATACCGTTTCCATGTTGGTTTTGAGGCCTGAGGATATGATCATCTTTGCTTTTTGCCTCCTGAGTTAATCTTATTTCTAGCCAGTGCTCTTAAGTAGTCTCAGGTTGGCATTGGGTGCCTTCTAGCAGATTCCAGCTGACAGTTACAACCCGTTGAAAACACGTGTGACACCACAGACATTTTCACAACAGACAAACCCAGCTTTTCTGAGTGATTTCCTTCATCAATCAGAAACACAGAATCATTTAGGTAGGAAAATATCATTGGCTCCAAACGTGTCAGACATTACATTCTCCTGTGGTCTTATTTTCTACGTTTGTCTTCCTTTCCCTCTGTTTAGGTGAAATAAATATAACTGTTCTGCTGAGCACTTCCTCAGTCTTGTCCAAAAGGTTCTTTTAGGCTGAGTAATGAGTCCTGCTTGGAAAGCATCTTGGTGCTTGGGAGAGGTGCTACCTCTGTCAGTATTGTTCTATTGGTGTTTTCTTCCCTCACAGTAAGTTTTGCATTTCCCGTTTAAGCAGGTTGTAGATCTGAAACTCAAAGGTTGTGAACAATCCTAAAATTCGGGTTATTTGCTCACCAGATGTGAAGGAGTTAAATGGCAAAGCTCTGAGTGATCTCTGTGTGATGAACTGTGAATGAATAGCCTACACAGGTAATTGTCCCTTGGGACAAAATGGAGGTTTTCACCCCATTCTGTGGAATTGATGGAATTTACACTGGAAGAGTTCTGTACAAAGAAAACCACTTCATATTTCAGATAGAATTGGAATGTATTTCCTAAAACTGGCATGTTCCTTGAATGTCTAATCAAACATTCTTTAATGCTGACATTCCAACACATTGTGGTAATGTCAAGGGTTGCATCTCTATTTATTAATCAGACACTTAAATCACTGAATCTCAGTCTTCCTTTGGTAGCTCTAAGGAAAAGTATCCAGACTCCTTCCTTTGCTCAAGAACTTGCAGAAGGAGGAGGGTGAGGGGTCCCAGAACCTTGTGTCAGGGAGGGAGGCAAACATAGAACTGTTGGAGGTCTCTGTGATTCAAGATGACACTGGATAACATTCCTTTATGCTTTATAAAAGAGTTGCTGAAGATAGTTCAACACAGTTAAACACAGTCTAGAAAACTGTGGCCCTCTAATCAGGTTCTAGCTGGTTACTGTGGCACAAAATCACATGTTGCTTACAGGATTTGAAATTACGTAAGGATCAGTTAAAAGTTGAGTCTTTTGCCTTTTAAGTGTGCATTTCCTGGCTGTTGTCAGCTTAAAGCAAGCCTTAATGTTATTTTAATGTAGTTTGGTGTGTGGAATGCATCAAAGTAGGTTATATATTGATTTCTCAAACCTCAAAGCTCTGGAGGTAAATCTCTACTGAGCAGTGTCAGAACTTCAGTTAATACAGGAATTGATAGGCATAAAATGTCAGTATTGTGTTTACTGCAGAGATAATATTTGTGTTGAAATTTTAATGCCCATTATATTTAGCCTTTCTAGATTATGGTGAGCTAATCAGAGAAATTTCTCTGGTATATAAATCACTGCACACTACTGAAAATTGTAGACAAGGTAAATCAAGATTTTCGATCAATTTAGTCTTCAATCATTTTTTCTAGCAGCACAGAAGAGAAAGCCCATGTTGTACTTGCAGGTTGGTGGCAAGGAGATGTTTAACATCAAGGCTGGAGATTGATGGTGACATGTTATATTGTGGAGAATGTGAAATGGTGTTTAGGCTGAAATATTAATTTCTAGATTGATGTAGAACTTCATAATTGAGGCCATAAATCAGTGCTAGAATCAACTGGATTATGCATCATCTCAGCTATTGCTCTAGGTCAACACATTCTAAAACTAGTTCAAAGATTTAAAATCTGGAAATTACTGTGGGAAGGTAAATTTGTTTTTGCATAACAGATTATATTCTTGAACCCTGGTAGCATTCACCACAACAGCAGAAATTTTTTTCAAATCTTCACTTTCACAGATAGTTTCTTTTTTTTAAAGGCTTATGAACTTTTTTACTAAAAGATACGTATCCAATCAATAAAGGATGAGGTTTATTTGTAATGAACACCTTATTGTACTCTTCAGTCTCTTTTGCTGTTTGTGAGTTATCTGCACATAGTTTTTGACCTTCAAAATTTGTTCATTTTATGGCAAGATTTATTTGAATACATTCCAGCCTATGGACTGCACTTACCTTGAAATCAGAGTTTGTCATTGCTGCTGTTTATTCTGCATGATTGGCCATCAAAGGCATGTGGTTTGGGTTTTTTTCTTCCAGTTTCTGTCCTGAAAACCACAGAAAGCTTTTAAGCTGCTGCTACTTCTGCCTGAGAACTTAGGTCGACAATGGGTAATGAAGTACAGAATAATCGTTATTAATTAAGTTGAATAACAATATATAAATAATCAAATATTAAAGCTGAAGACTTCTCTGGTATCAATAATGGAGATGTGTCCGAAGTAGGCATTTTCAATGATGCCCAGAAAGGAAAAGAGTATTTTTTAAATAAAAGTTTTTACAAAGGAATTTATCACACATTTGCCAGCAGAGGACTGCATTGGCAAACTGTCCCACATTTAGGGTCTTGTCAATGGGAAATATATAGTGGTCAGAACGACATTTCCAAAAATGCAATTAATAAAAAAACCCAAAAAACCCCACAACCCCAAAACAAACAAAAAACCTCCTGTCGTGAGCTGTGAAGGTGCATGCTGGGATTTGTAGTATTGGCTGTCAAAGCAGCTCTGCATCAACCTAAGGGTGCCTTTACAGACTGATTTGTCAATTGTGATTGCTTTGGGTTATCTTGTGAAAGACTTTTGGCCAACCAATCTCTTTATGAAGTCAATGGGACAAAAAATTGTGAATTCAGAGCTAGAGAGTGATTAATTTCCCTTCATGTTACAGGTGGTTCTCCAAAACTGATGAAGTGAAATGATTGTCTGTCCTGGGTGGACAACTAAGAAAATGCCTCATAGTTTTGGCATGACATATTTTGGGCAGGTTAGAAAATACTCTGCTAATTAGGGGAATTCCAGACGTGTACAGGAAGCATTTTTCAGTAACCCATGATTTTGCTGTGTTTCGTGTAAAGCTATTTGCTTGCCTGCCAAAGTGTTTTATGGTGTGGTGCCAACTGTAATATATTCAGAACGCAAGCTAAAAAAACTCTCCAAATTTTGATGCTGGATGAGCTCATGGGATGGGAACACAAAGAACCTTGAAAACCTCAACATGAATAATTAAGGTAAATAGACAGACTTTTGTACTGCAATTAAAACATGAGGAACTTTTGGGCATCACAGAGCTATCTAGAAATTCAAAACTTCTTAAAACAAAAGAATGTACTGTAGTATCTCTATTATCTAACTATTACACTACATTTTATTATGAACTGACTTGCCTCTCCTTTGTGGAAGGAGTATACTGCCATTCCATCATTACTTCCAGCCTCAGAGAATTACTGTCATCCTTTGAAAATAAACTGAAACAAAAGTCACTGGCATGTTAATGTGTTCAAGAGAATCCTTAATAGTGGATTAGAGGTGGAGCAAATGATACAAGAAGTTACATTTTTGAGTATATTACACGCACTTAGGAGTCTATAGCAGTTTTGCAAGAATCATAAGCTGTAACTCCATAGTCAAAGTGATATGTGGAGCATCCAGAGTATCCAAAGCTCTTGGGAGGAGTGAGATTTTGACAAAATGTTGTAGGGGGAAAAAGTAAATAAACCACAATGAACTTGTGACACCCAGCAATGGAACTGCAGGGGATGGGTGAGGACTGGCCAGAGCCCCAGTTCAGGCATCACTATGTAAAGTCCTGGCTTTAAATCACTTAAAACCATTTGGGGAAAAATCCCAGGGCTGGCTCTGATTGCTATCACTGCCTGAGAGAAACTTCCTGTTTGGGTGCACCTGGGTGATCGTAGACTTTCTGAGTCACCTGCCAGGAGCTGCTCCCACCCACTCCATAGGGTTCTGGGGAAATGTTGTCAGCCCACAAAACCCAAGACTGAGGTGGAAAGAGGCAACAGAAGTGTGGAAAACCAAAGAATTCCCCTGTACTTTGGTTTTAGAGGGTGGGACAGAGATGACTGCCAGGTCAGCATGTGTCAGGGCTTCATCTCCTGACCTTTCCCAGGGCTGGATGAAACATCCTCAGCCCCGGGATGGGAGCAATTCCCTGCACAAGTCAGCCAGCACAGCTCTCCAGGCATGTGCCAGAAATAAGAGAGCAACAGCATCTGCAGCCCCTCTTTCCCCTGAGCCCAGCATAATGAGTGTGGCCAGGGAAGGAGGGTGTGGTGTCAGCCAGCTGCCGAATTAATTAATTGGAGGCTGGAAATACATGGATTGACTCAAGGGCTGCTTTGGCGTGGGCACTGGGGGATGGATTTGACACTGACCAGAGCCAAGGAGCCATAGGCTGGGCTGATAGCAGCTGGTATGACCTTCTGAGATACCACTGAGGGTCTGGCTCCCAAAATAGTTTTAATAGGTTGCAAATTTTTGTCATTGTTAATTGCTTTGTTTATAATCCAAATCTGCAGGGTCGTTTTGTTTTAACGAATCCATTGTTGAACGGCAGCTAAAACATTAGTCTGGTGTCAGGTTTCATTGCCTCTTCCTGGGTAATGGTGTAAAAAATGTAAATAGCTATTTCCTTTCACCAGCCAAGGAGCAGCAGGATCTGCGAAGCACAGGATTGTAGAACAAGAGCAATCTTAGGCCTGAAAGACAGGAGCTGTGTTTCCCTCTTGCCTCCATCATAAACTTCTTTAGTCTTAGTGAGATCATTTGAGCCCTGAATAGCTGACCTCCAGGATTACAAACCACAGAGGGGCAATAAGGTGTATTCTCCTTGTGTCAGGCCCTCCAAGAGAAGGTGCTATGGGAAATGAAAGAGATTATTTTTATTTTATTGTGTCATTCAGCACCTAGCATTGGAAAAATCCTACTGCTGCTGTTTTCCTCTCTGCAGAGGTTGAATCTCTGGCAGAAGGATGAAACAAATTCCTAGATAGATGCATAATCTCACGGAGATGGGACTCACTGTAGATAGAATGTATGTTTGTTGTTTTAACCTGGAGAGATGTGCTGGTTCACCCACACAGCTGAGGACTGGAGTAGGGTCTTGTGCTGCATGAGCAGGATAATCTGCATTGAAGTGTCTTCAAAGGTGGTGAGTAGAAGAGGATGGATAGGGAGATGTGATCTGCTTGCTCTGCTTCTGAGCACTGGGAATGGTGTGTTTGCCCTCCCCCTGAAATGTGTGGTTTTTGGTCTAGCGTGTGTTGGAGGCAATGTGTTAGATGGGAGCAGTGACTCTGCTGGCCCAGAGTGCAAGGACATGTAGGAGCCTCTATCCACTGGCTCTGCTCCTCCCTGAGGGACACAGGGATGGGAGGAGAGATCCAGGCCTTCAGCCCTCCCCCTAAAAACAGGTGATTTAAATCAGAAAGTTTCTAGAAATGCTCCAAAACTAGACAGTCCCCAGTTCCTGCTGCCACCCTTTTCTACTTGTGAAGATCCCTCTCCTTGGATGGAGGCTGGGGAAGATGCCCACATGCCAGCTCCTCAGGAGCTGCTGGGAGTCAGGTGTTGTGCTCCAAGGATTTCAGCTGAAGTGAATGTGCTGGGGTGGAACAGTGGCACTCCATTGTCTGTAGCACTGTAGTCTGTCAGTGCCAGAGGAGTCCTGTGGACAGCTCGGACTGTGCTGGTGTCTGAGATTCCTAACCTGTGCAGAATTCCCAAGTTCAAAAGAAAATCTGCCTTATCCAGGGCAATAGGGTGAAGAGAGGAAGAGAGGTGATGTGATAACCCAGATAAAGATGTAAAATAGATAATGCGAAGCCTTCATAAATTAGGGCATGAGAACAAGTTTAGTACTTCTGCTGAGACAAAAACCCACTTCTTTTTAGAGAATAAGAACAGCGCTGATCGGAATAGTACAAGTTGTGCCAAAGTTGACAAACGTGGAAAATTGCTTCATCCTTTTATTTATTCCTGAACCTTGACAATATTTCGGTTTCTATGGAAGTGCTCTCTTAGGGATTAAACCCTTCTCATCTCAGGAGGGTCATCTAAGGCAGACTTGGGAGGAGAAGAGGAGAGGTGGCTGATGAGGTCCACGAGGCCAAATAGTTCCATGAGCCACAAAAAGGCTGTGGGTTGGCCCCAAGCTGGAGAGGACCTGGCAGTCATGTCTGTGATCTGCCCGATGACAAAGCCTGTCCTTGGCTGGGTGGAGGTGGGTGAGGGGTGCAGGCAGCTCTTGCCACAGTTCCAGCCACTGCCTGAACATCTGGGCAGCTGCCAGGAGCATGTGCACACTGCTGGGCCACTTGAGTCTGAAGCTGTAGCACTTAACTTCCTAGAACATTGTGTGTGTTTGTGTACCTGCAATAGCCATTTATAATTCATTTATAATCCTGGCGTGCTCCTCAGCCTGCAGATGAAAAGGGAATTTCAGCCTGAGATGGGGTTTGCCACGATGTTGCAATAATTGTTCTTTACCATGCACCATTTCTTCGAGGCTCTGTCAATCAAGGAGTTCAATGTCTTCATTATTCTGTAGGTGCATGTCATGCTGGAGGGGAACACCAGCAGGCTCAGTGTTGGGACTTGCCCTGAAACAGCTACAGAGGGAGCTTCCCTGAGAATCGACAGAAGCTTATCTGTACTACAGACCTCTTCTGGAACGTCAAAGTAACATCTTGAGTTCAGAAGCCCTTAATGAACACACCAGACCAAATTCTGCTTCAGAATATGCATGTGCGGCTCCCATTGAAGTAAATGGGCGCTCTGCCTGCATCTGAGATAAGGATCTGACTTGTAGCAAGGCTTAAAGGGGTATACACTGGGTTTTAATGGACTGTTGCCTACAACAGAATGGATTTTTAAGCTATTTTCAGTTATTTCTAGTGTTGCTACAGATTATCTTTTCTTGTTTTGCTGTTACATCTTCTGCATACTGGTTTAATAAGGCATAGAAATGTAAATAAAGCAATCCGACCAGAGAGTTTATTGTGGTTTCTTTAAGGCAATGTCAGGATATTTTACAAGCTTGCAAAATTACATTTATTACACTCCAATCATCTGGCAGACCATAAACACTCTGGAATATTTTAGTTGGAGGAATGGCAATTTTTAAAAAAACCTAGGTAGGGAATATGAGTTTGTTTGAAGAATGAGTGAATTTAGCTAACATCTTTTCATTTTCCTTTAATTTGGCCTGTTTGGCCTTTAAAAGCTGTGCCTCTGACATCTGTTTTTTCTTTGCTGACACCATTCAGGCAAGTAATCAAGGAGAAGTCTGCCACTGCTTTCGCTGCACTAAAATGTGTGTGTGTGTGTTTGGAAATTTCAAACCTTTTCCAAAGAGGAAAACGGTGGGAAAGAAAGGATGAAACAGGATTAACGAGGTAACAAATAAAATAAATTCTAAAGGTAATACATCAAAATAATGGATGCTAAGACAAGGGAAAAATACCACAAAATTATAAATGTTATAAAAAAGAAATGTATATAAAGAAGCAACAGTAAACCTAGAGGTGTGATTCCATTTTATTTCACAAAGCCCAAAGAGAGGACTATTTGGGACACCATATCTGTGTTGAAAGTGTGATGTAGGTGAAAACTGAGCGTGGAGCCCAGCCACTGGTTCTGTGATGCTGCATCCTTCCTTTAATGCTTTTACTTCACAGGATGCCCTGTGAAATAAAAAGAAATAAATCTTTCTCATACAGCAGAGGATTGGCATTTCTGACCCAGGATTAATGTCCCAGGCTTCTGGTCACTGAAAAGTTCAATTCATAGGCAAAAGATCTGAAAAGTATGAACAGTCACATATGTTGACATGATGGAAAGAGCTTGAGATAATGCAGACATTTTTGTACTTATATTTGGAGCAGCCTCTGACATGAGTAAATAACAAATGAGCTCTTCCCTAAATGGGAACTCATATTGGGGATTCTTAAATTCAGAGTTCAAGACTTTTATAGGAATGGGTTCAGGTTTAATACCACTGTCAGTCTGCGAATGTGCCAAGTGTAGATTGTGTGTTTCCTCAAGACTTAGGGTAAATTGTGGCTTTCTGTACACAGACTATCAGGTGTATGTGATATATCTATACGATAGACCAAAAAGAAAAAGAGAGAGTGAGTGAGAGAGAGAGAGAAATCTCAAATCAAAAAAGACACATGCCTGTATTATTTTGGACGTTTATAATTTATGCATACATCATGCCTATTACTCTGACTTGTTAGAAATACTGTTTCTCTCAGTAAAGTTATAAATCCTGCTCTACTGCAACAAGACAGTGTATAAAACCCCTGAGGTAGATCAAGAAAGGAGCATTTCGCTTCTCATTGTCTGAGTATGCTTGGAGAATACAGCTCCACAATATTCCAGAGAAGACTGTGCCAATCACATATCATTGGGCTAATGAGGAGCCAGTGATGGGAAAGATGTCGTTCCATCAACAGCAGAATTTATAAGGTTTAATTTATATTATTTTTTTATCTTGTACAATGAACAGTCCCATCGCTCAGCTCACTCAAGCAAAACTGGAGCTTTTTCTTCACTGGCTTGTTTAAAACACCTCCCTTCTTGGGTTTTCCAACAGTATAATTCTGCTGAATCCTTTCTCACAGTGAGTGCGAAAGATTTGTTCAAGTACCTGTCCTCAGGGTGATTGTTCACTTTCATGGAGGAGTTTATGAATATTGCCTTGCTGAAGCTCTGCTGCTCTTTCAGATAAGATCGAAATTTTCCAGTAGCTTCTGTGGTCGTGAGGAACTGGATAAACATTGTTTCCTTCATACACTGAAGTACAGTAAAAGAAGAAAAACCCAAGCCACAGGAACACAAAGATTTGATCTGAAGAAAGTGTGAGTGGACCATTTTTATGAAATGGCAGAGGAAAGAAAAACGCATCACATGCTGGGCTCCTTCAAAGGGAAGCAAGCATATCCTCCAAAGTGCTGAGAAATGCCAATGAATGCCCTAAAATAGCAGGTGAATGTTACACATGCTGGTGTCTATACATCACAGTTTGCAGGAGATGAGCTGTGGAAACAAACACAAAGCATCCCAAATCATGTATTATTTTGGTAACTCTGCTATTATCAAGCACAGTCAGACTGAGACCACCCCATGCTTCTTTCGAGATGAGATGGAGAAAGACTGGTGAGCTGTGATTGCAGAAGCTATAGGTGGTGAGTCTGTATTTTTCACTCCATGGAAGAGACATTTGTTTGAAAATGTTCCTGGAATAAATATTAACAGACATAAGCACACTCAAGTTCTCAGAACTGTAATTGTACATGTCTGCAGAGCAGCTTTACTCTCAAAAATGTAATGTATGATTTAGAAATGTGATTATCATTAATGAAATTCAGTGAAATAGAGTTATACAATAACCCTAACACAACCAAAGCTTGAAGTGTGCCCAGGCTATGTAAAAGATTAGAAAATGTGAGAAAAGAAAGAGTTTAGCAAGATATTTGCATATTCCAGTTAAAGACATGGAAAGGAAGAAAGAAAAAACATTGTGAAAAAATCCCTTGTCATCCAATCTCTCTGTCTTGTCCCTGGCTCTGATGGATTTTTGAGAGTCATCTGGGGTTTCAGTTACAGGAAGTTTTATCTCACTGATTCTTCTGTTAATATTTCAAATACAACCAGCACAAGTTTTTGCAAGGACCCTGCGTCCTAAGCCAAATGCTGTTACCTGCTTGACAACTTAATATTCCCAAGCCTGGGACTTCTGCCAGGAGAACATATGAGTGAAGTGGGGATGAGGATATTTGTTATTCATCTGTGCAGAAAGTATTTCCATCAGAACTTTACAAACTGAAAGCAAAATTGAAAGAAAAGAAGGAATTAAGGAGATAAAAAGGGTAGATGAAATAGTCAAGGAGGTTTTAGGAATGATTATGTTGAGTATAGCAATTTTGGATTTCTAGTTCTTCAAGGTCTGTGATGCCTGAAAGGACTGGGAAAAATGCATTATTTTTTGGTCTTTGTAAAAAGCACTCCCTAAAGGTGCCAGGCAGCCTGGCTTGTGCTCTGCTGATCTCAGCTGGGTAAATTCCAGCTTTGGAGCACACTATCCAGGAGCCACCTGAGTTTTTGCCCACCACTTTCCACTGAAGTTTACCACTTCCAAGTTTCATAAGCTTTCCTTCCAGGTTATCCCTGCCTTTGCTCTGCTCTGGGGAAGCTCACACAGGGAGACCTTGGAAATTTCACAACTATGTAAAATAACCTTGTGGGAAGGAAGGGTGATGCTTAAATATAATGTCAAGGAATTACGAAAGAAGGGTGGTTCTGGCTCCAAAAATTTATACCAACCCTAGGTTCCTCAGTTTGAAGGTTAAAAGCAGCAGGGAAAAATACGTGTTCACCCAGGCTTTTTAAATAGATCTGGAGCAGGAAGCAAGGCTGTTTTCCTATCTACAGTGTTTTTTTCCCTGCTGTCTCATTCTGGTTAATTGGGTAACTCTCGTTTCTTTGAAAGCACTTTGATTCACCATATGAACACTGGAAGTATAATAAAATCAGGCTGTTTAAGAGTGTGTCTGGAAATGGTGATAAACAGTCCATTTTCTGCAGTTTGTTACATCTTTGGATCATGGTGA
This sequence comes from Trochalopteron elliotii, assembly GCA_024734555.1. Lineage (NCBI taxonomy): Eukaryota > Metazoa > Chordata > Aves > Passeriformes > Leiothrichidae > Trochalopteron > Trochalopteron elliotii. The sequence continues at coordinate 1,265,944 of JANPWX010000094.1, read as the reverse complement.
GTTCTCAGCCTCTGTTAGAGGCCAGCTGATTGCAGTGGGTTTATGAAGGTGCTGATTATTCATTATTTTTCTTGTGACATTTGCTAAGTTTATAAAATTAAAGGGATTGCGCAATGTAAAAATCAATAAATAGAAAATTGCAGTCTCATGACAGAAAGGATTGGTCTTTCTCCCAGCATCAGCTTCAGGGAGTCTGAAGTAGGAAAGCAAAGAGGGTGAATCTGTGATCTGAAGAGTTTTTCTGTTCTCTGGACATCAAATAAGGCAACACTTGTTAAAAAAAAAAAAATAGAACAATTGAGAAATGAAAACCAGGGCCTGCAAATTCACTTGTGCTGAGTTATAGCCTTGTGTAGGTGGTTGGAGGAGGAATAGAATGATGCAGGTAAAGGGCAATGAGATTGTTTTGGTTGGACACTGCAAAGTCAAAAAGTTGATTGTGGTTGGACACTGCAAAGTGTCCAAGAATCTACCAGTAGTACTGAATAGCTCAGGGATGTCATGGCAGTGAAACAAGAAATAATAGGTGTTATTGGTGCTAAAAGAGTAAAAAAAAATATGGAAAAGGAATTTGAGGGTACATGTATCTTCTCCTGGTTTTTCCAGTCCTAAGTTTAACCCTTTGTGCATCAGGACTTGGTAGAGCACAGGGGTTGTTCTTTACCCTAATATTATCAGTAAGGTCTGATGTGACTTTGTTTGAAAAAACCACTCAAAACCAAAAAGAAAAACAGTAAGATATTATACAAGAAGTATCAGGAACTGGCAAGGGCTGGGCCATATGTTTGTCACCAGGCTGCAAAGGCCAGTGTTGGAGAAGTCTCCTGGGGCAGGATAGCTGTAAGGCCTCTGGTGAGTGTGTAGAAGTAGCATAAGCCTGTGAGGCTCCATTTTGGTAGCATATAGCCAAATCTAAGGGTAAGGTTTTTAGGGTGCAGAATGTCTAACACTGCTCAGGGCCCTTTAAAAATCCCAGCCTTTGTGTCTAAATTAACAAACAGTTAATTCACATTTTGCTCTTTAGAGGAAAAAATGCAGAGTGGACGTGGTTACTTGATACTAATTATTTAGCAGGTATAAAAGCATATTCAAGTCCCTAATCTCCTTTCTGAGCAGGCAGGCATGCTCATGTTCAAATAGTTGCACAACTTGCCCATCTCCAGTTGACAAACCCTTCTAACTTTGTTTTCAGATCTGATACACCCCACCCCCAGACAAGCCGTGTGCTTAGCTGGCCTGGAGTAGATCTTGCTGTTAACCTCATCCTCTTTTTTTTGCTCTTCCTGCAGTTTTTTGCCTGCGTTCCATGTATGTTTAAAATACCAGCTCTTGAGGAAAGGGCTGCTTCAGCATTTGCTCCAGGCCTGGGCTTTGGGTGGCTGGACTGGTGTTCAGGGCTTTTGGGAAAGCAAATGAAAAAAAATCAGGGCTGGATTTTGTACTGACTTGAGATGTGAGAGAATTTCACTGCCAGATCATTCTCTGCCTCCTTGTACATCTTATAAGTAATACACCTATATCTGTCTATATGCATCTGCTTGTGTGTGCATAGTTCTGAATAGCTGTATATGGTACCACAAGGACATAGCAGAGATCCTGGGTGCTGTGCCACGAACACAGCTTGATGTTGATATGAACTGTGAAAGATTTCTCATTGCCAGGTCTTTTTCTTGACTCTTCACATCTTTCATTTGATGAAAACTGACCAAAGTCAGTGGGATCACAGAGGATTCAAATAAAAATAAAACCTGGGCTGAGCCTGATACTGGAAATTTTTGCTGAATTAGGCATAAATTAGATGTTATCTTCCAGCCAGTTACAGTGATACCAAAAACAGATACTTCAAACTATTTACAGTGTGTGAGAGTATCTAATCTTCTTTCATATAATTTAAAAACCAAGCCAGGGACAGGATTGTGGTTCCAAGTTGTAGATGGAACAGACACCGTATTTATCTGTGTAGCAAGAAGGTCAAGGAAATAAAGCAATCTTCTTTCAGCTCCCTGCATTATTATCACAAACAATGGCCTGCTGGCACAAAACAAGTTTTAATTGATTGTTGTTATTGATTTTACAGGAAGCAAAGCAGAAGAAATACAACTTGAATTTTGTAAGCCAGGGTGACCTGAAAAATCCAAAGGAGAGAAAGAGATTATAAAACCCTCTCATATTTTGCCCACTCCTGTGAGTTTGCAGCTGAGCACTCCATAAAATCCCTCTCCATTAATTGTCTATTTATGTTTTTTGACCATATTGATTTTCTTTTTATATAATCCCTATCTGAAAGTTTTATTCAGGTTGTTTGCTTTGTGCTGTCACTGTGCAGATCAGTCTTGTTCCTTATGGCCAGTAATTTAAAAACCTCTCTTCCTCTTGTCTCCTTCCACCCTCCTCAAACCCACAAGAGGAAGAAANGTTTGTTTGCTTTCATCTTGTTTTAGTGTAGAGAATTAATTGACCAAAGACTGAGTGGAAGGTAATGCCCTGACCTTGACTATTGCTGGGGAGCTTTACTGAGTGCTGCCCACTGCTGCTAAAGATGAAAGCTGTTGCTTCTTGAAAAATGCTATGCCTGGGTTTCTGGCTGGGATCCCAGCATCTTGGCTGTTTCTGCTGTAAAATGATTCACCCCAACCCAACAAGCCCTGGTGGCAGGACTGGCCTTGTGAAGGAAATTGTTGTCCCCTGGGTAGAGAGAATGACCAGTGGCTTTAGAAGAAAAAAAATTCAGTTCAATCTGGAAAGTTACAACTAAGATGAAAAATTTGGTAAAATGGTTTTTCTTCTTCTCTCTTCTGTTTTTTTTTTTCTTTTTCCTCACCCATTTGTATGTGTTTCATAGGGGAATTTACTTATAGTCTTAGGTGAGATTTGAGACAAAATTTCCTCTGGGAATTCGCAAAGGTTTTGTATGCCTTCCAGTGTACTGTGGGTGACGTGCCCATTCCAAAATTTCTGCCACATCTTCACATGCAGTTCTCTGATAACAAGGCCCAGGACAGCTTTTGTGAAATATGGTTGGACAGACAAGCTATTGCAGTTTAACACATTCCTGTTGTTCACCCACAGCAAATATGAAATAAACTCAGAGAATAAGCTACCATATGTGTTTGGTTTCATAGAGGCTTAAAAGAATATGTGTCATTTAATACTGCTAATACATTACTTTAGTGGTTAAAAACATTCATTGATACACATATATTTGTATATACATACACAATTTTTGTGTTTTAGCTGATTGGTGAAAACTTGTGAAACTTCAGTAACCCAGTAGCAACTTTCTCTTCGTTCCAGCACTAAGGGCAGGATGGTGAGATTTAGCCATGTATACACATGAAAGGAAAACTAGTATTTTCAGGAGGGACTAAACTGGAAATCAGGGAAGATGTAGGTGCAAGAAAGGACAATGTGTTATCTCTGCTGGTGACAAAAGCAGAGGCATTGTCTCCCCTTGTGTCAACATGCAGCCATCAGTTTGGAGCAGGTGTAACATTCCAGGAGGAAGGAAAAAGTCCCTCTTCTCTGAGCTGCCACAGAGATTCTGGCCACCTGATTGCTAGCTGGTGACACTGGTTGCTTCTAGGCATGGCCCCTAAGGTAGAGCTCCTGTCTGTGCCAGCTTCAGAATTGTTTCTTATCAACTACCTAAACTTAAGACCCAGATAGTAAGGGCAGATATTACATTGCTTTTTATATTAGACATTGATGCGTATTTGTATTATGTTATTGTCTTCTGAAACAATCTCCTCCTTCTAAGGCTATAGATTTGTAGCCCCTGACTAATTTCTTAACTTTTTCTTTGCAAAGTTAAGCCCTCTGGGCTTCCTAATTGATCCCTTAAATTATTTTTGTAGGCCTGCTTTGAACTTTCTCTAGCTGTCTATGTGTGGACTGTAGAACTGGTTCCAGCATTTCAGCAGTGGTCTTTTCAGTGCCCCCTTACCTACCACAGGAAAGAGGAAAGTCAAGAGATTGTCTGCCTAAATTTTGTGTCAGTTAGTATTTTCTAGGGTATGGTCCTTTTTCATCTGCACATAAGCAATTAGATGGATCTGTCAGTAAAGTGAATTTGACTGACCAACTAGCACCCAGAAGAACTCAGCTGATGGGGGTCTGGAGCTGGGGCACAAAGTTTACAGCCAGGCACCAACATACAGGTAACTGATTTTGGAGCTGAGTCTTCCTCTGGTTCATATGTAAATGTATGTTTGGCAAAACTGTTGAATACATATATAAATCAGTAAAGTCTTTATGACATAAAAAGTGTACTTTGAAATAATTACAAACTGTTCCTTTTTAGGACTAGTGGCTACAAATCTATGAACAAGATGAAAAATGCCATGCTTCCCTGACCTTCCTAGATGAAATTATTTGAAGTCAAGTTCTCCTCACCCAAACTTATACCCTTCAACTGACTTCAAAGGAGATAAATGAGTCTCTCAGCAGGGCAGAACAGAGGCTTGTTATTCCTGTAACACTTTCTATATGTCATTAACACACTTTTTCTTATCTAACTCTTCTAATAGTCAACCAAATTTTGAGTGTTTATATACAGCTGGATCATTATTATTTTTTGCATTTAAAACTTGGGAAGGGTATTTTTCCCTTCCCTTCTGTTTATATTTACATTTTCAGATAGTACATATACAGTCTAATCATATCACTTTGAAAGTGATATAGAAAGTTGTGCTCTCTTACTCAATCAGATCTAATCAGTTTGGATGGATTCCAAATACTAAGCATTAATCTCACTTAAACCAAACCCCTGATAGTTCATCTAGCCTGAGTATTCATGTCAAAGACATAAAACAATCTCCTTTAATGCCCACAGTACTTTTTAAATTGAGCTTTCACCATCTGTTAATAAAACCTGCTTTGTACTGCTGGTTGTGTTCTGTGGAATGTGTCAGGGGTGAGTTTCTCTTTCTCTCCTATTCTTAAAGGCTGCTTTTTTTTTTTTTCAAAACTATCTGAAAATTATGCAATATAGTTACAAGGAATTAGTCACACCTTGGCAGAATCTCCATTACCTTGGCTTACATCAAAGGGAAGGAGAGAAGTGTGGTCCCTACAAGCCTACAGCATTCCTTTGCCTTGGAGTCCCACTCTGTGATGACAAGTAAATTGGACACTGATGCTTACTTATTTTTCAACACGTGGGTGTAAAGCACATTGACCTTGCAGTTGACTTTTTTAGAGCACCTTTCATCATGGGCCCAAGCTCACAGCATGATGCAGAGCTCTCTGCTGCCTTTCAAGACTCCCTGGAGTGGATTATCCAGAGGCAGAGCTGCTGAGCTGAAGTTCCCCTTTGACTGCCCCCTGTATTTCAGCATCTCACATTAATAATCCTGGGAATGGCACTGTGGTGCTTCCCTGTCAAACTCTTACAGAGCTCATGCCCAAAATAAATGGTGCCTTCAGATGACATTTTGCATGATTCAGCAATTTAAGGTCATAATTTACAGCAAAAGGGGAGTGAACTACAAATTAGAAAGGGCAAGAGGAAGAATCCATGTTCTTCTGGGGCAGACTTTTCTGAGCACACCACTGGCTCTTACTGGCTGCTGTGTCTGATTCCAGCTTTGCTTGGGAAAACAGGTGAGGTGTGTGCATTAGTTGGTTTTAAAAGTCACGGCTAGACTTGTTTTCTATGATTCTGCATAAAAATAAGTGAAAAATAGAAGCATTTTTGTTGATTTGAGATAAAAAGGGATGCATTTGAAGGATGGATCAAGTTTCATTTCTGAGCAAGAACTGCTGAGCAAGAGACTTTATTGTCAACATGCTTGATGACACTGGGGTCTAAGAAATGCATAAGCATCCAGGTACACATTTATTCTCCTCAAGAAAGAGGCGTTGGAATATTTTGGAAATGTTTTGCAGCTAGCAAAGCAGTTGTTTGGTCTTCTGACTGCCTGAAGGCAAAAAGTATTTCAGTTCAATCTCAGAGGTTTTGATAGTTACACGACAAGTATAGGAAAAGTGTGAGATGTCAAAAGACTGCCACACTCAACTTTTCCTTGGTGTCAACTCTTTCCTTCTCTGAAACCTGTTTTGCTGGGAAGTGTAGAAGTGGTGCCGTGGCATCTCACCTCAGTGCCAGTCTGACAGTATCAGCCCTCCATAGTGCAAGGAGAGGATGCTGTCCTTGGTTGGTGCAGTAATTAATTTGTTATTAGAGTACTGCTGCAAAACCCCCAAGAAAGCGCTATGGCCTGCAACCCTGCAGATTGTGCAAAACTCTGCTGTCTCCATGTTCACCCTGGGACATCCATCCCTGGGATTTGCTTTTGAGGCACACTAAATTACACCCGAAAAGTGTGTAGAGCCATGTGCATCTGCACCTCCACCTCTCACCTCACAAGTCTCTGCTGGGAAGCTGCTTTAAAATAACTATGGTAGAATTTAACTGAGATGATAGCTATGATGGCGATGGTGATTTTATGAGTTTCAAAACGTAACTTGAACATGGATTTCACTTAGCAGATGTGTTAAATAACAAAATACACCCTGGAATTCAATTTGTATTTCATTGTACAATAAGTTAATTTCTTCAGCTACTTTTTCAGCTTCCTCTTAACACTTTTGTTTTTACTTGAAAGTTTTTTGTTTGGATATAATAAGGCTTTGTGTCTCTTGATTCCTTATCTTATGTGGGTGGTAAAAAAATTGCTCTCCTGCTTCAATATTTGTGGTTGTGTGGGGCAGGTGGTTTCACGCAGAGCTGAGCAAAATATCTGTAGTAAATAAAAAAAGACGTGTGAGTTTCTTTGCCTGAGATTTCTTTATTCATCTGGAACCTTTGTTGCAAACCCCAGGGAACCAGAAGAAGAGCTGGTTTCAGGCATGCTTTTGCCAACCTTTGCAGCTTCCAGAAACCTGGAGTTGGTTTGGTCTTTTGTTGTGTGTTGCAGGCCAGCCTTCCTGGAATTCCAGCTGCTTCCTGCGTTGCCCAGGGGTCCCACTTCTTATCTCTTGTTCTGGGCTCCAGGCATCATTTTGTTCCACTGTCCCCAAGGCTCAAGCATGGAATGGGTAAAGACTAGATCCTTGGGACTGATGTTCAAACATGAGATGTGGAGTAGGTCTGTGAGACCTGATAAACTCTCCAGGAGCCTCAGTCATGTGGGTCCTTGCATGCTGAGCATGCTGAGCTCTGCTTCCAGGACAGAGGTGGATCCTGGACATTTGTCAGCTGGTAAAAAAGCAAATCTGTCCAGGTACTCCCCTGGGTATTGCTCACAGCTATCCGGGGGAAACAGACCAGGTATAACACCTTCAAATTAGATAATGGCTAGGACTTAATGTTGCCTCCTAAGGACACTAGGAATTTAACCCAAATTTATTGTAGTAGACTTCTCGGGAGAGATTTCATGTGTTTGTTGCTTGTTGCTAATGGACTCTGCCATTTGGATGTTCATCTCAAAGAACCTGTAGGGTTTGAAATTCACTCTTAATGCACTTAAGGTGTCTTTTGAGCTTCATGCTAACACCTTCTGGGATTACTGTGAGATCCCACATCCCTTCCAAAATACTTGCTGCTGTGCTGTCTCATCTGTTGCCATTACAGCAAGGAATTCTGGACACCTGAAATCATGCATCCTGTCACTTTGCTCTGGGTCTTGGATCTGCAATATGGTGACAATTTGTGTGAAGACCCTCCTGCACCAAGTCATATATGCACTAAGGCGTGTAACATTTGCTAGAACTACTTAAATCCTTGCCTTTATGAATGTATAAATTAATCTTTATATAATATTTTAAATTATACACTTGATGTGTACAGAATTTATTTATTTAAATCATGATTTTTTAAACGAGTCAGCTGACATTTCTCAGGCAGCAAGGCAAGGGGAGGACTGTGAACACTTGCATGGTATAATATCAAGCTGAGGGGGAGATGAGATTTTTGCTTCTGGACTTCAGAAGGTCAAAATCAGTGTGGGAACTTTTCCCAGTGGTGGCAGCTGCAAATGTCAGGGAGAATTGCTTTTCTAGCAGCTTCCCAGGACAGATTTTCACAGTCAGAACCATTAATTTCTTGTGTACTCTTGGAAAAACATAATAAAAGAAACCTGGATATCATTTTGAGTTTGAGTTGATTTTGGGGATGAATTCGGAGGCATATAAGCAAGGGAGTGCAAGGAATATATTAATTTCTGTTATATTTGGTGTATTAATGAAAAGAACACCCAAAGCAGGCACTGACCAAACACATACTTATTTAAAAGCAGAAGACTGGAAATTTGAAATGTCTGTGTGACATTTCTGATAATGTCATGTCCTAAATATGACTATTAATAACATGAATATTTATCTATGACAACATCAAATTTAATTTCCTGTAAGCAGTGTAACTCAGGTGTATAATGATGTGGCACATATATTCCAGAGCACAGCAAACACAAAGCTGTATCCATTTGAAAAACTGCTAAGCAGCTGATGTGCTGCATTTGTTATGTATTTTTGAGGTGTTCATGGATGTCTATCCCAGAGACCTGACAGGAGACTTTCGAATTGTTTCAGATGCTTTTAAATGGAAAAAACAGTGACAATCTCCACAAGATGTTGTTGATAACTTGAAATCTCAGAACAAATGCAACTGATTCATAAACAAGAGTCAGACTGAGATGTTTCAGTACCAGCAAGTCTCCACTCAGGTGATCTGTCTGGGTACCCCTGCTCCCCATCAGAGCCCATCCCATCCAACATAAGCAGCTAGAAAATAGCTGGTGACACAATGCAGAATAGATAGCTTAAAGTAGCACCAGGGAATCTTTTAATTCTGTATTTTGTTTCAGAGACACCTTAACTAGTATTTTGTCTTGCTGCAGCACCTCAGGAGGGCAGGTGTGTTGTTATCTGAGCAATAACCCAGCCAGCTGCCTTCAAAGGGAAGGGTGGGTAAGTCCTTATGTCTGCAAGAACCGGGGGGTAGAGAAACTGCACTTTCACAAATATGGCCCATTTTTTTATGACCAACACCTTCATTTTTTTCCTTTTAAAAAGGCCAGAAGATGGTAATGAGACTCTCTTGCAATTTTATGGAGGAATTAAAACATTGGCATAAGTAGGTGGCAAAAGGCAGCAATGGTAATGTGACCACCTCTTCTTTTGCCAGCTGACTTCACTTCCTTAATGTTTATACTTACAGTGAAGCAACTTGGACAGGTTGAATTGCCACAAATTTTCTTCAGGGCATGACAGCCTAAGTGGAAGGAGTTGGTGGCTTGTGTTTGTAAGCTTTCAGGTTCCCTTGGAGTAGGAGGTTTTCACGTCTCTTGTAGAAGACCCAGCAGGTGAGTCTGTGTTAGATCGTGCAAATTCTCTATAAATCACACATCTCCTCCTCCAGGAGGGATCCCTCACAGGCTGGTGAAGCTCTGTATCCCAGGGAGGGTAGTAACCTCCTTCAGAAGCCCATCAACTTCAACCCCACAGGTACTAAAATCTCTCCAGATAATTTAATGGCACGTGATGGATGTAAATCTGCATGCTGCCTGGAGGTTAAAAAGGATGTAATAGCAACGTAAGAATAGGTAGTCCTAAATTTCCAAAGAGCAATTTTGCAATCTAAGATTCATACAATGTGCATTAACGTAACAGAACATTATCTTCAGTGAAACAAAATGTTCTATTTTATAACAAGTGCCAATAAATATCTCACTGATATCACATTTCAGTATCAGAGAACCCTACAAACATAGAGTAGGTTGGGTTGAAGGGACATTGAAGATCATCTAGTTCCAGCTCCCCTGTCATGGACCCTTTATATAGCAATATTTGTACTTTAAAGGACTCTACAGCCTATCTCATGGTCCAGTCCAAGACTTCTCTGAACTTAAGCATTTTTAATTAAATGCCATTGTGGATATTTTAAATTAAATAAAAGAACTTTGGAGCTTCTGAGGTGCACTATGCGTCAGGTATGTAGGTGACATTTTGGTATAAAAAAATAATTACCCCTAGGAAACAAAATGAATCAGAAAATACTGGCAAATAACATGACAGAGCTTTTTCTAAGGCAAAAATAACTGTTAGATGAACTGGCATTAACTTTGAAAATGTCTTTAAATTTCTCCCTGAAGATGGGTTATACACGGCCTCTTTAAGCCTCCCTTTCCTTGTAGCTTCATATGTGATCCATATGAAATCCACATAGGCTTGATTTTCCTGCCTTGATTGTGCTGCTATTTTCACAAGTATACAGTGATTTTTAAAAACTATTTGTCTGAACAAACATCCATAAAGCCCACTTTTCACTCTTGCTCAGCTGTCACCATCCACACAAGGTCAGAGGCAGCAGAGCAGCAGAGCTCTTGGCTCTGATTGTCTTTTCCTACAGTGGAAAAAGGGACAGGACAGGCTGTCCACCTCTGGATTCTGGGAGCACTAAACCCCAGCTGGGAGCATGCCTCAACATGCTGCAAGTTGTGCTAAGGTTGCTAAGTGACTTAAATCCACTGCACAGAATACAACCATATAGCCTCAAAACAGCAGAACCTGACTTGGTTTCTAGTAACTCATTAAAATGACTCTACAATTCTTTTGATGTTCTGTACTAGTCTGGTCACATTCCTTTCTGTTTTATAGTATGGTAATAACAACATTCTTGTAAACAGTCATATAAACTCTAACCTTCATATTGCTCTCGTCAGATGATATGAAAGCATTTTCACATCAGGATTTGGCTTTCTCTACCCCCATAAATCATATCCCACACCATCAAAGGAGGAGGGCGAAAAAGTAGGGATGCACAAGTTGATTACTGTTTGGTCACTTGCTCAGGGCAGCCATGACATCCTGTGAAGGCTGAATTATTTTTTTGCAAATATTGCTTCTATAAATTCATTGTTTAGAGCTATTGGTGTTTCCATTCTCTTTCAGAGGAAACTCTGCTTTGAACAGATAGACTCCTGCCTGGATGTTGATGCCCACTTATTGATTATCAGCCTGTGCTCTCTCCATTATTATCAATACACTGTCATCTTCTACTTGCATGGAACCTGTGGTAATATAACCTGTGATAATATTTTCTGGGAGCTCGAGTTCTGTATCACACAGCTGGCAGTGGAGAATTGCAGAAAGAGAGGAGGCTGAGGAGGTAAAAAAAGGAAACCACTCTGGTTTAGCCATTCTTGTCCACTGATAGCAGCAGACAAAAGAAAGACAACTGGTTTTAGCCACGGAAGTGTGCTGCAAGGAGGACAGGCAGCAATTTCCAGATGTCTCTGGCCAAAGGCTTGGCACTTAAGCATTTGCTCAAACAAAAGGGCCAAGGATAAGGGACTGCACCCTTTGCAAACAACGCGGCACATGGACATGCACTCACATGCAAAGAATTTACACCGGCTGAACAGTTTTCCAGGCAGTCAGTAAATATGACTTATGCCTTCTCTTTCTCCATCAATAGTTGAAAAAATCTGGGGGCAAAACAAGATACAATGATTTTCCTGACATTGTAAATGACAAGGAAAGATTTCAGATATTTTAACATGTCCTCAGCTTGCTTGCTTACTTTTCTTTGCTTCTATTTCTTTCTTCTTATGATTATTCTTTTTCTATATCCCAGACAACACTGCATTCTTCTTTGGACTGTCCAGTTAGAGCAGAGAGACAAAGTAATATACTGTGAACCTATCACAGACCACGAAAAGGAAACTGTAAATGCTCAAATGAACAAACTGCCAGCAATTTCTAAATAAGCAATGTGTTACACAGCATATCTGCTGAAGGCTGATACATTTATAGTAGTTGCAATCTGCTGGAGAATTTTTTGCAAGTAGGGAAAAAAAAAAAGCAGCTAGATTTGACAGATAAATTTTTCACAGTGTTACCCTTTGTTTATAGACCTTCTCTCCTTTTAGTGTACCCTAGAGCAAATCTCTGCCTTTTCAAAGGGCCACGCCATTGTTCAACTGAAACGCTATTATTTCTTCTCTCAAGTTTGATTAAATTACTTGGCACTCAGACAGAAGTTGATAATAATACAAACACAGTGATCAAGGTGGCAGATGTGCCGTTATTCTCTCAATGGCAAATAACTAATTCTTCAAACTGGGGCTACGCAGGGCTAGAGCAGTACAGGGGCTACACAGGGAACATTACAGTGAGTTTTACATATGTTAATTGAAATGGGATTGAGAATTTATTGGGGGACATTTAAATAATTGCTTTCCTCAGCAAATACAGTCTGGCTGTTGGTTTGTGGATGGTGAATGTGTGGAGATTGCAGAGATTAGGGCCAGAGAGGAAAGCAGAGGTTGGAGGCAGCTGACAGTGCCTGCAGAGCAGTGGGGCTCAGCTGCCCTGCAGGAACTTGCTCCCACATCTGAGGCCTAGAATAAAAGGTGTATTTTTAAAATGTGCTAGCTAAAATGCTTTAATTAACACCTGTTTAAGCCCTGGAATAAGCAGCACAGTGTATTTTCTGTTATATCAGCTGATGGAAAGGTGGCTTAATTAGGTGGAGGAGTCCAGGGAAGAATTAGGACACCCTGGTCCTTGGAAAGGACCAAGTGGTGAAAAGGGGAGCCCTGCATCTTTCCTAGGAAGATTAAAGTAGCCACCCTTTGAGGCAGGATCAGAAACTAGAGATTTAAAATATATTAGCTCAAATGCTTGAGCTAATAAGTTTCAAAATAAATCTTTTCTAGACTACACAAGCCCTGAGGGAAGAGCAAAGAGATTAAGGTAAAAATAGAAAGCATGAAGTGCCTAATAATGAGCCACACCTGTTTAGCAAAGTTTCCCTATCTCTGGTCTGGTCTACACCCCGGGTTTGTATCAGTATGACTGGCTTGGCCAGGAAAGTGTTTTTCTAAGGGACTGGGAGGATGAGTAGGTTGCCACGAGGGAGCCACGTGACAGTGGTGAAGGCCCTGAGGGCAACCATGGAATTGTCTGCAGAAAATGTTTCCCTCTCACTTGTCCCAATACTGGAGGAGTTTTGGTTGTGTCATGTGTAGATAAACTACGGACTGTTTCAGAAGATCTAAATGTGATTTAATAATTTAATTATTTAATTACTTGGAGACAAGTGGTTTTCATTTACTACAATGGATCTCAATCTTGTTGGCCTCCAGGCTCTATTGTACTGTAAATATTATTACTCATAATAAAAACCAACATAACGTTTTTTCCCAAAACTCCAAGATTTGGTCTTCAGCTGCTGATGCTGGTTCAGACTGGGAGAGGAAGTAGATATAAAACACCAAGGAAACTTTCTTTGAGATTTCTTATGTTATTTCAAAGACCCCAAAGTCCACATAACCTCCAGAGAGCTACAGGTTAACAGCTTGCAACCTGCCAGTCTTCTTCAGTCAGTCTTTTTTGTCCATCGTGAGAGTTGTCACAGCTATGAAGATAAAAACTGTGAAGTTCAAAGTTGTGAAGACTTTGCCCATGTCTGTAATTTACATTTCAGTGTGGGAAGCCATGTGTAGGACATACTGGCTAAAATTGCAGGTAACTCATAACATTACACTCTTTATTTTGGACTTGCATTGTGGGGTTTTTTAGTATAATGGGCAGGAATACATCACTCTTCATGAAAAACTTTGAGATCCACTAAATGAGATGTTAAAGATTAAGCTCTAGAGTAGGGGACACTCAGTTTTGAGACCTGAGAATTTGTGTTTGTGTGAAACAAGACCTGTCTCCCATGACAATTCATGACCAATCATTTATTCAGTAGAACCTTACCCCCAGAGGAGCTACAGGAGCTTGGGCATCCAAGTGTCCATGCTGACATCTTGATTTCACTGAAGTCAGCAGGAGTTTTGCCACTGATGTCTCCTCCTCAGAGTTCGCCCCACACCCTTGTCAGAGTGGGCAATAATCCTGGTGAGACTGTAGGACAAAGGCAGTCACAGTATAAACAGAGATATAAATTGTATCTGGGGTTAAGAGGCACAGATGAATATATATTAGGTAGCTTCCATAACATAGGAAAGTTGCCAGAGAGGCTTTTTTGCTAAAACCTTCTTAGACCTTTGTCGATGTCTCTTTCTCCTACCAACTATCTATTTAATATTGCTAGGGAGAAAGGTGAGGAACCTCTGTTCACTCGTGCTCATTTTTAACAGTTCATTACAATATATTCCATACTCATCTCAGCTGCCTGTCTGTCTGATCAAGATGAAGATGTAAGCTCCATCATCAGATCATTAAAATAAATCTGAATTTGGTTATGTGTAAACACAGCGACAAGGTCTAATCCTTCAGTTGTAAGTGAATTTGGTTACATTTACCTTATTAATACTCATAAAAACCCTACTGAGAGGAAAATAATTGCATTTTCCAGAACACTTTTCTGATATATTTTAGCCTAATATAGAATAATTAGAAAGCAAATGAGAGAAGTCAAAAGTAAAGAAGAGAAAGAATCAGCAAACTGATATGAGTGATTTTTATGGTCCTATTTTCATGGCACAAGGCCATCTGATGATTATTAACTATGAGATGACAGCTTGGGCTGGGTTTTGTGAACAACTGAACAGAGCTGAAGAACCGACCAAAAGGAGAGAGAATTTCCCAACACCTTCTTTCTTTACTAATTTTTTCCCTAATGCCCTTTTTTTGTCTTTCCTTCCCTTTCCCAGATGCAAAGTCTCACTGCTCTGATTCCAGCCTTGGGACAGCTGGATTCTGCTATAAGCCAGTTAAAACTCATTAACCCAGCAGAATTTTTTTGTTTGTTTGTTTTCTTGTGGAGTCTATTTTCTGCCATGGGTTGAGCTGGCTCAAAGGGGTCAGTGACACTAGAAGTGGAGCCAAAGTAATAACAGCAGTGAGGGAGGATGAGGGACTGGCTGAGGAAGAGAAGGAACATTATTTTGGTGGCAATAAGCTGTCAGACTGGCACATCCTGTGTCATTAAATTGTAGCTCGAATATGCAAGTTCATTTCCACTGGAAAGAACACTTCTGATTTCTTCTGCACTCTGGATTCCTGGCAGATTTCTTCTATTTTGGTGAAATGTAACTACTCATCAGAAAGTGAGAACTTCTGACACAACGCGTTGTGGGGGGAAGTGAGAAGGAGGTGTCCTTTGTGGCAATGTGCCACACCAGATCAGCAAGAACACCTAACTGCACCCCAAGTGTCTTGCCCAAGATCACATGGGAAATCTGTGGCAGAATGAAAAGCTGGCCCTCTCTCTTGTAACAGCAAGAAAATTGCTGTACCCCAAAACTGCAGGATCTTGCTGCTGCTCAGGTAGGATTAGGTGGTATACAGGAAAGGGATGGTTCCTCACAGATGTAGGATAATCTGTGTCATCCAGCATTTCAGCTCATCTTGCTTTCTACACATTAGAGAATGTTTTAAACTTGAAAGCATGGGATTATTAGACTTCCAAATTTGTCAGCAAAAATGGTTGCTCTGAAAAGTTCTGACCCCAGAACTGTCTGAAAAGTTAATGAATTTTGCTAAGTTGCCAGCCTTGGGGATGTCCTTTCACAGTCAGTTTTGAGGGGCAGAATAGGTGAAAAATTCTTTCCCCCTTACCAGTTTTGATTTCACCGGACACTCTTTATTCCTTTCTGGCAGCAGTAATAAATTTTCCCAACTCCTGCATTTCTGTCGAACAGTGAGAGCCGAGCTTCTTCTGTCTCTTTCCGGGTGGCTGCTGGGCAATGTTACAAATCGAGGATCCTGGACGCGATCCTGGCTTCCCCCCTGTTCCCTGCCGTCATCCCAGTAACTCCGATTACCTGAGCTCGCCACCGCGAAGCTGCTTGCGAAGGGAGATGCTGATTCTTGTCTGTCTGACAAAGGTATCGTGGGATGACTTATTTCCCGAGGGGGTGAAGGGCTGGAAATGGCTGTGGAGATGGAAGAGTTATTTTTTTCCCCGGCGGGAGCGGCGTCCCGGCGTGCGCAGCAGATGGCGCTGCGCCTTTAATTCCTGTGACAGCCACCACCGCTGTCTGCTCTGCTCCCTTCCCACCAGAACTGCATCAAAAAAATTTCTGGAAAAACAGAAAACTGTGTTATGTTATATTTTACTAGATTTACCTTTTTTTTTTTTTTTTTTTTTTTTTTTTTTTTTTTTGGCAACAACCACCATTTCTGGCCATGGAGACAGAAAAGTACCGTGCCAAAAATTCTAGTTAGATTTGTTTGGTTTTTTTTTTTTTTCTTCTTAACCATAACTACATGGTACATATAATACCTGAACATAATAATAAATCCCAGGAATGACACGGTTAATTTGGGGTAATCAAAGTGCACTTTCTTGGAATATTTATAAGATTTATAATTATTTACGTACTGTCTCCAGGGAACAATGGGAACTGTTAAACAATTTGCTGAAATACAAGCAGGACATGTATAATGTGGGAGAGTAAAAGAGTTTTATTTTCTTCAGCCTCAACCTCTCACAAGTCTATATTACTTTCAGTACTCCCATTTCTAGATTATATGTGGAATGATAAGAGAAAAGGGTATACTTCAAGGGAAAGGGACTGTTCTATCCACATTGCAATTTTCATAGTCCTGCCTTAAAACACAATTTATCTTTATGGCTCACATAGAAGTGATATATCACCTTGCACAGTAAATAGGCAAGGTGAACTTGGTGGTAAAGTTTAAACTTACTTTAACATTTTCTTGGGTTATAAAAATATTCATCCCTATGGCACCTTAATTTAGAGATTAACACATATCCTTTTCCACACAATATTTTCAATGCCATGGTTCATGAATACCTGCTTTTTATATCTCTCCTTTTAGTGTTGGAGCTGGGGAACTGTCAAAGGAATGAATTGTATATACTGTATTTTTTTCAGTGTGTGTAGGTTTTACAAACTGATATGAGTGGTTTTTATGCTCCTATGCTCCGTTATGTTATTGAGACATCACAGAGAATACATAAAAAGATTCATAATATTGGTATGCACAAGCCATGGGGCTGAACCATTGCATTGAACTCTAATGTGGCTTGTGGAGTTGCATGGGAAGAGTGAAATGTATCAAGGCCTTGCTTTTGGATCTGTGTTTTTTCCTCTCCCATAGTTTGCCTGGAGAAGGGGATAAGAATTTATAGATAGATACAAACAATACATAGATAGATACAAACAATCACTATGCTTTAGAAAAGGAAAAGCACCTCAGCTTCCTGCATTCACCTAAATGCCTTAACTTGGTCTCTCTCCTCGTGGTCTTGGAAAGCTGACCTGAAGGTTACAGGCTTCCCCTCTGCCCAGGGATGACACAGAATAAGCAATAACCCTATTGTCTGGAAATGTAGTTGCCAGTGGCAGCAGATAGAAACATTTAGACTTTCACCTGTTTTCTGAAGATTTGCCAAATGTCACCACGTTTGTCTCTGGAATTGAATATTTGTTGAGACTGGATGTTCCAAGACTCAGTCCTGTGGTTTGTAGCCTGTAAATGCTCCTCTGGAAAGAAAAGGGTTCAGGATAAAACTGTGAGACTTGAATAGGGTGGAAGCTGAGACTTGAGGACGTAAACCCCCTTTGTGTGAGTCCCTTTGGATGAGGATGTGAGTCAAAGCCAAGACACTCACTCCTTTTCACAGATGTTTTCTTGACTCAGGGTCCAGGTTAGCACCACTCCCTCCTTCCCACTGGGTTAAGGGGAGAGTGAAGGCTGGACCAGCTGAGTTCCTGCATCCTGGTCAATATTTGGTCAATATTTGGTCAATATTTGGTCCCTCAGACAGGATTTAGAGGGGCTCTTCTCTGCTGCTGACATGGGCTATGGCACTGTTAAGGCCCCCAGGAATGGAGAGACATGGAAATGGGAAATTGTGACTCTGAGGGTGTTTTACAGTCCTAGAGGTTGATTGCCAGTGCCAAAGATCAAACTGCCTTTAATTTCTCTGCACCTAATCCTCTTTTTTTTCAAGGTGAGGTGCTATACTCCAGCTCATTATACAGGTCTGTCCTTACTCCCAATGAGGCTAATGGTAAAACTCCCACCAAGAGAAGCCTGTCCTACATTTAGAAGCAGCCAAGGACTGGTGGAAGCTGTAGTTACAACCACTATACTGTTTTCTGTAAAAGAGAAAATTAATTTTTAAAAGGGGAGATAAACTCTCACTCGAGGCAGTTCTCCTTTCAAATTTATTCTTAAATCAATAAAAAAAGTTTGATTTTGTTCCTGTTTCTAAATACACACCTCACACAACAAAAAAAATTCCACAAATGTTAATATATGTGGCAATACAAGCACTGCTTTTTGTAGTTTATTTAAAAAGCTCCAAAATAAACCCAAAGATAATCACACTTAGACCAAAGACATACTTAGGATAAAATAAAGACACAGCCACAGTAGTTATAGTCTAGAAGTGACTGGGGTACAATAAAGTATAGTCACAACTAAATTATGTCTTGGACTAAAGTAGATACATAGTATTAATTGGATGTAGGCCCTTTAACCTTTCTACAGGAAGCAAACTTGAGATCTAATAATTTTTGTAAAGATGAGCTTTCTGTGCTTCCAGTAATATTTCTGGGCTTTGAAAGGATCCTGACTTTCCTTTCAGATTGTTTTGATGAGATTGGCTCTAATATTTCAACCATGCCAACTGAGCAGGGCTAAGAGAGGATACAGGAAGTTTAATTGCCTTTTTCAAAGGATACAAATACTCTGCTGGTGCTCTCTGCTCACTGCTGTGGATCCTTTTAAGGTACTTCGTTGATAAACATTTTCATGGATGTGAAAAATTGTGGCAGAAAGAAGTGTTAGGAGTGTTAATGATCCAAGCATCTCAGTTTACAAAGAAGTAGCTTGTTGGGAAGAAGACAATGGAGACAACAGTCTCATATCATTTTATATCATACACAAAGCTGATTAAAATTTCATTTCTCTGTTATGTTCGCTACTTTTCACTGTCATTACCTGTGTCCAGAATAAGGTCCTGAATTAATGATTGTGCTTTTAAAATATACAGAATTATCTAATTCCTCCCTCCAACAAGTATCTTCTTTTTAGCAAACCAATTCAATTTTAACCCCAAACCAGTGCTGTCTTCACTAAGAAGAGTAAAACCCTAATTCAGGTTGACAAATCCTCATCTACAGTTTAAAAAAGTAGTGGGTGGGTTTGTGTGACTTGCTTTTGTTGTGATAGTCTGTTATGAGATGGACCTCATCTACCCTAACTCTTGCTGTGAAGAGTTTTGGAGAAGCCTGAAGGGCTCCTGATGTGCAGTTTACATCTGTCTAAAATGGGGAAAGATGCCCTTCCTCATTCTGCCTTGCAGAACTGCTCAGGAGGTGATAATGACGAGCAAAGTAGGCATAAAAAGATGCAGAGTTGGCAACAGCTGTCACCACCATCCCTTTAGAGAAGGCCTGGCCATGGTCAAAGAGGATTAAGGGACATTTTTATCCTAGTAACTGGAGTGGGCTAAAAGAATATACATACTTATGTATATGTCATCTGAAGAGCCAAGTTTTAACAGCCACAGGCCATAAAACCTGAAATCCTGGACTAGCTACAGGCAGGGAAACCACCACACACTCACCAGTGGCCTGGATAAACATTTGCTATTAATTTCCTCTTCGTGCAGATGCAGCTTCATCCTAACAGCTGACGTTTTATGAAGGATCAGATTTTGTTTCCTTGTAAAAAGAATTAGAGAAATGCTTAAAAGCCAAAACAAATCTGAGGAGTGAAGGGTGATGACATCTAACAGGTCTGCAGGAAACCACTTCTGCTGAGCTTGGGCATTAACACTCTGTGTATAGGAAAGGAGGACATGAGTTAAAATAATATTTTTTTTTTTGTCTCTGCCCTCCCCACCCCATGGACAGATGTGGCACCAGGGGACAGTCTGGACCTGCTGAAACTGCTGAGCACAATGGCCTCAGGCTACCTGACCTACAACAGCCACACCATGAACAAACACTGCCAGGGATGGAGAGGCAGAGGGTGCCTATGGCCAGCCCAGGCTGACCTGCTCCTCCCAGCCAGCACCAATGTCCCCAGTGTCCCCAGGCCATGGCCTCAGCAAGCAGGTGGCTCTCTCCATGCTGGCACAATGGACTGGTGAGGAAGAAGAAGAGGGGTGGCAGAGTGCCTGGCTCAGGGATTATTCCCACCTTGTGACACAGGTGTCATCTCCCAGGTTTGTGTCATCAGTGAACATGCTGAGGAGGCATTTGCCCCTTCACCCCAATTATTGATGAACAAGTTAAACAGCACTGGAGCCAGTTTTGAACCTTGGGGGCTCCACCAGTGAGAAGCCTTCAGCTGGACCCTGTGCCACTCACTGATCATGACCCTCTGGGGTCACTGATCATGACCTTCAGCTCATTCTCAATCCACCCCACTGTCCACTCATCCTGTCCACGCTTCCTGAGTTTGTGAATGAGGATGTTGTGAGAGACAGTGTCAAAGCCTTGCTAAAGCTGAGGCAGACAACAGTCACTGCTCTTCCCTCATCCATCCAGGTGATCATTTCATCACAGAAAGTGATCAAGTTGGCCAGGCATGATTTGCCTTTAGTGAATCCATGCTGACTCCTTGTGATCACCTTCTTGTCACCCATGTGGACAGAGATGGCTTCCAGAATGAGGTGCTTCATCCCCTTATTAGGGATTGAGATGAGGCTGACTGGCCAGTAGTTCTCTGGGTCTTCCTTGCCCTTTTTGAAGACTGGAGTGACTGTTGGTTTCTGGCAGTCCTCGAGCACCTCTCCTGATCGCCACAACTGATAACAAATGAAATATAACTAAGTGTTCCTGAAGGTTAGGGCAGGTGCTGTGCAATCCTTCAGTCTTTTACTAGCTGTCAATGCCTGTTTATAAGTGAGGTCAACAAGATGTTTACTGTATGGTTGAATGGTTTATTTGAAGTAAAGATGTATGATCTTTGAATGAAGATATTAATGATGTGACAAAAAAATCCTGAAAAAGTACTTCTTTCAATAGGATCAACAGTTAAAGTCATGTACTAACAAGCTAGATGCCAAAAGTAGCTGCAAGGAACATAATAATACTGATTTTTGCTGTAAAAATAGAAAACAGGAAAAGCAATAAATCCGTTAATTTACTCAACTTTAAAAAACTAGCTTAGGATATGAAGTTCTAATTATCTCTAATTGTTGTAGCTAATGATTTTCTTAATCAAATAAAGCATTTTTTTTTGAGTTTTACACATTCTTCCTAAGTAGAAATGATGTCACTTTATCAAAAGTTGATTTCTCTTTCACTTAAATCCTGTTTCTCAAATTAATTAATGCAGGACCTTATTTTGGACACAGGTAATGACAGTGAAAGGTAGTGAACATAATAGAGAAATGAAATTTTAATCAGTTTTGTGTATGATATAAAACACTGTTATCTCCATTGTCTTCTTCCCAACAAGCTACTTCTTTGTAAACTGAAATACTTGAATCATTAGCTAATGCTAATGTGACAATGCAAGCTCTGCTATTAGGACAAATAATTAAACAAAAATTTTAGCTGCAATTGTAGCTGAGGGCTGGATTCAAAGAATCACAATTCTTAATTTTAGATCTGTGTGTTGCTCCCATTGCTTCTTCTATTCCTCTTCCAGTACACAGACTGGGGCACGTTCGGTTAAGAAGCAAGTGGTATTTAATTTTCTTTTTGGCATTAATCATGTGATCTCAAGTGTTCTCTTGCTCCCTCCTACCAGTTCCTGTGCTGAATTGAGCATAATTATTTTTCTTGAGGTTTTCCTGTAGCTTTCAGCTCTCTGCTGTCTGGGAGTTTCACAAAAAAGAGTGATTTTTTTTTCTGCAGCAGTCCAAGAGATGAGATATGGCCTTAACCTGACCCAACAGGTGAGGTACATGGTAGGCCAGAAATATTTGCTGGATTTGAGTGCCCAGTTTCTGATAGTTAGAGTTTGACTTTGCCCAGCATGGAGTCATATTTTATGTGGTAGTTGCCTGTGAGTGGTCAGCACTTCTGCAGCTCAGAGACCCCACAGAATCTGGCCAGGGACCCAGCAAGTGAAGATGTACAATTTATAACAGTGAGAGAAGGAGCTGGTTGAAATTGCTTGCCTTGCTTTGCATAGGAGATGAGCAGCAGAAATACAACCAGCTCTCAAGGACAGGGGAGAAACCATCCTCCCTCCTCTGGTAAAGCCCTAGGAGCAGATTTAGTGGGAGAAACTGTGAGCTGTGACCATCTCCTATTACCTTCCCTGATGGGATACCTGCAGTCCAGGTCATTCCTGGAGAATGGCTGTGCTGCAGTGCATTATCACTGTGCCTGAATCCTCTTTTCTTTTTGTGCTATTATAAGACATCCATACCCCATGGGCAGCAGCCTCCCTTTGTTACATCCTCCCATCCATCATCAGCACCGTCCATTTTGTGCCCGGCAGGAGGGAGAAGTATATGATCATGCTATTAAAGATAATGCCTATGCAAAAAAGGGATTGAATCAGGCCTGGAGAGGCAATTTGATTCTGGCACTTCCTCACATCTGATTGCAACTGCAAGATTCTTTTCACACAGTTTGAGGTGTGTAATTTCACATACTTGAGTGGGGGGAGGAAAAAAAGTAGACTGCCAAAATAGGCATTTCGTTATGCAAGGTCACAGTGAGTCCCAGGAGAGGCAGTGGGGCTGGAGTCTGTGTTGGCCACTGTAAGCTCTGTTACTTCAGTTAATAGAGGAGCAACATTAATAATCACCAGATACCAGTGTTCTGCTGAAAACACTGGGAGGTTTTTTCCTATAGGGCAGACTGGACAATTTTTAGTGGATCTTGCAGGTATTTCAGGGCAGCAGGGGATGTGCAAAGCCCCTAAACTGTGTTTTCCACTTCAGGTTCAGGAGAGAAATTTGATGTACTATTTTTCTAGATTTTCCACTTTATTGTGCCAAATGAAATTGGGACAGGAGTATTTAATTACTCCTAACTTTGTCCAGCCACAGTTTCCTTCAGATTTCCCTGTTGCTGGAGACCCAGCCTTCATGCTCTGTCATCTTTAGTTGCTCAGATCTTCTAGTTTTAATGGACTTTCTCAGCCATATTTTAAGGTTCCCTTCCTCTATGGCTCCCACAGCTTGCTTCCTCACACACTACTGGCATTAGGCTCTGGCCTCCCCTTGTCTGTCATCTGAAACAAGCATCTGGCTGTCCTTAGATTTCCAGCCAGTTCCTCAAATTAGTTTCTTCATTTGCCTCTGGATTCTCCCTATTCCCCCCTACTTCCAACTTGGAGATCTATTTCCGTATCCTTCACCAAGGGGGTTGAAAGGATGGGTAACCCTGTCCTTTAGAGTACCTCAAAATGGATGGAAATAGCTTGTAGTTACTCAGAGCAGTGAGGCAGTGTCAAATCTCTTTATCTCCAATCCAAAGTGCTGATGTTGTGGATGTACCTTCAGGGAATGACTGAGGTTTCAGAAGTCCATGGTTCTTGTGTGACCTGTGGTTTTCTAAAGGTTGCAATAATTCCTTGGTGTAGATTTTGTAGATATGTACAGAGATAGTAAAGGATGTGTTTCAGGGATAACCAACATCTGAATGCCAAAATTCAAGTACGTTTTCCAAAGCATTAAAGTCCTGAAAAAAGGTGGTTACCACATGGTTTTAACATGGACAAAGCAGGTAGTTCTCCATGGTCTTGTTATTGGAAATAGGCAAAGTCTTTTGACTGAAGTTTTCTGAAGAAGATTTTTCAAGTTTAGACAAGTGTCTGACAGGTCAGTGTTCAGTCCAGTCATCAGCACTGGGACCCTAAAATGGGAATAGTTGAGTAATCTCAATAATAGTTCTCTAAAATGGGAAGAGTTGAATAATCTCAATAATAGTTGGTTTTTCCAGCAGCTCCTACGAAACTCCTATGCATTGGGCCTAACTGCACTCCTCAGGGAAGTGGTTCCAGTGTCAAACTTGTCTCACTCAGCTCAAGAAGCCTGAGTTCAGGCACATTGGTCATTCTTGGGGTGTCCTGCTCAGGCCCAGAAGTTGGACTCAGTGATCCTGATGGGTCCCTTCCAACTCAACATATCCTATTGATTTCATGATAATTCAGTTTCACATTTATCCAGTTTTATAATAATCTAAATCAACAGAAGAATGGGGTGATGGGAACTGTGGAATAGCCACTATATCTGATGGGTAGGGATATCAGCCAAGGATGACAGATATTTATGCAAAAATGTTAATGATTAAGAATGGTTTGTCTATTTAAAAACATTCCTGAAGTTATTTATTTGAATCCCATAAACATTTTCAAGAGGAGTTTTAAATCTAGACTAACCTTTACAGATGCAAACTTCAGCAGGTGTCTCAGAGCTAGGAAAATCTATTGTCGTGCCTGTAAATAGTATCTGCTGATGCTATTTGTTTCCTGAATAAGTGGCTTGGTAAGAAAGAAAACCATAAGCCTGGGAATGGATTTTTTCTCCATTTTTAGTCTCAATCACACTATAGTCAATACTACTTAAAATTGAGATGGAACCCTCGTTTACAGGTTAGAAGAGTTAAATTTTGTATAAGGTGTGGATAAAAAAAGCTTTTCAATTGAACAAAGTCATTAAGATGATGAAGCACAGCAGATCAGCATTTCTCATCCTCACTCATTAAAACACTTACTCTCAGGTATCTTTCAGGGCAAACATGCTGAATGTATTTGAAGAACTTCACATAACCCCACCTCTTGATTATCTGCATTCCGGGAGCATTTTGCATTACCATTCATCTATTTGCCTTAGATCATGAATGATCTGAGGATTTGTAGTCACAGTCAAATTATGGTAATCTTACAAACTTCTGTGCGTCAATTAAGCAGCAACAACAGCTCATGTGTATGGCCTTAGCCAGTTTTCCCACTCTGAGAGAGTGTTACCTGAGATAATGTGCCTTGCAACTGGATTGGGATCATGAACCTATGGGGCACTGCCAATTATTTTGACTTGGCTGATGTTAAGAGGCTTTTTAAACTGAAAGCTCAAAGTACTTTATGAATCTGAGCCCTTTGCTCGCTTTCAGTCCTGGGTACATGGTAGTCTCACAAGTCTTTAAAACACTGCTCCAAAAGTTAGGCTGCTTTATATAATAAATTAACGTGAGAACTTTGGAAAATTCTAAATAATTTCTCTGAAATTATGGGTGTCTTATCTATCTCTTGCTAGATGAAAAAATGTCTACTAATGACTTTGACCTTTTGCTGACAGTTTTTTTCTGTTGACTTGAATATTGTGGGAGTGGCAGCATAGTTAAAGTTGGAATTTCCCACCCATTTTTCCACTGTTTCTCCCAGTAGACCAACAGATGTTCCTCATTAACTTTCAGCAGATAGATTTCTTGTTGATAACTCTGTTTTTTTTTTTTTTTTATTGCACGTAGGAAGATGGGAAGTGTCTTATTTTTAAAACACATCTCCATGCCCTAGCACTTGTCACAGAATTTTTGAAAAATATTGTTATTTCAAAGCATAATAGTAAGTCTTGTTGGTTAGGTCTTCAAGAGTATACTGAAGTTCTAAAATTAAATGTAGAATATTAAGCAGTTTTCTGATTAACCAAAACTTCATGTGTCTGAACCCCTCCTTGATTTTATTATCAATTATAATTTTATTAAAATTATTTGAAATTTTAATGCTGGAGGATTTTGCAAAATGAAATTTACTGGCTCATGTGTTCCTGCATCATATCAAGAGGGTGTTACCACTAGAGATTTTTTTGCTTGAAACAAGTCCTGCACAGAATATTCTCAGTGCATTTGCATTTTTTGGCAATTTTCTTGGCAATGAAAATGCTTCTTAACCAAAAATTTAATTTTGAATGAGATAACTAAAAATGTTTTCCCCTGAAAACTTCCATAAGAACACAAACATTTTTGTTATAAAATTTAATGTTTTCTTTCTGTCTCCATTAATGTTAAGCCACAATGAATATTCTGCTTGTAGATGAAAGGCTGCTGTCACACTTATTGCATCTATTTAACTTGGGTGTTGCTCATCTGTCTTATCTCCTGCATGTAAAGGATCCTGATGGTTCTGGGTCCTCTCTGTGTTATGAAGACATATAAACTATAAATGCTAATACTTACCTTTAACTTCCTTCCAGAGCTGTATATTTTCATTGTACCAACAGAAATGCCATCAGCTCTTGGCAGTTTAAATTACATTCAGGGTAACAGGGTCAGTGTTTGACTAATTAATAAAATTACACGATTGAAATGTCCAAAGAAACTGTAATATTTGATGTCTAATTACTGTCCAAGCCACCGTAAATGAGAAATTGTAGTGAATCTCCTAGTAAAATACAAAAATATTCACACAGGACATACACTCTGAGGACATACCACTACAAGTGCTCAGTGTTAGAGAGGTTGAAGACATGACTGAACTTCTCTTGCATGTACCTAATTATTGGTGCCTGTGAAAAATTAACATTATGGGTAATTTCAGCCCATCTGTGACAAAGTGTGCATGTTCCTTCTCTAGACAAGGGACATGTCAACAACCAGTCAGCATTAGAGCAAAGTGACAGTCACATCTGACATAAGAAAGGGGTTTTTTTATGCAGAAGAATCCTGTAGCCAAGTACTGTCTCAGCAAAATCTTGGTGTGTGTCTCCTCAAATCAGCCTTGTCCTGCTACATTCTCCTGCATTGGCTTTGTCTCTTTAGATTTAATGCTCTCCATGCCCAGGGCTTCCAGCTGGAGGCATCCCTGGCATCTGACATAGGTGGCCACACTCTGCCCTGGCCCCTAGCTGGTTGGATGTCAAGCATCAGTAATAAAAACCTGTAACAGGCCTAGTCCTGATCTCTGGTCTTACTGGAACGCAGCTCAAATCCAGTGACACAAAACCACTTCACGTCTTTTGCTAGACAGGGGAAAACCTTCCCCAAGAAGCTCATAAATCCCTCATTTTCCCCCCATGTTTCTTACTCCACCGTAGCTCCCTGACTTCTGAAACCTGTGAGAAAGCAATTTGCTGAAAGGCAAGTGTCTGTTGGGTTGCAGGAGATCATTTAGTGCTGGTTTCCACCTCGGGCATTCTGGAAAGGCTCTGCTACATGAGGTGCATTTCAGAGATCCAACTGTGTGCTAAACGAGTCCTGCATCCCTGCCTCGTAGCTCTGGGAATGTGAGGCAGGTAATTAAGAAATCACACAGCACAGGTGTGCCAGGTGAAGTTTGGTAGCTTGCTTTTGATCTAAATTGAGATGCTCTGGGGATTTAACTTCTTAAACAAAAAGGGC
Source organism: Trochalopteron elliotii (assembly GCA_024734555.1). Classification (NCBI taxonomy): domain Eukaryota; kingdom Metazoa; phylum Chordata; class Aves; order Passeriformes; family Leiothrichidae; genus Trochalopteron; species Trochalopteron elliotii. The sequence goes on along the minus strand of JANPWX010000094.1, from coordinate 1,238,762 downwards.
ATAAATAAATAATCAGGATTTTTTTTTTTTTAAGGTTGGAACATGCAGGCTATAAAATTTTGTCTTGGATGTACACAAGTAGGCAATCCTAGAAGATTAAGGCTAGAGCTTTGTTTTACATGGGGGTGTTGTTTTCATTAACTTGGGTCTGATTAGTTTTTTCACTGGGAATTTCCCCACTGATATAAACAGGAACAGTACTTCGTTTTTGGGAACTAACTAAGGAATAAGCTATGAAAGTGTCTTTAAAACAGACCTCAAAAAACCAAGAAACCAACCCCAAACCTAGAGTATTAATTATAGCACAGGAGTGACTCAAAGCATTTCTTTTTAATATTCATAATTGAAAATGAGACAGCTTTAAAGTCTGTAATGAGTCCTTCAGTGTACTGTACTCTAGTTAGAGCACTATTTCATAGCTGGAAGCCAAGAAACAGGCTGACAATAAATTCTTAAATTATTCTAAGCCCACACAGTAGCCTCTTGCCACAAAGTTTCGGCATGGTGCCTATTTTGCTACCATGTGGGTGGGTGAGATTGGGATAAACAAGAACACAACTGCCCGCTTTTGATTTTTAATCTTCACTGAAGTTCAGTCTCGCACAGATGGTTTCTGTAAGTTTGAAATGTTTAAATGCCTCTCTCTTCTTACACAATTCCCCAATAAAGATGAGATAAAAAAAGTTATGTAAAAAAGGGGTCTTGTATTTTCAAGTTTGAATCACAAAAATGAAGTGCCAGGAAATAAGAGGAGTATCACCCGGAAAGGTTTAGCCTGGCTCTTTGGTCTTCTGAAGTAGGAAAGCTTTCATGTAACTTTCTCCAAACAAATTGGGTGGCTATCTCTGATCTATCAGAGTGCCCTTAAATTACTTCTTGTGATACCTTGGGGAAGGGAGGTAGGGCAGGTGATGTCATAGGGCTCCTTTCAGCCCCACTGTGTGATGCTGGCTCCTCTCCTTTGGAGAGGGAACTTCAAGGGAGGGCATAAGGAGTGTGGGTCTGGAGGGGGCTCATACAAAGCCAGGACAAGGACAGGGGCAGACCTCTTGCAACACTGCAAGCATGTTGTGAACAATTTCCAAATGTTAATTTTATCCTTGTGTTTCAGTAGAGCAACAGACCAGTTCTCATTCTGAGTTGCAAACCCTTTTTGTGGAGAGTTTGATAGTGGATGTGACTCACAGCCTGCAGTACAGTACTGGGGGAAAGCTGAGATTGCAGTGTAGCCTTGGAGTACATTTTAGAGAAATGCCTGTCTGATGGACACAGGAATGGATGGAGGAGCTGGTCTGGAACTCTGAAATCAAAACCGAATATAGACAATGATTTTGCAAAGCATGGATTCTGGGTTGGGTAAGATAAAGACAGAAACTGAAGTAGCAGAGACCATGTCAAAACCATTCTTCTTTTATTTGGTAAGTTTTGGACCTCTGCTTCAACACATCTCCAGCAAGAATAAAAAAAAATGTTGAGTTCTTGGCTGTGTAGGATCCTGAAGGGATAATTCATTTCCATACAATATTATCTTACAGTTGGCTGATTTGTTTTCTGATGAAATGTCCTCTACTGTCACCCATTAGGCTTTTCATAAGAACAAGGTTCTTCTCTCACTCTTATTCTTAGGAAGTCTAGAATATTAACATGCATTTCTCCCATCTCCCTCACTCCATCACTTCCTCCTCTTATCAGCCTTTGTCTAAAATCTGGAGATCAAAAATCAAATGTTTTTGTTTATATGCACTTCAAAATATTATTGTTTTCCGAAAGTTAAAAAATACTTTTCCCCCTAAATATCATCTAGAAACACTTCTTTTTCCCTTACCAGGTGTAGTTCAGGGAAATTCTGCTCCCTTCATGCCATCCTTTCCTTCAGTCAGCAGAATACAGAATTTGCCCTTTGTCCTTTTTCTTTACCAATAATTCCCTTCCAATTACAAGATGTGTAAATTAAAATGAAAGGGGAACATATTCTCAGCTAAAGACCTCAGGTTTGGATTTCTCTCCAAATGGTGAATTCCTCTCACAGAGGTATTGGGTTTTGTCACTAGAACAAAGATATTCTGATGTTTTGACTTGGAGGAGATCTGGAATATTAACAATAACACAGGAATTATGGGGAAATCTGGACTGCGAGTAAGATCAGCCTGTACTTCACTGCTGTCCCAAGCATGAGTCCCTCCTGTGCTGCTGCAGAGGATTGTGCACTCTGCTTCTGGGTCCATAGGAGATTAGGTAGATAGCAGTTTCCCAGCTAGGAAGACAACACTCTTCTCCCGGAGCTGAAGAACTGTTTTCTTTTAAGCAGATTTTATTTCAGTAATGATAAAGAAGCTGGTGAAGCAACTTAGAGGACCTCAGCAAAAATAAACTGGGCACAATGGATAGGAATTTGACAGATCTAAGAGATTTATAAGCCTGTTTAGACAGATGTTACTGACCACTTCACCATGGCTCTTTTCCATGTTTCAGGTTAGCTTGGAACTGGAGCTGCAGGGAGTAGCTGCACTCTGACTAATAAAGAGTCTCAACAAGTCCTGTAAGTGCAGTCTCAGAGATGAGCTACAGCGTTCCTAGGTATGCTGAAGCCTGGGTATGTGGACACAAAAGATGGGTCCCGCCAGAAAACCAGCAGAGCCCCTTATTGCTGCCTTCTCGTGGCAAGGGTGGTTGGGTGCTCTACCCTTCACAGTGAAGGTTAAAGCAGCCACTCAAATACACAAAGGTGCAATGTTGCATGTTGCAATTGACCCATACATAAAAATGGGCAGCAGCGAGTTTAGCCTTACAGACCCTTCCAGGGTGAAATGCAGGGACAGGCTCCATGGACTCCTGAGAGTTCAGTGCTTGGGGTCAGGCATGGCAGGCTCTCAGGGATCACACAATCCAAGTCAATGTTGCTTTCATATGAAGCCCAGAGAGTGGACACAGGTTCCCCTTTGGATCAGACTCATACTGAGGTCCTTCACCCTGCCACCTCAGTCTGTTACTGCAGTGGCAGCACAATTATTGCCAGGGCAATCCCACTTCTTGTCCTGCTTAAACAGTGGGGGCTCACTGCCAAGCACAGTGGGAGCTTTCCTAGGTTTCAAGGGTCTCTTACATCAGTAATATGCTCAGCAGTTGGAGGGGATTAATCTTCCCTTATTCAGACATCAAACTGAATCTCGAAGAACTTGTGTAACTTCACATCTCCATTGCAGCACTAGTCCAAAGCTCTTTTTCCCCACATGAAAATGCTCTTTCAAGGATTGCATAGGGTGGTTCTGAGTTTAGAACTTGTTTAGGTGTCATATTTATGAGTATATGAAATGAAGAGGCTGATGGTAGGATCTATGGCTCCTTAAATTTTGCATGAATATATGCATGTTACTGTTTTCAAAAATATTTTTGCAGTATGAAAGATTAAAGAAAATAATTTAATTGCTTTAAAAATGCAACAATTGATCTTTTGATGTTTTAGTGTATAGTTGAGCTTTACTTTTAAGTAGGTACTAAAACTAGTGTGCTCCATTTATTTATTACTGGGGCAAATTTGCCACTTGATAGAGCAAAAACCAAATAAATAAAATGAGCAAACAAAAAAACGCAACAAACATGTTGCCAACTTATAGTAGGATCTCCCCCAGGTAAAATACTTATTTTCTTCTGTTTTGAAAATGAAATCTTAATCTCATTATCTCTTGAAGGAAAATTGTTCTGATATATTTTCTGTAGGTAAGAGGACTTGCTTTAATGTGCTTTGTTTATGCTGCTGTTTTTACGGTAGGTAATAGAATTTATTAGGCTTATTATGAACTTATAGAATCTGTTTGACAATGGCTTTTTAATGAAGTCTTAGCTCTTCTGGACACAGGTTAGGAAAACACAGTACTACAATAACACCGGCCTTGTCAATAGGTCTCTGAAACATGGGAACATACATTGATCTCAATGCAGGATATATGGCTATTGATTTTAGTTGCAGACCAAGAATTGTGTCTGTCATTTATGTGTTACTACACCCTAATTTCCCTAACTCCTCCATCGAAACACTTCTCTTGTCCATCCATTTTCTGGGGAATGTGGACATGCTTGAAAGTTGTACCCAGGAGTGCTCTCTTCCTTTGGACTCCTCCTTCCACTGTCCAGGGCTCAGCAGCCTGGCAGCACAGCACTATGAAGGATCTTATACACAAGGCAGGTGAGGAGTTTAGAGATAAAAGCTTATATTTGGAATTACATGCAGAAAGAGATTGAAAGCATGTGCAGGCTCCTAAGGGCTGCAGCAGAGCAGACCTTGGTAACCCAGAGGGAAGGAGCCAAGGGCACAGACAGCAGAGGTCACATGTGAGAGGCCTTGTCTTCATGTCTACTTTGTACTGGACAGAAGGAGAGCACAGGGCTCACCGTGTTTGCTGGGAAATCTATAATTTTTTGGTATTGCTGATATTTCAGTATGTTTCCAGTTTTGAAAACATGGACTGACAAAGAAGGGAGAGCTATCAGGAAAAGGCCAGTTGGTACCTGCCATTGGGTTGGATCATTTCCCTGCCTTTTTACAGATACAAAAGAGGGGAACCTTGCAGGTGTATGGCACTAGAGTCTCTGGATACTGAACTAGACAGAGAAGAGAGAGACAGCTCTGCTAAGTCTACTACACAAAGATCTGCAGATAATCCTACATCCGCTGTTGTCTTTGTGGCTTGTTTGCTGAGGAGAGTCTTGCACGGATCATAAATGTCCTTGCACACCCTCCCCTTGAACCAGATATCTGTTTTAGATGACCTCTAGGCATATTTACAAGTACTTTCAAACGTTCTGAAGCATAAGTCATGAGATTAGGGTATTATTTATTGGCTACCTTTTGTAATTCTTATATTACCTACAGTAAACTAGTGGTCTAGATTGTCTACTGAAACAGCAGAAAGTGACAATCCACAGCATCATATCCTGCAGCACGACATTCCTTCCTAGTATGACAGGTTGGAAAATCATTGTAGAGCCCTTTCCATGGAGGGATTGGGAGTGTGGCAAGGAGTTTTCTGCAGCTGTTAGGTGGAGTATGGCATCTGATAGAGAACTTTTAGGGATATATTTATATATATAAATTGTCAGCCGCTGGGTGTTTGTTAGATTAATGTCCTCTCCTTAATATGAATGCATAGAAGGTAGACTATGTGATTATGCAGGTATGGTAATTATCCTTCAAAGAGTTGGAAGGCTTTGACGTAACCTCTGTGTCCCAAATGTGCTGGTTCCAGCACTCTCTAGAGGGAAGGATAAGGACTTGAACCTGCAGGCCTTTCCCATATGACAATCTGGTATTATGCCTTATAAAATCTGGCAAAATTGTAAATGACAGTAACCTTTATAAGCGTTAAAATGACTTAGCAGAGTTTATTTTTTTTTCCCTGATAAATAAATTCTCTTATGTGCTGCTCCAACATGCAGAGACATGCATGAGCTATTGTAAGTACTCCAATTTATAAATGCTTCACAACAGGCCACAACAAGCTAGCATCAGCTTTTAAGTATTTTTAAATTATTTTTTATGTGTCTTTACAGCATGTCATAATGCATCTTATAATAAAACAATTTCTCAGATGATTATTAATTATTATTTTCCAACTGTATCTACAATGCAGTGGCACTTGGCTGGGAACGTGAGGGTTGAATCAGCCTCACACAAGTTCACCCAAAGAGGAGAGCCCATATTTCTGCATCACCATTCCAGAACTTGTAGGCAAAGACAGCAGACGTTCAACATCCAGTAATCCTGGATTCTTTCAGTTATTTTGTTTTGAACAGATGTCCACTCTGTTTTCTCTACCCCATCATCATTTCCACTTGCATTATTTTTGCCTTGTTTTAGGTTGAAATAGATGTTCTTGCCAAGAAAGGAGTCACCTGGCTCACTAGAGCTGATCTGAGACACATTTTTTTGTCTATATTCTCACATTCATTATGGAAGATTAGTTCACAGATGATTAGTTCACGCCTGGGTCTTTTGGGGGAGAATTATCACAGGTATCAGTTGTATGAGGTTATAAAGTTTTTCAAGTTTTCAAGTTTAAAGTTTTCCTGTAAAGGAAGTTGTCAGGAGCCTGAGGGTACTTACTGGTCCAGCCAAGCCTCCACCCACCCCTGCCCATGGCCCAGGAGTGCCACTTCAACTCAGCCTGGGGCTGTCAGCCTTTTTCCCAGAGATGCCCTAGGAGTGAAATCTCCCACTCTTTCTCTGACCCCGTGTCCTTCTGCTCCTGGATGGATCCCTTGGATGATCCCTGGCCCTGCTCCATGCCTGGGTGTGCTGGGGGCTGCCAATGGACCCTGCTGGGACTGACAGCACTGAGGAGGAATGGGACTGTGTTGTGTCCTGCTCATTTCCACAGACTCAACTGTGCAGCAACATCCAGGTTTTGTGGTGTTTTCTAGGAAGGGCAGCAAGCATACTGCTGAAGTGTAGTCAGTAACATTAGACTTGTTTTCTAAGCTTTTTAGGGACACAGAGCTTCTTTCCTAAACAGAAACAGGTACCTTTCCCCCAGCCCCTCCCAGGTCTGTGCCTTCTTTGTGTACTTTTGGGTCTGGCTTGTATCACTAAGAGCTCTAAGGCTCATCAGATTTTGTTGTGTGATTCAAGTGGAGCTTTGCCAAGGAGAAACCTTAATTTTAGTTTCTAATCATCAATAAGAACAGGTGTGGCAGGACACCTAAGAATCAATTGATCTGGGTTTTTATCCAGTAAGAATGTGCTTTTTAATATGATGTCATACCAAATCCAGACACCCTTCCTTTTTGTTTTCACAGAAACCCTTCCCAGCTGCCAGCAGACAAAGTCCAATCCCTTTGTACAGCAAAGGTGCTGTGAACTAATGTTAGTGTCAAGCCTCATTGTCTACATCCAAGGAGAAAAATGTTAAGTTTTCAAGATCAATGAAGATCATCTACTTTCATGATGCATTGTTCCCACTAACAGTGATGTACGGGAAGCACCTGAGAGTCAATCTGGAAACTTCTTTGGCCAGGACACAACAATATCTCTTGGTTGTTGATGCATGGTCTGGCAGCTGTTGCTGCTAATCTGGTTATCAGGGCCTGCAGGTGTATCTGTATTTACACAACTGGCTTCTAAGGACCTACATTTATCAAGTTATGATTTATACTCTACAGATTGCTTGGGTTTTAACATTTTTTTAAAAATACTTTTTATTGAGCACTGAGGATAAGAAAGAAGGAGGGAAGCCTAGTCTTATTTTCATGTAGGTTCAAGGTTTATTAAATTCCCCTGCATCAGTTTACATTCCTAGATGTTCCTGTCTGTGCTGAGGTGAGTCAGTGAGAAGAGCTGGTGGCAGTGAGGTTTAGGTACCATGCACAGCTGTAGGACCCACTGGAGCTTAGCTCTGCATGGGGCCAGTGCCTCTGGATGCTGACAGAGGATTTGGGTGCTAGAGCCTGTGAATTTGGATCTCCTACTTTCATGACCTGATGTGGAATCTCCCCCTGGCATTGCCCTGCACAGGGAGAGGGTGCGGGGATGGTGTTGCCAGAATAGACATGCCCACAGCAGTGCCATCAGGGTGCATGCAGAGAGATGAACTTCCTGGCTTTCATTTCGTGCTTTTCTCCCTTAGATCATAGGGAAGGCAAGGGTGGGTCTGGCAGACAGTGCCCTGGGCAATGGCTTATTTGAGGAGTCTGCAGGGTATACAAATGAATACGCCTCTTTTGTTACACTGGGATAAGGAATCGTAAAGCTACTGCACACCCTTTTAAATGCCACTAAGTTTTCAGTAGCAAAGTGACTCTCTGTGCTGTATTTAGGATTTACCAGGCATAATTCTCTATCTGTCAGCCCCATTAATAATGAATTCTTTCTCGTCCAGCCCCTGAGGCATCTTGCTTCAGCCCGAAGATCAGACATGAGATTCTAGTTCTGACTAAACTTTCACCAATTTCAGACCACAGACCACTTGAGATAACAACTGAAATCGTGTCTCTTAGAATGAGAGAGTCATCCTATGATCTAGTTATGATCTAGTGTAATGTGAAATTATTGTCCAAAGACACTGCCTTTTTATTGGTGCTTTTTGTAACAAATTTTTTTGGTTTTGATGATAAATACAACACGTGTGACCAAACACTTGGCAGGATTCTTCCTGTCTTTCATGTAAAACAGATCAAATTTTCTTTCATCTTAAGTGACCTGTAAACATTTTCATAGCAGAGCAAACTCACAGTCTTGATTTGCAGAGGAATAACACTAGAAATTTTCTAATTCTCACTAGTCCTCTGAAGTTTCTTCTTTTACTTTCCCTTCTTGAATCTGTCCCTGAAGACCCTGACACTTTTCTAATTGAGCAGAACATTAGTGGTGACTCTTCCAAAAATAAATGTTCATAAAAATGAACTAACAGGATCCAAGCAACATCAAGCAGAAATATTGCAGTGGGTTCTAGAATCCATCCCAATTCATGACTCTGGCCTTCTTGGTATTCAGCTTAAATCAGAAGTTCTGTCAGTACTTATTCACTTCCACAGTATTCCAATTTTGCATGGCTGCATATTTTAGATGTAAAGAGAACTACTGATTATTTCAGTAATGAAAAAAAAACCTTTTAAGTTATCTTGCTTGTGGTTTCTGGTGAAGTTCCCACTGAAGATCTCTGAACAACCTTGTGGCTGCTTAGTGAGGTGGGGAAACATGTCCTTCTTGATCTCAGTCAAAAAGGTGGCTGCCTGGACCTTGATGCTCGTGGGGCACAATCCTCTGCATCAGGTGGGGCAGCTCTTGTGAGAGGGACTAACTCTGCTACTGCTTAGTCTTATTCTTGAAGACGACCCTGATTAATCAGTTTTCTGTGTTGTGGAGAGGCAGAAGATTATTTAGGAAAGACAGAGGATTATTTAGGAAAGGCATTGTTCTCCAAATATCCACCTCTTGGGGACCACATTGATTTCTGTTTTGTAGCTGGTGAAGAACAGAGGATGTGGGAGCCTTACTAGGTTTTGTTTTACAGTGCGGGGAGGTACTGGTGGAGGCTGGGTGATTACCTCCTTTTAAGGCTCTTGTGGAGTATCACAGTGTAACTGCCCTTCAACAAGGCACATCTATAGGGGCAATACACAGGGAGGTGTTTCTGGGCTGGGAACAACAATAATTTGATAATGAACTATTTGGGATATGATTTTGCTGAAGACATTCATCCCTGAGCTGTGGCTCTGTTCCAGGATAATGAAAACAGGATAATGACTGTCACTTAGCAGAAACTTACTGTGAGTCAGAGGGGTGAAACCATGCTGGACTGTATGTAAGCAGCTGTAATTCTCCTTAAATCTCTGGGTCTGGGGAATAGCTAGAGCTGAACACCTCTGGAGGTCAATGAAGAGGTGGTCTGGAAGACCTACTGAGAGTTAAAGGACCAGCAGTCACTGGGAAGCAGTAGGTGGAGTATTTATTAGAACAAGAAAGTCTTAACAGAAGCCTAAGTAGATACTGAGTTTAACAACTTCTACTGATTCCTGTCAGTGTGTGCATAGCACATACTCTAAATTGTTGCAAAGCACTTTTTGCACTGACTCACAATCCTCAATGTAAAGACAGATCATGGCATTCATTTATGTATGTGTCAAATTGCTACCCCCTAACATCACAGAAATGCTTGTAAAAAATAAAAATTATGTACTGACAAAGTACACAAAAAATCAAGGTAATATTTTGTTGTAGTGTTGAGCCCCATGTCCACAGCAGAGTTCCCTCTTTCAGCTGAGATGGGCCATTATTATAATACACTGCAAACTCTACAAAATTTCAAGGGAAAATAAAGGGACATTGTCATCATCTTGTCCTTCACTAACAAAAGTTACCTCCACTGTTTAAATAATATCCTTGGTCTTTGGCTCCATGCATTATTTAATAATCTTGGAAACTTCTGTGACCTTTAAGCAATAGTAAACTGTGATTGCTTGACAAATAGGTCAATGTTGGTATAGTAGTTGTGTCTTTGGAGGTACAAAAATATTCATCAGAATGCTTTGACTGACTTCCCCCACCCTTCCCTTCGTTGGCAGTTTTCCCGCAGCATCGCCCTTTGTTAAACATTATTCCACTTCAAGGGTATTTGCAGGACTAGGAAGCAGGCAGTGTATTATGGTCCTTGAGAACACAGGGTGGGGGAGGTTGTGTGTCTCTGAGACACATTCACACATGCACACACAGATATGCCATGAGTAGCTGTTACTGTTGGTAGAAATTATGTGTTAAAAAATCGGTGAAATGATTGGTATCTTGTGTGCTAAGCACCTTGGTGTAGATATGTTGGATTTACTCCTGGTTAACATGCACCCTGTTTTAGGGGGATGATAAACTGGTATTTGCTGTTTGAAGGGCATACTTGAAAGCAAGGAACTGAGTTTGAACTTCTGGTTTTATTGTTAGCAGTGTTGGTTGCAGGGCCAGTTAAGCAAACATGTGGGCTCCTGCATGCTCCTTAGCAATACTTAAAGGGAAAGTTGTATTGACACATTCTCTGTTACTTAAGTTTGAATTAGAGTGATCATAAAAGTCAGAAGTGGCCTCAAACAAGAATATTGAAGCATGCAATAACTTTGCTCCATGACATTTTATATAAAAATATCTGTTGTTGCACCACTGACTGCTGGATGTTACATGCCTTAGTGATACCTATTTCACACTGGAAGCTGTGCCCCAGCATAGCTGCCTAAGAATAATGAAATACCAGTTTCACTTTAAAAAAACAGTGCAGTTTTTCTAGTGCAGTGCAATACACACACATGAATACAAATACAAACACATAAATACATATTAATAAAATATAGAATGCTTTGAGGGATGAAGACCTTGGAAAACAGCTCCAAGTTTTTAAACACAGCATTGTAAATATTCTGCCTCTTTTAGTCGCTCTTATGGTGCAGAGTCGTATTTGTCAACACACAGTTTTTGCCCTCACAAATTTTGCCACACCACCTGCTTCTTAGAGAAGGAAAAAGACACAGAGCATTTGCTGTTTGCAAATGTCTTTAATTGCAGCTGATATCACACTTGAAATCCTACATGCTTTTGGAGCATCAAACAAAAGGCTAATAAGATGATTTTGATAAGTTTTCCTGAAAGCAACTAGAATATTTGGATTTCAAATTGGGCTGTGGACTGGTCCATAAGCAGTACGATGACCATAATTTTGGGTGCATTTGCTCAGCAGCCATCTCTTGGTTAGGAGTTAAAACCCCTTTTTGTGCCTGGCTGGTGTGTGTTATGGTATATCTGAGGTCAAGGTCTGGTTTAACAATGAGGAAATCTTTCTAGCTTGGGGGAGGTTACATATGCACTTGGCATATTTGACCTAAAGCATCTTTATCTGTTGGCTTTTTTTCCAAAGGCGGAAGCTCTCAGCCCTTTCAACTCGGAGCGGGGCAGAAGGAGCCGTTGGCATTTTGGTGCCATCTTTGAGCTGGATCTCAAGGATAAATTCCTGCCCTCTGCTTGGCTTGCACCATTATTAATGCTGTAACTGAGACACTCTCTGAAGTAGTCCTGACTCAGTAGTTTCCCATTAATTAATTAGTAATCCTCTCTCTGAGAATACTGCCAGGCTACAACAGATACCGATAACTCCTAAGTATTTATTGCATTCAATAAATAGAGGCTTCAAAGAATGTACCTGGTAGTGAGGTGTGGGCTCTTTAATTATTTCCAGTGTTAAAGCTGTGAAAGGAAGCTGTAAGGGTTTTCTTATACTTTTTTCCTTCCCTTGGATAATAATCAGTTTTAAAATATTTATCTTTATTTAATCTTTAACTTTAACTTTTGGAAAAAGTTTTATTGTGTGTTTTAGGCTTATGCTTTGGCTGGCAGCAAAACAGAGCCACCTCTTAGGCTCTCTTAGGATTTGAAGTAGTAAAAAAAAGAAAAAGTAACTCAGGTAAGTGTTCTATTGGAGTTGACGTATACCAGCACAAGAAAATTAAACTATGTATTTATTCATTAGCAGTGACTTCAAGCAGCAAATTATATATATATTTATAAAATACACTATTCTAAATGTTTATTGAAGAATCAGTCAGTATGAGAGGAAGGATCTAGATATTTTTGTTTTCCTTTATCTCTCTAAAACTGGGATTAGAGATTAAAGTATAACAAAATATTCAGAGGAAGATCCCCAAAGATACAGACAGTCTTAGAAAACACAGCCTTTCTAGTAAAAAAAAAAGCAAAGAGTGTATAAAGTCAGGTTTGGCAGGGAAAAGGGTTGTTTGCAAACAGTCAGAAATGTTCTTCTGAGTGTCACTTTTTATGATAATCTACAGTTCCTGAGGATATCTACACTTAAAAAAATAAGATAAAATATATAAAAAGTATAAATAAGAATTTTAGTAATTGCTCATTGTAACAAAAGTGAAATTTTATAATACAACATTTTTCGTCCTCCTCCTCTCCACTGTTCTGGCCCTTAATGGTTTCTTTTGCTGTCGTTTCCCACTTTCCCTACTTTCATTCCTCTGCAGTTTCCATCATCTCTTCTCATTCTTTTTCCCCAGTCTTCATCTAAAAGTCCACTCTCGTCATTCATCTGTGATGTCTTGGAACTGCTCTTGTTCATCCCAGCCATAAGATCCATTTTTCTATGATAATTTGGGAGGGATAATTTCATGTTCTTAGGAGTAAATTCTTATCCCCTCCTAAAAAAAAAAATATTTTTTTAGCATCTCCAGAATTAGGGTCTCTTTTTTTCATGATACTTGTTAAATGGAGGTTAGAACACAGGTGTAAAGAGACTTTCTGATTGATATTTCCATTTTCTCTGGGTGCTTTTATCCTTACTTCTATGCAAATGAAAAATGATGCAGAGAAGAAAGTAAAACAATCTTTTAGTTCAGTAGAAACAGCAACTGCTGCAGTAGGGATCCTGTTTAATGTATCTTCAACATTGCCTTATCATTATTTTTCTTAGTGAATTAAAAAATCTTAGAATGGTTTGGGTTGGAAGAGACCTTAAAGATCATCTTTTTCCAACTCTCCTGCCATGGTCAGGGACAACTTCAACTTGACCAGGTTGTTCCAAGCCCCAACCAATATGGGTTTGAGCACTTCCAGGGACAGGGCATCTGTTTGCCATTCTCATGGCAAACTTCCATGAATAACCTTTTCCAGTGCCTCCACCACCTACACAGTGAAGAACTTCTTCTTTATATCTAATCTAAATTTAAGTTGACCAAATTCCTAGTGAAGAAAAGTAAAATTTAACCAGTTCACAAAAGTAAAATGGCACCCAAAACAACTTCAAAATAAGATTTCCCATCTTTGCAAGCAGTAGTACCAGCATCTAATGGGTACTGTGTCAACCCCAAACTCCTACAATACTAGTGGAAAAGTGCTTTCATTATAAGATAAATTTCCAAAAGACTTAGATAGCAGTTTTATCACATTAACTAACTTTGGAAGAGTGGGAAGATAGCTGGGAGAGTGTTTCAGGGGAAAGAATATGACGTCCTCTTTTCCAAGCTTCAAGTCCCAGCATGTCCTGAAATTCACAGACCAGTTCTGCTCTGACAACATGCAGTGACCTTGTGGAGAAACAGCAGTTTGTCAAAAGGAGCTGTTGATTCATCATGTTTAATACCAGCCTTCAGGATTCCAGGAAAATGGGTGCGCAGTGAAATATCAGTTATAGCTTTTATGAGTAACATCTTTAATGTGAAAACCACTTCTTTTTAAATCCACCATGATTCATACTAATAAATGAATATACCTTAAGCCATTAGTATTTAGCATACAGGATGGCAGAGAAGAGCTCAAAACCTACAGTAACTGAGCTGAAAGAACTAATTGAAAAATCATAATGAAGCAATGAATGTTTAGTGTGTGATGAATGTGCATCAATGAAATGAAACTTTGGAATGAAACTTTGGAAGCAGAGAATAACATTTTTCTGACGTATCTGATACAAGAAGTTGATCACAAGAAACAGTAATGTAAAGAAAATGCATTTTTTTCCTCATATCTGTATTGCTGCAAATTGCTCTGCTGTGAAGGAAAATCAGTTATTATGGCACTATAGCACTATTGAGTGCTTTTAAATAACATGTACTTCTGTACATGGCTTTTTGGTAAGCGTTACTCAAAATTCAAACATCTTTGTAAATCTCTTATGTGAACTACCTTATAGCTTAGATATGATTCAAGTTATGCTTGTAAAATCTCCACTTAAAATGAATCTCCATGTGACAGGTAATTGGCTTCAGGCCTGTTTTTTGTTATTGATTTAACTTAATGCCAATGTACACAGGTGTGTTGGCGGGTTGTTCAAGCTTCCAAGGCACCCACATTTGGCAGGACAATAAATTGTTGCATAATAAGATTATTTTCCCCCTTCAATCTCAAATCTTTTCAAAAGCTGTATTTTAAACCTTTGTAGGTATGTACGTGGGTGAGAGAAAAATACCCAACTGTGCTACCATGAGGCATGTTTCAATTTATTGTTTGAGGCGCTCAAGGAAACAGCATCACATAGATAAGATATCTGCAAATATATATATATATATATACATAAATGCCAGCTGAAGAGAAAAACCCAAACCCCTTACATAAATTAGCTTGTTTCCTAATTTGTTTTTTTCATGATATAAAAAATTCTGCATTGTTGTGACATGAAATGGGTTTTTTAGAAAGAAATATAGCACTGAAAATATTAGCTGTTCAATGTGCTTTAAATGCAGACAGCAGATGTGATTTGCCCTTGCACACAGAAATATCTGCAGCACAGACATCCAACTGAGGCCTCATTTGAATACTTTGAGCAAAATCCTGGCTCTGTTGAAGGTGATGGGAATTTTGCCATTAATTTCAGTTGGGCTTCAGCTTCCTTCTCCAGTGACGAAATGTGTGGCAAGGGAGGTATCCTTGAGGAACACATAGGCTCATATGGAGAAAATAAAGAATGCCACAGCAGGTCACAGGTGATGCAAATTCTCGGGAGAGCAGTGACCTTGGAGGAAAAGAAGGGGAAGCACTGCTGAGAGGGCTTTTTCAGAGAAGAAGGAGGAGATTTCATGAAAGGATGTGGAAGAGTGTTGCAAGTGTAGCAGGTAGCATGATTGAACGTGTAAAATCGTGAGGAGGAGAAAGCACTTCTACTTTCACAAGCCTGAAGAAAAGAATGAAGAATTAAGTGTTGTTTCCAAACTTTAGAAGAGTATGAATTGGGGGAAAAGCTATGTGATGGCTCTTCTTTCACACAGATGTTTCTCTTGGACTTAGTTCAAAAGGAAGGATTTGTTTAGCTTTCCAGATTTGTCCACTAATCTCTGTTTCAGAGGAAAGCTATCCATCCCCTCACAAGGAGAAGGCCACATCTGAGAAAGCCAGCTCAGGACAGGAGTGAAGTGCTTCACCTGGATGATTCAGAGCAGTTGCATTGCAATGGCATAGGCATTGATTCAATCCCTCTCCCAGGCCAAGACCTGCTTTTTTTTCATCCTTTTTGAAGAAATGTAGTACTGTCAGCAAGCAAATACAACAGCAAAGTCCCAGTGATGGTTTTGGAAGTAGGGTGGTTCCTTAATATTTTTCCACAGTAATTTCAAGGAGCCATCCACCACACTGTGGGCTAGTCAAATAGAAGTGTATTGGATACTGCTGGTAAATACATAGCAATGATACATTATTGCAGATCTAGTATATTTTATAACGCTAATCCAATCCATTAATTTGTTGGCATAAGCTGCAATTACTCCAAAGGAGCATTTGCAAACATCATCTCAAACTGTGCTCTGAGATGCCTTAGGTTAAAAGTCATCAACAACTCGGACAAGAAGTTGTCTGGGTCTGTATTGTGAAGTGGATGATACACATACACCAAAAATCCTTATGAAATATTTATCAAAAAACTCATTGCTCTGGATGCCCGCTAGACACTATTTTGAAATTAAATAACTAATGGGGTTTTTTTTCTTCTGCTTTAAATACCTGAATATTTTATTCCAAAGTATGTGGTGATGGAGTAATATGTAACAAACCAAAACCTTGTCAACACAGAGGTTTGTTTTAATTTAAAGGAGAACAGAAACTGCTCAGAAATACCCTCCCTTTTTCTTTGTAAATGTTTCCATCTGAAAGATGTCAATCTGGAAACAAGAAGCAGTGCATATTTACATGTAAAAGATGAGGATGAAGGAGGTTTATACCTCTGAAGGAGATGCAGAACAAAATAAGAGCCAGGTCACTGTTTTCAAATGGTTTATTAACCTTGATAAACAGGGCTGGGAGAAGCAGCATCACAGATGGAAAATGGTCCCAGGTGCTGTGGTCACAGCACAGAGGCAGGTACTGCCATGTGTGCTCTTGCAGAGAGTGGGAAACTCCCTCCCCTCGGCTTTAAAACCAAACCAAACCAAACCAAACCAAACCAAACCAAACCAAACCAAACCAAACCAAACCAAACCAAACCAAACCAAACCAAACCAAACCAAACCAAACCGATTTTCTTCAGTGCGCACAAGAGAATGTTTGGTATCTGCTACTGAGCAACATTCTTGCTGTGTTTCACTATCTATCAAATGGCACACTTGTCCTCTGCCAAGAAAAATACTTGTTCCCAATACTAATCATGCTCCCTGACTACCCTCTAGTGTATATTCTTCCAGGACTGCTATCCATCCATGCAGCCATTTGAAAGATATTAAAATTGTTATGAGGAAATCTCCTATTGTGCTGGCAAGAGCTGGGATGTGCTCCAGAGGCAATGCCTGCCATTCCCAGAGAGAGGGCCTTAAGTCTCTCTTTGTCCAGTGCCCCATCTAAATGAAGACACATCATTGCAGGGCCTCCATGGGGAGTCACAGGCAAGGCTCTAGATTGTCAAGGCACAAACTCTTGGAGAAATTAAAAATAAATTGATAGGAGTCGGTAAATAGATCCCAGAGTCTCTTGTGGCTGTAGGCTTAAAAGGAAAAAGGAAAATGTCATTGCAAAATACCTAAAGATGCTTGAAAAGCAGCAGCTGGGAACTCAGGGAGAGGGTTTCTCTTTTCTGCTGTTCATTTGGTGAGATTGACTCACTGTATCCACACAGGCCCCAGGTCCTCAACTACAACCACAGGGTGCATCCCTGTTCAGTTTGTCCAGGTATTTTCCTAAATAAGGTTGAGACTGTTCTCATCAGCCTCTGGAGTTCCTGAAGGCATTAGTAATTTGTTCCTCCACCTGACATATTGCGCTGGATTTCTCAAGAAGAAAAGTGCATGTTTTCTGATCTCTGCTTGGAAATGAAATGTCCTACCTTGGTCCTGCATAGTTCCAAGAATTAGATCCCTCCCATGACTCTCTAAAGACTTGAGATTTGGGCCCCTTCCTACCAGAAGGCTGTTTGTGACTGCATCAGCAGGTTCCCTGAGACACCTCTGCAAACTGCTGCTGCTGAGCAGCAACCAGAGAGCAGCCAGGAACATCCTCCCACAGTGCTGTCGTGTGCTCTGCAGGCCACAGCTAAACCACCATCATCACAGCAAATTCTTCAGATGTTTTTACAGCAGAGGGTGGGATTTGTGTCATTTATCTTTCAGCATCTACAAAGTAGATGTCTACCGCTGTGCTAATCACTCTGGGTTCCCTTTATAGTCAGGGAAGAGCAATAAGTGCTTTTAAGGTGCAATTTGCCCAGCTCATTATAGACATTTACTTTGGGATGACATGAATCACACCCAAGGTTCCTACATGTGCAGCCTGTGAGGTTCTCACTGACTATACCCTCAGCCTGGGGTGACTGAAATGCATATTATATCTACAATATATGTAATATACACATTTGTGTCCATCTGTTTAATAAAGTGAGAAGCTCCCCCTGTCTGTTACAGACCCACCTTTGAACACAGGTGATTGTAGGCAGTTTCTGCAGTAGAGTGGAGCAAGCAGTGGATCATCCTCATTCCATGAGGTAGAAGAAACATCTTTGTTCACAGAAGGATCATTTTTCACAAACTGTACAAAGATCAGTTACAAAAGCCACATTTTCCTGTTCCTCATCTCTCTCCTTCATGGAGTGGGAGGAGAAGGGGTCATGAGCATGAAAGTTTGGATGACCCTCTTTTAGAGAAAACTTTATGTGCACACGAACATGCCCAAATGAACAACAAAACATAGAAATTTCCTCAGGAGCCCAAAACATTGACTAGAAAAAGTTTGCAATGAATTTCTACTATTTTTTAAATTTAAACTGCTCTGCGAAAGTTCATAATTTTAAATATAATGGTGTTAATGAAGTCATGAAAGTTTAAAGATACAAGTAGGGCAAGATACATATAGGAAGAAGAAATAGATTTTACTATCCTGATTGATGTATTGGGAAAGCAGACAAGCTTTAGGCACGAGGTCTTTAGGTAAACAGTAACAGGGAGACTCTGACCTCAAAAGTAAGTTAATGGATAGCATAAACTCCACAGGGACTGGAGACAGTACACATTTCTAGGAGGTATTTGAATGGCTGTTTGTCATAGGAAGTTTTTAACAGGGACGACAAATTGGTGTTGGCTCACTTTTTGGCTTTTAAAGTTGTGAGGTGAATTAATTTTCCTGTATCTGGAAAATATTTTACATTTTGAAAGTGTTCCTGTCTTAATTGCAATAAAACCAGCAGTTGCAATAAGTTTATGAGTCAATAATGAATAAATGCAATATTTTATTTGAAATCTATGGCATATTTCAGTGCTCTTTTTATTACTGATATTTTCCTACGCATATACTAATGTTTAAAAATCAAGCCATTTTGAAGGCAAATGAAAAAATTATATTAATGAATAATTACAGCAAAAAAAAAATTCCAATTTCTCCCGAAAAAATTTCAGTTTTAAGAATATCTTTTTTCAAGTAATGAAATAAAGCAACACATTCTCAGCTCTTATACCCACCTGCAGACCCAGCACACACACGTGCCAAATACCTAACACTCATCTGTCTTTTTCTGCTACTCTGGCCCTTGTTTATAATCAGCCCTTGTTTATAATCAGCTCCAGGTTTTCACCTATGGGACAATCTCTCCCTCTCAGGGCTGCTACAAATCCCTCATCCTCTCCTGACTGTGTTGCCTTGCAGTGCTTTCTCCTGTGCAACTGTAGACTTCAGTTTCACCAATTTTTTTATACTGCATGAGCTTCTCCAAAGAACTGGGAAACCTGAACCCTTCCCCCTCTATTATTATGGATATTGGTTTTTCTAAAGCCTAGACATTTGCTGCACCAACTTAGCTCACTGGGTTCAGTGGCTGTAATTATGAGACCTTAGATATGTCAAAAGAATAAATAGTATTTTGTGTTAAGGTTGATAAACATGCCCCCGTTTGCACAAATTGCTCATCATGACTGGTGATAAAGAAAGCAAGCAGCTGATCTTTACACCCTATGAATCCTGCTGCTCTGGCACAGGAAGACCCTGAAGCATTGTACATACATAAAAAGAAAATTAATTGCTAAGAGATTTTTTTTTTTCAGTAAGTGTGGGCTTGATCCTGAACCCTGAATTCATCACACCTTCCAAAAAAGTTTTCAAAAGATTTTGAAGAATTTCTGCAAGATGCATGATGTGCCTGACCTTTTCCCAGCCCCTCATATCTTCTCCTCACAAAAATAATTTTGCTATGAGATTTTACATCTTCCAGAAGCAGCCACTGGTCAAAGAGGAATATTCCTTGAGAGAGGAGATGCAAGGACCTCTCCTCACACTTGATCTCAGAAGCACTGGCCATCAAGTCCTGATCTGTCCTGAGCAGATATGGTAAAAGCTGCCCAGTGCTTTTGCTGGGAGAGGACTCCAACAAACACCAGGACTTTTGGGGACTCTTTTATCAGTAAGAGAACTTAGGAAGGGAAAAAATAGAACAGTGAAAGCCCTTTTCAGAGAGGTTTAAAATTTCAGCTGTGCTCTCTGGTCCAGTTGTAGCAATGTTATTAAGACAAGAGGAGGTATAATTGAAAAGAATGATGCTACTAATCACAATAATTATTTTTAGAATAATCTAAGAAGTCTTGAAATAGATAAAATAGATACACTCAACAGCCACAACAAAGAACAGTATTCAAACCATTCATAATCAAACACAGTCGCTGTCACACTCTCCTAGACCTTCTCTCCAGTTTGATATATATTTTCACATGGATCTGAGAAAAAATGTTTTGAAGGATCTGATGAAAGGGAGACTGTTGCACAACTTTGGCTGTTAATATAGTCATAAAATATATATTTATTTACAGTTTTATATATACAAAGTGAACCTCACAGCCTACAATATCTTACTGGAGCTCAGATGTAGTGCATGACACATTATATTTGTGGAAATAAGATCTATAACCTAATGTATTCTTGCATCAAAGAATAATGTCTCATAAATAAATCATTACAGCCTGTCACATCTATGGTTTCACACCATAGTGTATAAAATTATGTATTTTGAGATATGGAAGAATGTTTCAACAAAAAAAAATTATCCTGTGCTAATGCATGTGCTGTCTTGGAGGTGTTATTGCCTTACTACTGTTCATTGTAGACTAATCCATAATATCAGATGAAAGACAGCATTTCTGTTTTCAAAAACTGGTGCAATACGTGTGCAGCTTTTTCAGTAATTAAGAAATCAAATAAGCCTGAGTGAAACTATTTAAGAGGTTCTAGATATAATTAGAACACCTCATTCTCTCATAACTAATTCCTAATTAAAGTAATTTGTCTTTTTGCCCTTCTTTTCAAGGGTGAAGAGCAAGTGGTGATGAATGCTCAAAATCAGGAAAAGTGAAAATTGCAGTGTGTTGATTTGCAGTGATTGAGAATGTTCCAGTTTTTAACAACCACCTATGACTGAAAGGGTAAATGAACCTCCAGCCTGTTTATTTTGCATATGTACTATCTGGTGCTCAGTATTTGTCATATAAAATAGCCACCACCATCCAGAAACTCTGAACATATAACAAGCTGCCTTTTTTAAGAATAGCACATTTCAAAGAGGGAGGGGTAGAAGACATAGTGGTTGCACAGGAGGGTTAAAAACTCCGAAATTTGTTCCATAGGATAAAAATTGTCGTTTTAAAATTTTACTTGCAGCTGTGCCCAGATGATGATGGATTTATCATGTGAACCAGGGATTAGTAAACAATGTGTACCCTATAAAGAGCAAAACAAGTCCTTGCTCATCACTGCACTTAATTGCAGTGGTTATATCAAAGCCATATAAAATTTAATCATCAACCACAAGTAAGAATTTGCTTTACATGTGTGCTTGCTTCCCTGTTTTTCCACCTGTTTAAATGAAAGATTCTTGGAATATCACAATATGTAAATATTGTTTATGATGCAAAAATATGCTCTTTCATCTCCCCGCTGCTTTGATGTCGTGATATATAAAGCTTTTAGTGCCACCACCTACCTGACACACAAAGGTCTTATCTGTTTCATAAACATGTGTGCCCAGTGCAAACAGGCTGTATCCAATAGAGGATTTTTCTTTTCCTTGTAATGTTTTTTTAAGAGGCAGAAAGAGAAAGAAATTGTAAATGACAGAATCACTCAGGTGAAAAGAATATTTTAAGCATCAGGTAAAGATAAGCCTATTATGATAGAATAAAAAGATGTAGGTCAAGACTGATCCTGAGAGGTTAGTTATATATATAGGTATCTTGTAAAATGTGTTTTAAAAGCTTAAACTTTTTTTATAAGAGTTTTGATCCAAGTGGGAAATAAGTAGCAAGATCAGATGACCTCCTAAGAAATACAAATATCTCTAATTAGCAAGAAAAAAAAGAGAGGGAGAGAGAAATGCAGGAAGTAAGGTCAAAGCTGGAAACAGGACAGATAAAGCTAGGAAGGACATAAGGTGTAGGCAATATTTAAAATCTGTAGTACACTGTTAGCAATTTTAAAGGAAAAGGTGCTTCTTATTATAGAGTGTACTGCTCAATATATGGTTTTTCCTATAAATAGCTATTTTTGTACCAATCTGTCTCTAATAACACACTGGCTTGGAGCCTCAGTCTGTCAGAGCTTGCATTCCATGGGGGTGCTGTCTCCAGATGAAAATGTGACAGACTCTTTGGGAGAGGTGTGTCTGCTGGCCAGCAAAGGTCCTCAGGGTCCTTTAGGCAAAGCCACTCTCCAGGTAACCAGGGAGCCTGAAGGATATCCTTGCCTGGCATGTGGAACAATCAGGACTCATGACTCTGCACAGCTCCAGCTGTCTGCACTCTCTGAGAGCAGAATTTGGCCTTTCAATGTCAAATGAACTGTCACCACTGCAAGAACTTCAACGTTTAATGTTGCTCCTTTTTTTTTTTCTTAATTTTTTTTTTCTTTCTTTCTTTTTTATTTTTTTTTTCCTCCAGGTTTCCAAGAGCACCCTGGGAAATCCTTTCGTGCTCTTTATTTCCATCTAAGCCCTGGGTTGCTTTGAACAGCAGAGGTAATTGTACGGGTGAACTTCAGAGATTTGAAGGGATCAAACTTGAAAGCCTTTGACTGCAAGTGCAAGCTCCGACTGGAATCCTGTCAGGTGCTGCTCGGCGGGACGTGGCGGGATGCTGCCGCACCAGGAATCCCTGCAACAGGGACAGCTCAGCGTGCCTCTCCCCAGCACAGCCTCAGAGGGCAGCAAGAGCATTACAGCCTCATAACAGCGCTATAAACCTATAAATTGGTGCATATGGTTGTGTGGCTTGACTAAGGACATCTCTGTGAGCCTGGACCAAAATATGAGGAGACCTTCCCTAAGTTCCTTTTTCAGTACACTCTGAAAGGCTTTCTATGGGATCAGAGCAGAGCAGCCAAGGGGATTATGAGCTACAGGTCCACATCTTTTTTTGAGGAGTGTATGCTCCTTTGACTAGAAACCCTGGAGGATTCAATAAGAAAAGGTATCAAGAAGTATATTTAATAGAAGTATATAGACAATTTCAGAAAATAATAGAATTTAAGAAAGTAAAACTTAAGAAAGTTGGTTGTTACAATGCACAAGTTTTGCAGCAGGGGTTATGCATTTTTCAAATTTTCATGACAACCAAAACACTCCAGATGTGTTACCTTCCTCTGCCAGGTTTCCTAGATCTTCCCTCTGAGCACAGGTGAAGCTCCTTGTGTTCGAAGGCAGGGCTGGGTATGATCTGTTTCCATTTTCCACACCCTTCTCATGCCATATCTCACTGTCATCACTGCTGTAATCCAGGAATACAGGAAACACGAGGGAATATTGGCACTGCTTGGATTTTTCTGATTTTAAATGCCTTTTTGCCACTTTGGAAAAGAAGTAGGCAGTAACAGTAATGAGATAAGTATTTTTCCCCATGGAATTTCAAACAACTGCATCTCAAAAAGAAATTAAAATTGCATTTATTTTCTCTTCAATTAAAATATTTGTCTTGGCCCAGAAAACCTGTCTCAGTAATTGCATACTGTGTCAATACCATCTGTTTTGTGACAATAGGTATCACAGTGGATAGTCAAAGTTTATTTGAGATAGTCAAAAGCCTAGTAGGAGTATATTTTATTGTATTTTGTAGTTTTATTCTACCACAAGGCTACTTGTTTACAGAATTATGTTTCAATTCAGTATTATTGGTTAATGTTCCCTCTCTTCACACTGGAAACTGTTTCAGCTTCTGAATTATGGTCTGCTGATGCCTGGTAACTTCACTGCAGGGAACACAAACCCAGAGAGATGCTGGTGATCTTTCTTGGTCTGCATTTTTGTCTTTTTGACTGCTGGGTGAAAATCTCTTCCCTCATTGGTTTGCTGAATCTCTCTGTGGTTCTTGATGCTCCTGGTCCTTCAATTTATTCCCAAGAGGGAGAGGTGTAAAGCAATTACCCCTAGTTCAGACCAAATCCACATGAATTCTCTGACTTCAGCCCTTGTATGGTGTAGGTTATGGATCATTCCTACCTGAGCATCTCGTGTGCCAGAAAAGGAAAACTCTGCAGTCTCAGAAATTCTTTTCTAGCCAGGACACAATGACACTTATTCAGACTACTCACTTTTCCTTATATAATTACCATATAATTATGGAATTAAGTCTCTTTGCAAAGAACATATTATTATTAGTGATAATTTGTACTACAGCAGTGCCTAGAGGAAGGGATGCCTCGCATGAGGTACATGAAAAAAACATATATATCTGAAGCTCACTTTCACATTCAGCTACAATTTGGCTCAGCCAGACATGCAAATACTAGGATAGAGGAGCAGAAAGCACTAGTACAAGTGTGAAACCAGGCTTTGAAAAGATAAAGAAATTGCACATGATCCCAGAAGCTGATCCACAGAAGAGCAAGAATTGTACACACACCTCCTGAGCCTGTGATGAACCATTCACAGTATTCCCTGTCCTCCCCTGCTGTCATTTATGGTGTAAAATAATGTTCCACTGCTGGCCAAACACACAGCACACTGACCTGTCATGTTGTGGGGAAACACTGCCACACAGAAATGCTCAGACATCTAAAGAACAGCAAAACCAAAGCCTTCATGCCCTTTTATCCTGCCAGGGTTAAAACAGGAACTTATTTTCTGCATTTTTGCAATTCTAGCGACCTCAGCTAATGTCACTGCTAATGTCAATGTACCAAGATGCCTCAGTGCCCCCTGTACAGACAGGACTGGCACTAAAGGAATTAATGTGCCCCAGCCTCAAAGGGATCAGTGCTGTCAGGCACTTGTGAAGGACAAGGAATAATTTCTACTTTGCACTTGAGCCTTTCCTTGGCTTGCAAAAGGCTGCCTAACTGGAATGAGATGCACATCATCAGCTCAACACTTCTTTCAAATTCCAAACATACTTCACTAACTCCACTTGTTATGAAAATCGTGATTTTTATCACTCAAGAGCACTAACAAATCAACAGAGAAGAATGTAAGAAAGTTCTGCTACTGAGATCTTGGCCTTGTTGTTCATAGGAAGTTAAAATGAAACTATTCTAAGCAGAGCAGAGATGCTTAGCAGTCCTCATGTGCTTATAAAGAAAATATATTTTGTTCATCATTTAGATAAAAAAGGAGTTCTAATTGATTTTTGAGGCATAACACTAATCTCTGCCTTTGCACCTCATTGTTGTGACCATTGGGTGCTGGAAAATGGGAGGAATTTTGCACTATTAAATCTGTATCTTCACTGTCTCTAGTATATCCAGCTATAATAAATCACACTGGTCTGCAGCTGGTGACGGAATCATGGACACACACAGAACATGGGGAAGAGAAATTGAAGCCTCATCCACAAGGTGTGAGTAAAATGACACCTGACTTACAAATGGTTAGTTAATGGTCTTCATTAAATTGCTTACTGTGGTGGTTGAGAGTGGCTTGATGCTTAACAACGCACCAAACCTGAAGCAAAAAATGTACAATTCAGGTCAGCTGCTCTCCATGGCTGTGGACCCATGTCCTTGTGGGTCAATGGAGAAAAGGAGTAAGGCTTTTACACTGGGTGTACACAGACAAGAGTATGAATATAGCTCTTGCATTTTTGCTAATTTGTGGATGGCTGGGTCACAAAAAAAAAACATTTATTTTTTTTGTTAGATAAATGATCTAGGGTTATCTTGCCATTGGACAGTTTGAGGACTCTCAGAGACATGAGCCAACTATTTTGAAAATTTTGAAAATTACATTATTGTTTTTACTGCTCACCTGTAGCAGTGGAAGATGTGTTTTCAGAAGACATATGTGTGCACTTCCTTTCTGTTCTCATTTTTCAACACTTCAGATAAGTTTATGATAACTGTGATTGGGCATCAGTAGGGGAAAATCCTTGGTTGCTGCACTCAGCACAGGTGACTGCTCAGTCCAGGCTGATGCCAGTGCAGAGGAGGGTCTGTTTTTGCATATATATAATACATCATTTTCAAGAGGGTCATTTACTACGGCCTATAAAGAGGATATAACTTCTAACCCTGTTTGTTGATTTTCTCTGCCCTAGAATGTCAGAGGAAAAATGGGTGTTATTTTCACTGCTAGGGCAGTGTTGGCTCTTCGGAAAGTTTTGCTGTGTGAGATCACTTTGGTTGCTGTTAATGCTTCTTATTTGTTTTGTATTAGGTATTTAGAAAGCTTTGGCAGGTAGGCTGCTTATAAATAAAACATGATCTTTTATAACTATTTGGAGTAGGAGCAATGAGTTGGTGACTGAGTATTCTTAGGGAATGAATTTATCTCTTTGAAACTCTTCCCTTATGTGTTACTGCATTTCACCTGCAACTCTCTGCCAGCATTATGGCACCACAGGAATAGCCCAGGGTGTGTTATCCCTGTGGTGATGGGGTCATGCTGGATAATGCCTCAGGTGCACTTGAAGCTTGTGGCAGCCACTCTCCTGGAGCTGCAGAGCACCAGCCAGAAACATGGCTTTTACTGAGATCAATAAATCACGTCAGCCTCCTAAATGCAGTTTTCAAGAGGGTGAAATCACAGTTTGTGTTCTGGATACTTACCTAGCTCTTCCTGATGCTTTCCCAAAGCCATTCCTTGAAGGGGAGTAGAAGGTGGCAAAAGATTTTTTTTGCCATAATTAGAACTAATTGACTGCTAAAGGGGTTTTGGACTTGTGTCAGGTCTAATCCTGCACTGCTCAGAATTAGTGAGACTGAGCCTGAGCTCAGTGACATGAATATAAATTAGAGAAGGTCTGCTGGTTTTGAGAGCTGGCTCTGACCTGCACCATGGGTGTGCTGCAGACTGGAGGGAGTTAAACCCAACTCATGACTGCAGCAGAGTGTGACCTCTCAGCACCTTGGAGCAGCCAGGCCCTGTGGCAGGGTTGTGATTTTCTATCCTGAGCCCTGGGTTAGACAAGCAAAATCAAGTGACAGAGACAGGAAGAGGATGCTGACACCCAGGCTGTTCTCTTGACCCCTGTGTATGGACAAATGCACTGGAGGGTACAAGGGCTCCTGAGTCCACTCCTAGAGCCAACGGTACCCAAGGCATCTTGACCAGCAGGGTGGTCACCTCTTTGTGCCCCTCTAGGACTGAACAGCAGATGTAAGCTCTGAATGCTCCCTCTGTGCTCTGCAGAGTGGCAGTGTGGCCTCTGCTGTCCCCCAGGCTGGGCTGAAAGGTCTCAAGTTTGCAGAGAAACATGCTGCGTCAGGCACAACCGGGCTGGCCCCACATAAAGTCAATACTTGGATGAAAACAAATAAAATCTTGGAGTACGAGGCAGAGGCTAAAGAATGCCTTCACCTCTTTCCTTCAAGCAACTATTTTGTTAACTTGAAAGACTGCACGGGTGATCTTACTCCATTCTTTCTCTACAGGTCAAATACTTGTCATAGGAGACACCCTAGTTAATATTAAACTAAAAATTAATAGATTAGATAACTATTACATGCTTTTAGTGCCAATTAATTTAATAGCTGGGCTTTTTTTTTTTTTTTTTTCTAACAAGGTAGGAGAATATAGAAGCCTGGTTTGCTGTGCCTGTGTGAGCTCTCAGATAGGTCTTTTGTGATACAATTACCAGCAATTGATTGGGTTGACACGTGTAATCCCCTCTGGATCACCCAGTGATATGATGTCAGTAAGAAGTCCTTCAAAAAGGGCTATTAAAAAGCACATTAAACAGGTCCTTATTGTAAGCTTTATGCTAGCTTATACTAGAATAACAGTGATATGGTGGTATTTGTTTGGAAAAGAAAGGATTATATGGTCTTTGTAAAATGAAGAATTTAGTATTGGGGAGGGGCAGCAGGATGGTGATTTATTTTTTGTTTATGTTTCTCTGAATCCTTTGATATGTCAACTTCTGTCACTAACCATTAGGCCACTTGCAATTTCTTGTATCAACGAAGATGAAATACATACTGCCTCAAATAATTTACATCAAACGTTGAAGGGCATAGATGGCAGTGCATATTGTGAGATTATAATGAGAATTGAATTGGGGTCTTCAGAAATCCATCAGTAATTTATTGTTAAAGAGCAGTCATGAATCATTCTAGCCTTTAATTGTCATGTGGACGCACTTTGCTTTCAGCTAGTGCAGGAAACAAATCGTGAAAATAGAGTGATACCTCAGAAGAGAGGTTTCACCATGACACTTGGTACTTATTAATATTTCTCCAAGAGTGCCATGTCTTCTCTTGGGTCAGCTTCTGGTGCAGAATTGATGCTTGAAAAAACTTGATCTCATATATATAGATATATAGATATATAGATATATAGATATATAGATATATAGATATATAGATATATAGATATATAGATATATAGATATATAGATATGTACACCCTCACACACATGTTGCAAGTACGGGGTAGAGAGTCAGCAAGATTTGTGTTACTTACAACAAAGGACACTGGAAGACTTTACAGCATGTAAACTTGTAAAGTGTCAGCTCTGAAATGAAACAAAGCATTCTGGAGATTTGTTTGTAATGCACCAACCTCCCCATCATGCCTCTTCACTCTGCTCTCTTTTATCTCACAGTGCCAAGGTAACCCTCTGAAATGGTTAAGAAATTTCTGTGTATGTGTTACACAGACATGCTTTGTTAGCTCGTGCTGCTTCACACAGAGAGAAATTTCACTGTTTGCCTGTATCTAGTTGTAGAATACCTTCTTCAGAAAATCAAAGCTACCAGCAAGATGATATAAATTATTTGCAGGGTCTGGTTTTCCTTCTGCTTTAATATCATGTAATCAAAGGACAGATTACTCAAAATTACTCATCTTGAGTGCTTCAGTGTAGTCATCACAGCACTCCTTTGTGACTACTTCACAATTTCTCATAATGCAAGAATTAGGGGGAATGCAGTGAAAGTATAAGAAGCAAGCTTAAGATATAAAAATGTAAAGGTTTTTTTTTTTAGGAAGCATGATTAAATTTTGGTCCACCCTGACAGTGAAATCTGTGGAAGCCAAAAGTATAAATTGTAAGGGAATTTAATACATTTGTGAAGAGTAGTTGCTCTGGTGACTATTAAGCCATTTCAAGGAGCCCATAACTCAGAATGACTAGGAGGATGAATTATGTCCAGGAAGAACTCTGTATTTGATCTATCCATACAATATTTACCAACTGACCACCATCAGAGACAGGGTACTGGGCTAGAGTGATTTAATACTTCATGGTTATCCTTATGTCTCGTGTGATGTGAAAAAAAACTCGTAAAGATTTGTTATTATGAGTAACGAAGTGTGTATTTCTGTGCTACTGTTACTAAAAAATACCACATCACCCTAAAATGCTTTGTATGTTACATAACACTATGTATTAAATACTTTAGGTGCACTCTGTTCTTGTGCTCCTTTGCTCTGACTCACACAGAGCAATGCTCAATCAGTTGCCTAAATCCAAGAACTGAAGCACAAGAACATTGCACTGCTACTGCCCAAGATGCAACTGATTGAAAGCAGCAGCTGCTGAAAGTTCCACAGCTGGGAATATCAGATGCACTCTGGAGTTAATAATGACATCCAGCAGGACATCTTATTTACATATGGCCACAAGCCCAACATCACAGCAAAGCTCACCTCTGGAAGACATGCTCTGAACGTGCCCAGTTCATGGAGAGTCGTGCAGGGCACAGCTCACCTAAAGGAAAAAGTAGCACTGACCTTATTCTGAGCCTCAGGGGCTCAGAGGCTCACTCGGAGTGTGAGAAAATACAAAGTGCAAATTGCACTTTTAAGGCATGACTCCCTGCAGAGTCTAAAGGTGATGAGCTGAAACAGGAAACAGAGATGGTGGTTGGGAGGAAACTCTGGGGGTCTCTCATCCAGCCTCCCATGAGGAGTGGGACTGTTGCCAGTTGGGAATGAGTTCAGCCATGGCTTTAACAGAGTCTTAAAGCTGCCAAGGGCAGAGTTTTCATAATCTCTCCAAGCACCTGTTCTTGTGCTGCACCTCCCTTCAAGTGCACAATTTAATAATGTCTGACTTGAACATGCCAAGCTCCAGCCTGTGTCCATTGTTCCTTGTCATGTTGTCTAGCACCACTGAGAGGAGTTTGGCTCTGTCATTTTTGTAACTCCTTGTCAAGTAGATGTCAACTACTATTATACTACCCCTTATCTTCTTTGCCAGACTAAATAAACCCAACTCCTTTAGCCTCTCCCTCTGAGTCATGTTCTCTTCTTGGCCCTTGACCATGTCGTCAGCCCTCTGCTTGACTTTCTCCAGGTTTTCCACCTTTCTTGTGAGCTGTCCCTGCGCTCATGCTTCCATAGCAATGTGCACACTCTGCTGCCCAGGGCATGGTTGGGCAGTATTGTGTGCTTTTTGCACAGGTGTGTGCCATGTGAGGGCAACTAATAATTGTCAAGTGAGAACCCTGTTTTTACCAGAGATTGAAAGAGCAAAAAATTAGAGCCTGGGAAAGCATCTGTCTAAATCCAAAACGAAACTGCCTAGGATGCAATATTTAAGAGTGATGATGCTAGTGATGATAGAGCTGACTTTTCCTGCCCTTGGTAAAATATGTTGCTGTGGTGCATAATGCTGAGGAGTCACCTTTGCTATCACAGGCTTTATGTTCATAATACTTTATGATTTTACTCTTTAAAACACTTACCTTTTGGCAGGGTACCTAAGCTACACAAGTAGGTGTTATTCCAAGACCTGACACATTTGCTGACTGAGCCAACAGTAGCGCGACACTGATGAAGTACAAAAAGGCAAAATAAGCACCTGTGGACAGTTCTCTCTTTCAGTCTTGGCAAATTAATGCATCAGGATCCTTCAGTGGCACTTGTAGGTGGTGTTGCAAAGCTGTTCTCATGCCATTGCACTGAAACAGCTTACAAAGATTTACTCACTGATGTGTTAGGTTTGGCTTTTGAAGATGTGCTATTTGCAGCAGAAACTGATGTGCTTCTGTGATTAACAGATCACAGTAGGTGCTCACTATCCTGTAGCTATTTGTAGTGACAATAGTCTATGAAAAGCTACTCGGGGTTGTAGAATCATAGAATAGTAGAATTGTTTAGGATGGAAATGAGATCCATGGAGTCCAACCACTTACCCAGCACTGCCAACTCCACCTCTAAACCATGTCCCTAGGTGCCACATATATGCATCTTTTAAATACCTCCAGGAGCAGTGACTCTACAACAGCCCTGGACAACTTGTTCCAATGCCTGATCACTCTTTCAGTGGAGAAATACTTCCTAATATCCAATCTAAACCTTCCCTGGTACAACCTGAAGTAATTTCCTCTTGTCCATGTTACTTTGAAGAAGAAACCAATCCCCATCTTGATATAGCCTCCTTTCAGGTGGTTGTAGAGAGTGATAAGGTCCCCCCAAGCCTCCTCTTCTCCAGGTTAAACACTCCCAGCTCCCTCAGCTGCTCCTCATAACACTTGTTACATAACAACAAACATTTTCACCATTCTTCTGCTTCACAGACACAATAACTTATTGTATTCCAGTGTAATAAAGTCCCTGTTGAAGAACAATTCCTGCTACATAAATGAATGAAGTAGTGAAGATCTTCCCCATATCTTTTACTGTTCTGTGTGTTCCCAGCCTACCCAATTCTCCATTGCAAAAGGTGTAGCTGACCTTTCTGGGAGCACAAGGGACACCCTTGTGGCCATGTTGCCATAGTGGCCATGTCACCACAGTGTGTATTTGTATCTAAAAGTAAGATTTTCAGGAGGTGCAGATGATGGCTGAAATGCCTTCAGAGAGTTAGTCATCAAAGACCTGAGGGTCTGATAACAAAGGTGAGAAAGGAACATCTTTTACAAATGGAAAGCCAATTCTGTCATCAGCAGATCCCCAAACTGCAGCTGGCACAGATGGAAAGAAAATTTTGTCCCTTGCCAAAGCCCCATGGCATTGAGTGCTGAGTTGGGCTGTTCTGCCTGTGTGTGATTCTCATGGGAATTATTCCTCTGCATCTGTCTAGAGCAGGCAGAGGACTGCAGAGATGCACTGAACTTCCTCAGCTCCCACCAAAACCTGTGGAAGCTGTGGCTGAGCTCAGCTCCTCCCGGGCTCAGAAAGGGGCAAAGCATCTCTCCTGCCAGCCCTGTGCACTGACATAGACTGTGCAGGCCCACATGGAAGAAAGGGTGCTCAGAGTGAGACAATTAATCTCCGTGATTTAATGCAGACTGGGGAAAACAACAACAAGAAAAGGAAAACGTTTAAAACAGAGAACCGGAAATTGCTTATAGGCAGCACGGGAGCAATTCAGGAGCCAAAATATAAGCACAGAGCATCATTTTCAGTGCCTGAGGCCACCTGAGACACCCACACAGGAATGGCAGATCTGACACTCGATCTATGAAAGACCTGCTCCCTTCTGGAGCAGCAGCTGGGGGCCAGATGCGACACCCTAAGGCATCAAAAATGGCACTAGACACATATGTTTAGGCAGCTGAATCCCACCCTGTGCTTCCAGACTTCTGATGAATAAACCTCTTTTTCATTGTCTCGGACTCAAATCCCAGGTTCTTGAGGTGCTTTCCCCAGGGCTCAGCAGTGTGTGGTAGCAGCAAATTTCATTGGTTTAACTTGGATAGAGTTGTTACAGCCCTTTGTTATGTATTTTTAAAATTGCTTTTAGGCTATAAAATCATGGAGCGGTTTCTGCTTTCATAGGCTCTGCGCATAATTCAGGTGAGACCAAAGGTTTTTCCTCACCACAAGATGTTGATGTGATTACTCCAAATCCCATCTCCTTTGAATGCCTATTCTATCACAGCTCCCCATTAGGGGCCTGCTGTCAAATAGCCAGATTTATCCTGAATGACAGTGGAGAAGATAACCCTGCTGCAGTTGTTGTCTCAGATAGTTAAAAGGATGCTTAGAGCTTGTAGGAATATTCTGGTTTTAAATGGAACTGCACAGGTCGTGATATCCCTTTGCATTTTTCCAGGATATTTGGTGAGGAAGAGATTTGGCAACTGCTTACATCATGTTGAGTGTAAAGAAGAGGAGGAACTGAGCTATTGGTATGTGTCAGCCTGACTGTGTGAGGAGGGAAACATTGCTCCCATTCACATTGTGTGGTAACTTTTTATGGGAATATTTTAAAGAATACACCAGAAAAGAGGAGTTTTCCAGGAAGGGCATATTTTCACTGCATGCCTCTGAATGTGGAAGTTCTGGCTGTCTTCCAATGTGATTGCAGAGTGCTGACAGCTCCTGAAAATAATACGGGTTTTCGGGGTGAGACAGGGACTAAAAAATTTACATGTTTCCCAGGCTGATACATTAACATATAAGTAGACAGTTAGGAAGTTATACTATTAACTTTTTTAAACTCTTGCTGGTCACTTTCTTTAATGATAACCTAAAGAAAATCTGAATGGGGATAACATGTAACATGGTGTTGGCTGTTATACAGGCTTTGCCCTTGTCTCAGCATTCAGAGGGTAGGTCAGGAAGATGAGCCTGGGACTAGAGAAGGAAGAAGGGAACAGGGATGGGAGAAGAATTTGCAAAAAAACATTTGAGGTTCAAAGGACAGGTATCAGCTTCCTGCCTGTCACAGATGTGGAGAGATGGATACACTGGCCATAGGCTGTGTTGCATTGCAGGAAAAGACTAATTAACAGTCATGAGGTTTGGAATCTAATTTTATGTAAGTGTGAACAACAGAGGGTATGAGAGACACAAAATATTTACAGTGCCCTCACTGTCCACTTTTCCCTGCACTGTCTATTTGATGAGCACAGTCTGAACTGTGGGTTATGCATGGGGTTAAATCTCAAGGTTGTTGCATGTGAAATCCCTATTATAGCTGATAATACCTGCTGCTGAGAGGCTTTAGAGAGAGCAGCAGACAACTGATAGTGAGCAAGCATTTAATACTCAAAAATAATATAAAATAATACTCAAAAATAATTCTCAAAAGTATTTCCAAGCAGTTATTGAAAAGCTTTTTGTTAAATTAATGAACATATGATAATAGAAAGCAGTAAATGTATTGACATCCTTTCAAAATTATTTTATATTGCTATATTCTTTAGTATATACTCCCGCCTGAGTTGAAGTTGTTCACACATCTCACTAGCTTTCTCCAGAGCCTAAGGAAAACAAAATCTAAATGCTCCAAGCTTCCTCAAGGAAGTCATGGTTCAGGAGCCCTTGTATCCAGCTGCAGTTGCAGCTGCTGAACCCACAGCTGATGACCCCCTTGGTTTTGAGTGAAACAGGGAATGTGAAATTTAACATGAAGCTGGCACTCAGACATAGCCCTCACACACCCAACTGCTTTGCTACTCAGGCACTGAACTGAAGGACTGCTTCCAACTCCTATTTGTAAGCATTTTTCTGAGGGCTTTGAGGGGCCAGCTCTCAAGGCAGGAATTGTGTGGTTGCTTGTCCTCACTCAGCAGTATTACAGAGAGAATTTCAGCACAAGTTCCCTCTAGACCAAACTCCTACCTCTGGGCTCTGTAGGTCTAATGAAGACAAGCTGCAGTTTCATGACTCCTTTAAGTAAAACTCTGCACAGGCAGCTACTGTAAGGTTTTGTCTTTTCCTTTCTCCAAATATGAATTCCTTATGCCTCCTTTGTGCCCATACTCATGCAAACCCCAATGAGGGTTGAAAATTGCCCTGCTTCCCCAATTGATTTTAGGGGACTCATCCATGTCATCATTTGCATGCATGGATGATGGTCCTGGCTCTATGGCAGCAGTCAGTAGGAGGGAGATGAGAGGGGAAGGAAGGAAGGAAGGAAGGAAGGAAGGAAGGAAGGAAGGAAGGAAGGAAGGAAGGACCATGAGACATTGATCCTGTGCACTTGCTGACCCTCTGTTTAGTACAGCACTGCCAACATTTTTTGCACTCAAAATAGGGAGGGTGGAAATAATCAGACCACTAATTTCTGTAGTGTGTTCAACCTCATATCTTCATTTCATCCTTCCTGATGCCATTCCAGTCCCGGTTGGTTGCTACAGAACACAAGGGGTCTGGCTGGAATCACCT
Organism: Trochalopteron elliotii; assembly: GCA_024734555.1. NCBI lineage: Eukaryota > Metazoa > Chordata > Aves > Passeriformes > Leiothrichidae > Trochalopteron > Trochalopteron elliotii. The sequence goes on along the minus strand of JANPWX010000094.1, from coordinate 1,203,846 downwards.
GTTCAGAATTGGCCTTGGAAACTGGAGGCTAAACTGAGAAAAGTTGCCACTCACCCTCTAAGCCCCCACATTTACCCATTATCTGTAGTGCTATTTTGAGGTTGCTGGAAACCTGGGATACCCCACAGAGCAGCAATGTATTTTTACAGCTTCTCACTTACTGAAACTTTTCATTTTACCAGACCTATTAGTAGGCTGGAGTTTCAGTGGTTTTAATTGCTTGACCTTTTGGCACATTATCTGTAAATGTGATCTTTACAATCACACAGGAAGGCAATTTCAGCTCTATGAATATTCTGAATACTCTGCTTTATTCTCTCTTCATTAAGATTTGACTTACTCCTGATTGAACCCCATGTAACCAAAAGAATATGAAACTCATTATAACTGAAAAATTTTAGGTGTGGGCTGCTGAAAACTTACCTTTTTTGTTGTTTCTTTAGTGTGTACACTGCCTATCTAAGGGGATGTTCTGCAAACTGTCTTGTTAACAGCAGATCTATTAGTAGCAGATCTAATAAGCACAGAGAGGGCTGGTTCAGAGCATGTGTCACTTTGGGATCATTCGTTGAGGGGTACAAACTGGCTTTTCCTCCTAAGATGATGAGTTCCTTAACAGCAGCCAGGAGTGCCATTGTCACACCATCCATCAACTGCCTTCCGTCCCTCTTAGCTGAACCCATGAATTAAGCAACTGTGGTTAAAAAGCAATAAAATTAAAAGTTGTAATGGGGAGACATTGACAAAAGGGTTACAATGCGCTGGCCATATATCTTTTAACTAGCTAAATATAACCATAGGTTTCCTTAAGTTCAAAGAGTGGTGGCCTGGAGATGAATACAACCGTTCCAACTGAGTTCTGGGCTAGGAGCCAGAAGTTTGTTAAAACACCTTAGAACATGCTTATTCCCTCTTAGAACATTTTTTGGTACTTGCTCTATTAGTATGGATTTTATTTCCCCACCAAACGAGTTCTCTGCCTTTGAACCATAAACAATAATGGCACATCTGTCTCTAGGCTGCAGTACTTTGAAAACCAATGCTAAGGACACAGAGGGGTAGATTTTCAAAGCGTTGCGTGGGAGTTTGTACCAGGAGTCTAGCCAAATATTTTTCACTCATACTCATCCCTGAGCCTAACCTTTCCTCACTCGTTAGAATGGCTCTGTTTGCTCTGCCCACACTGGGACATTTCAGACAGCTTTTACCTCCAGGGACAGAGCTTCAGCTGGTCAGAAAAGCCTATAAATAGGGTTTTACTAATGACCTTTTAAATCTAGTGGTGGATCTTCCCTCTGATCTTTTTTTATTTTACTTTTCTGGCTTTGTCTGTGTTTGTATGTGATTCTCAGATTCTGCTGAATTATTTACCATTAGGTTACAATGGAACTAAAATTCCCTGACAACACTGAGACAGGTGGTGTGAAGTGATTGCTGCCTAAAAGAGATGGCAGCTCAAAACTGCATCAGTGCTCACTGTGCCCACCTGTTTTCTGTGCTGGGGAGTTTGATGGCAGCCTCGTGGGAACCAGACAATTTTGTGCTGCCTTTATAAGGCCACTGTGATAAAGCAGCAGAAAAAGCAGTGAATTAAAAAGGCCTCCTTGCATCCTCCTTTGCCTGTATAAAACAGCATTTCTCTGTCCTGGATTCCTTAGAGCAAGTGATCTAGCTCTGAGGATGCTTCCCCACTGGCTGACAAGGCAAAGTCATAACACTGCAAAAGCATAATGAGCCATTACACAGGGACATGGGCAACTTTGAATTGTAAAACAAGGTGTTGGGAATTTTTTTTTCTTTGTTTAATATTTCCCTTTCATTTATTATCTCTGCTAAGAGGAATGTATACTTTAATAGATTTTTGTCATATTCCAAGTGACTTGGCTTACCCTTCAGTAAAAACTTACTGGTTGGTACTGTTCTCTACTTTGGAAGGACTTTACGCTGTGGTGGAAATTTGCCCCATTAAAGACTATCTCACAGTGTTTCTTTTCAGATGTAGCACATGGATATTTGCGATATCACAACAAACTCTCTTTCTAGTTATTACTGTTCCAAGCCTTATTTGATTTTGATGCACTACTTGCCATGGGGGTGTTATCATTTTTCACAGTTGAGAATCTCCTTTGATGAAATCAGCTCAAAGTTCTATCTCTGGGTGGTTTCCCAGGAAAAACCTTTTGGCTACTAGCAGTCTTCCATTTAGAAATATTTGCCGGTTGAATTCAATTAGTGTCCTTGGAAACTTCTTGTCTTTAAAGATACCATCATTCCAGGGTTTTCACTGCTGGATCTCGGACATCTTTCTGTGTTATCAAAGGTTGAGGCCAATAGAAACCACTTATTGAAAACCTGTTCCTTTTGCACAGAGGCACTGTGGTGTAAGAAAGAAAAAACTTGCAGATCAACAAGCCAGTCAGGGTGGAAATGACTGAATCCTTGAAAGATATTTTCATGCCAAACAAAAGCTCTGGATTTGTAAACTGCATGGCACGACAGAGGTGTGACTTGGTAAAGCTGGATTATGCTTCTGAAAATCTCCTACTGAGGAAACAAATGCTTTTGTGAATAATGTTTGGCATGAATAAAAAAAAAATCGGAATCCAAACACTTGCAAAGTTCACTCACGAGCTCCTAGTTCCTGGACGGGAAAGGATGTGATTGCTTTGATTGCTGTATACACTCCCACAACCTGCATTCACCTCCTTGGGATCAGAGAAACAACCCCTCAACTCTGTCCCATTTCAGTCTTAGTGTTACATCCCCTTGTGCTCAGAGGTTTCCACATAAGTGTCCCATATGCGTGGTACATGACGTAAGATGGTTTAAGAATTGTTCCAGTCATTTAGTCTCAAACATTTCCCAATAGATTCTCTACTTTTTTGAGTAATAGACACATCTATCATTAAAATGCAAGAATGGATAATGAGGAGACCTTCAAATGCATGAAACCTTACACTTTTTGATGAGAGAGTTCATTATATCTCCCTGTTACTAAATAAGTTCCATAACAATATTTTAATATGATTAAAGATGCTGTGTCTCATTTCTTAAGAACTTGGGAAATTAATCTGGGCAGGGCATTAATGCAGTGGGGAAGGAAGGCATGTGAATCTTTTTTTAAAATTGTTATTATTAGTTTCTTTCTTTGCTACTGGTTGTATCACTGCCTTATCAGTTAAGTGCAGGAGCTTAACAATGGGTTCTCTCAGCAAAGCCCTCTCTTTTTGCTGGGTGAGGTTAAAGAACAAACACATTGTCGTGAGCTTTTAAAAGCTTGATTTCAATTACATGGTAGTAGGGCAAAGCTCTCAAACACACAAAACTTTGACTTTGTAAAGATTGTGACCTCCCAGGTACACGTGCTTTAAGGAGAAAAAATGTACTTGACATGTCCCACTGCTGTTTCCACGCACCAGGAGCTGTGTGTATCGGGAAGAGGGGAGGGTGGGAGGGAGTTGTTCCATGTGGGATGGAGGGAAGTCATTCCTCTGGGAAAGAAAAGCTCTTCTGTTTGACTAGAAAGAATTTAAAAGATAAATATATCCCTTATCATGGAATGATAAACAACGAGGTCCAGGAAAGACTCTTTGAATAATTGAGTCTGATCTCCTGCTTTTTGCAAGACTATTTGACTCTGCATTCCTATTAATATCTTATAGGACTTTGTCTTTCCTCATGTTTGTTTGTGACAGTGCCCACAATGTTACAGGCACTTTCTAGGCTTTCAGGAAGAGCTGGTGCTTTCAGCCCCTGGATGGACAGGCAGACAAACAGACAGAGGTCATGGTAGAGGAGCAACAAAAGGACTTTTCTGTGCAAACTGAGACCTGCTGTAGCTGGTATGGATTTTGTAAAGGGGGTTCAAGGAGGTTGTTTTCCCTTATCCCACTTTGCCCTTCAATTGCCTGGAAGTGGTCCCCATGCCTGCAACCACAGGCACACAGCTCTGCAGCATTCACACTGGGCTGCCTCTGTTCCCAGCCAGTCTGGAACTGTTTAAAAAAGGGGCACAAAACTGAGTGTGGGAGACTGCAAAATGTGCATGCCAGCCCAACAGGCTTTCTTCCTGTAGGGGGGATATTTTAGAAGGCCATTTGGAGAGGTAAGATGTCCACAGAAAGCCAACAGTCTCTGGACACCTATCCATCCTTTGAAAATGCACTCTCTATTTTAACATGTGGAAACTGATAAGGCCACACCAATGACACTGCCCATGGCACTATTAGTGCTTAAAAAGAAAAAAATCCCAAACCACAAAGCAGTGCAAGACACTAAAATGAGCTGTTTTTCTGCACACTGAAATTCAGTTTTCCTTCTCAAGCCTTCTACAGGACTTTGCCTCTAAGTGTGTTGAAGGGAAATTAAATAGCATTCCTAAACATAAAGCAAAATCCCTAATCCCCCGGCCTTTCATAGCTTATCCTGTTGTTCAATACATCAGTCACTCTGGTGTGTATCAGAGATATAAATGCACCCTATACTATTCTGGATGTAAAAGTAAAGTGAAAGATGCCCACAAAACTAAATCAAACTGCTTGAAAAAGTGTTTTAACTGCTAGGAAACACAGCAAGGCTCAGATCAGCTACAACAATACAGAAGCCCATAGAATATTCCCAGAAAATGATGCAGGTTGATCCCTGATGGGTTTGCAGTTCTGGCTTCACATCCATGTGCTGGTGGTACCGTGGTCACCCTCCCTGCTGTGCAGCCCCTTCTGGGGGGTAACTACAGCCCTTGAGTGGGCTGCTCAGCACCACATCTTTCATGGGGTCAGTGGATGCCTGTACCAGGTTGGATGTCTCTTTTTATGTTTTTTTTTCCTGCCTATAGCAGCCCTAAGGTAACTTGGTGTGGTGCATGACAAGGGAGTGGAAAGAGTTAAAAATCTTTCTCATTTTAATGCTAGGTCCACTATTTGTGTGAGCAGGAGCTCTCTATCAGGGCTGGGCTTTGTAATGTATTCCATCTATTGATAAGGAGGCAAAATAACATTTCTAAATTGTTCAGGGTGTTTGCAGAATGCCAAGGCACTCCAGTGGCCTTCCACACAGAGCCCTACTGATGATAAATCATAAGAGATATTTCAGAAGTGCCTATTTGCTTGTGGAAATATCTGAAATACTGGAAAGCTCACAGATTTCCCAAGGTAGGTGAAGAGGCCGTTCAGCAAATTTTCCCTCTACTTGAAATGCAGTTTTGGAATCATTTAAATCCTAAGTGCCTAATGAAAATATCGTCCTGCAGCGATACTCTCCCATCTCCGGCTCGTTCAGCCAAGCAAATAACCCCCATGTGTTACTTTGCACGAGGTGATTTCAGTCCTGCAGCACATTCTGTTTGAACCACACGCCTATAAACGCCTTCAAAGGAGGGCAGGAGCCTGCCCACTGAGGAATAAATGCAGGAACAGAACCTCCTGTGCAAATATTGGTGTTCAGGATCTAGTGTAGCCCCGGCGAAAATGTTCCTAACACATGTACAATTCAAATGAAAAGGTTATGTGCAGTACATGGACGTGTACTGACATGGCCCATGTGTTTCATGTGGAAGCACATTCACTGTCCTAAAGTAAACGTTGTCATCAAAAAACCACCTCATTTTCCTAATATTATTAATGGGAAGGACTGACAGAAAGAAAAAATTCTGATTTATCTGGAAAATGAAAAAAGTTTCACCTAATTCTTGTGGAGGTTATTCCAAAATGTTTTCCAAAACGTTTCTATTCTAAGAGGCAGCTATGTCAATAAATTACTTAGAAGCATGAGCCTCCCTGCAAGGAGTCAACATTGTGGTTTGAATGTGCAAGAGAAAAGTGGAAATGCTGCAAAATTTATCTGTAAGATAACCTATCAATAAAGAAACCCTTTCCTAAGTCACGCTGCAGGCTTGCTAAAGCCCTGAAGTTTAAAGGTACTATCCCTTCTAAAATGATAAAAATGAAATCTATCTTCCAGTGACATTAGTAGCAAATTGGTCATTATTTCCAGTACTCCTAGGATGCCATAATTACCCTTTCCTACCTTTTTCTTCATCACACTATAGCTGTGTTCAGTATTCAAATGCTGAGACCTTTAAAATTATATTTATTTATCTAACTGATTGTATTTAATGTATCACTGGCAGAGCAGCCAGCACTATGTGCAGCACTGGGATGCTGAATAAAAGGCAGCAGCGATCCTGTGAGACTGCAGCATGCTGTCTGTTTACATATGAAAGCAGGTTCAATATGCACCACATTGTGGCAGCCCCATGATGCCTCTCTTCGTCGCTTGTTAGTCCAAGAGCCTCCTTACTTTCTCAGAGCTACTCCTTATGCATATGCATAACTCCTCATAATAATGCCATAAGGCTGCTAATCTATTCTCCTTCAAACCACTCCTCAAAACTCACTTTTCTCTGTGGTGGCTGGAAAACATCTGACAATAGCCCAGCAGCTGGTGTGCTGCTACTTATTCTACTGAAGAAGATAAATACGCTGTTATCCCGACTGCTTTATTTCCCTCTTCGTTATATCCACCTGTTGTTTTCATCCCATGCTAAAATGGTGAGGTTTTTAGGAGAAAGACTGTTAGGATTTTTTATAAATACACACGTGTCACCTACCATGGCAGGGTTCTCAGAGTAGCATTTCTCCTCACTATCACAATATGAATAATTACAGACACATTGTCTAAGCAATTTTATACTCTTTCAAGAATAAGACATCTCTTATTCCTTCCAAATAAGTTTGCAATACATTTTCCCTCCTGCTACAGTTGCATCATTGCAGAGCAGCCAAGAAGGCAGAAAATAGGAGCCTTTGGAAGGAAAGCAGGATATTGTCTTTGTCCATGGTGATGTACAGTGACAATTGCTGTAAATTTGGGATCAGTGGCACCTTCACAATCTCTTCTCTCTTTCCCTTGGGTCCAGCCTCACTCCCTGCCTCTGCCCCCATCTCTCCAAGCATTTCCTCCCTGGATGCAAGGCAGGAGCTGCAAGTGCCCTCTAACGGGAAGCCTCTCCCTTGCCCAGCACTGGGATGAGTGGCACAGAAGCAGCTCCTCCAACACAAAGCCTGGTGTCTTTGCCAAAAGGCTCACAGCAAATTCAGTTTGAAGCAGCAGCAAGGCACATGTTGTGTGTAATGTTTTATTTGTGCTTGGCACCTTGTGGCCTGGAGGAGACGTGGCTGAGTAGTCCCTCTGCTGCCAAGGTCCAACCTGCACGCAGACCTGATTCCTCTTCAAGTCTTGTAGATCCCCATTAGATAATAATTTCCACCCTCCTGCAGAGTGGATATTTATTTTAGGGACCATTTCAATGTCGACTTGTTTTTGAAATTTCTACGTAATGTTGTTATAATATAATGTGAGGCTCTCAGTGCTCAGTTGTTAAAAAAAGCACTTCCTAGTAGACCTGTTTGCAGAGAAGAGTTTGAAGCTTCCACTTCTGAGAGAAGACAGCAAATACAAGAAACAGCCTCCTATTATTGTATTTGTTAAAACTGACTTATCTTTGCCCTGCTTTGTATTTCATATAACAATCTAAATGTACTCTTGTGCTTGAAAAAGCCAGTAAACTCATGTATAATTCTTATTTTCTCATTTCTGCAATTTATTTGTAAAATCTGAAATTTTCATTAGGCTACTAAAGCAAAAAAACATGGTATATATCTAGCACTTTTTGGGTAACAGCTGTTACAGCAACTAGTTATAATTAAGCAATTTGGAAGTAAGTTCATTTGCTGTCTTAAGTGGATCATTGTCTTGTAGAAATTTTTGTGGAAAGACAGCTATAAAATCTGTTTTAAAATTGAAGATGTGGGTGCCTTTGTATTTATCCAATCTGGAATTTGAAACTGCACAGATCGTGTGACTTTTATGACTAGCCACAAAGGAACAAAATAACCCAATAAAACCATTTGAACAATCCAAGAATAAATAGATATTTTTTAATCTGAAGGATGAGCAGTCATGAGAAAACTGCAACTGGAGGCTGAAAACATTAACTGGATAACTTATAAATCACTTACTCATCATGGGATGACATCTATAAGATTGATGATACATTTACAAAGTGTCCAAAGAGAAAAAGAAAAGCTCACTTTTTGCAGTCTTTTAGGCTGTTCCTAAGTACTTGAGAAAGCCTTTGGAGTGCTCTGTTAAGATCTGCCCCAACACATGCTGCAGTCAAAGTAGGTCCTCCCATTTTATCCAGAAGCCATAGGAGGGAGGGTCTTAAGAAGCTCACTGAGACTTTAAAAATATAGATTTAACAAGGAAGATGGAGGCAAATTCAATGAATAGGACTTCCAGGACCAGCAATGTCTGCTGGTGGTTCTGTGTGGCAGGAGTGAAATGGGATCACCTTCTTGGGGTGTCAGTTCAGTGGCTGATGTGCCAAGGTGCTCCCCAGGGCCCTCAGCACAGCCTCTTTTCAGGTGGTTTGTGTTGGAGTCTGCAGCTCCCATGGATGTCACTCAAATCAGAAATTAATCCTTCAGCTCAGCCCTATCTTCTAAGGGTTTCCCTGTGTGTTTGCTGTGGATGCCTGTCTCTGCATCCAGCCAAGGCAGTCATGAGGGAAGAAGCTATGGATCAGTGCTTGGCAGTGCTGTTTGAATGGGCATTGCCACTTTCTTTTCCCATGTGTATTTTCCCCATTTTTCTCTATCTTGGCTTGCTTTTCTCCATTCCTTAAATTCCTGTCTCTTTCCTGACCCCCATCCTTTTGGTCCTCCTTGACTTGCCCTCTCCTCATCTTTGTTTTTGGGACCTCAAAATAAGACCACCTCCCAACAGCAGTGGCTGTGGCATGACCTAAGGGAGTCCACTGAGGTTTTTTCCCCCTCCCTACCCTTTCCTGTTGCTGGGAGGTGCTGCTCAGATGTGCTTGGGTGAGAAAGCTGACCACTCACATTTCAGTAAAGGGAAAGGGACTCAAAGTGACCTAGAAATGCTCTCTGCTTTCTTGGATAATTTGCACTACACACGTGCTTAATAGCCTGCAAAATAGGCAGAGTAGGTCTTACCTGCTGAAGAGGGAACTTGAGTGATTATTATGGAGTCACTGGAACAATTAAATTCAAATGCAACGTGTTAAGAGCCTTACCAAAAAGAATTTGTAGTAGGTTTTTAAGCCAGCAAGGAAGAGCAGATATAAGGTTGTGTGCATGAATGCAAATAGTTCTCATTGCTCTCAGGGTTATTAATTTTGCACCAATAGGCACCAAGACAGCCATTACCATTGACAGGAAGCCCTGGTGTGAAATAGCTGGTGATCAAGATAAAAGAAACTGCATCTACCAAAGCAGAAAAAAGAAAAAATCTGTTGTGTGATAATGACCTTTGGGTTCTTGGAGCTTCACACAAAGTCAAAAAGGGAGTGATATTCTGCTGGAGCTCACCAAGTCCAGGCTGGCCAAGGGACAGAAGGCTGTTGAGAGGTGAAGGTAATTAAAAGCAATTTCTATGGTGGCCTGCTCACTTCTTGGTGTGCATAATAGGTCAGTAATGAATGGATGGATATGTGGAGCTGTGTGCCTCTGCTGGGAGGATGTGCCATGCAAAGAGAATAAAGTGCTTTGCAAAGGAGGTTGTGGAAAACTTACCAAAATAGAATTGGTGAGGCTGTTATTCCAGGGCCAGGCCAAGTGCAGGTTCAGGACTGTTAGCAGTAGTGCTAACAGTTACTATTGCTTGAAGGAGGAATGGTGGAATGGTAAGATTTCTATATTTCAAAGAATTTGTAATGCAATGTCCTTTTTTTATGCTTTGCCAGAATCACTATCAGGACAATCACTTCAAAAGAATAGTTTGTCTGGGTTTAAATTATACATGGGGCCACTTGCACAGCTATGCAGTGATATTAAGTAGCACAATGTCACATTATATGCAAACGCTTGTGTCTTTAGAAATACAAAGGAAATTCTGTGGATTAAAATCCAGCAAACTAAAAAGTTATTCAATTAATCAGTAGCACTTCTTCTAGAAAGTCCCTTGCTGATACAAGAGGCATGTAAAACCTACCTTGTACTTAGATGATGTTGAAATCTTTTACCTTGTCTTTTTTTGAAAGAAAAGAGAGAAAAGGGAAAACAAAATAATCCTGTGCCAGTAAGAAAAAAAAAAGCTTTCTGTCAGCTGTGGCACGTTTAAACACCCTAAATATTTCATCAGACACTGCACTTACTTCAGTGTTTTAAATAAGATTTAATAAATAGGTGCATGTTCAGACTTGTACAGCCCTACTTTTGTCTGTAGTTGGCAATGTGCTGCTGTATGTGTTTGACTGCACAGTTAAGAATTTTAATTACTTACCTGTTCCATACAGACACTCATTCTCTTTTAACTGTTTATTAAAAAAATAAAACTGAACCATTGTGCAAGAAATCTTCCACGCACTGTACAGCTGCACTATTGTCAAGGGTAGGACCCTATTTTCTGAATGTACCCCCACATTCCCCTTGTCTCCTACTCCCAATGTCCAGTCTCTGGAATTCCCACAGACCTGTGATGTTCATGTAACTAAGTAATTTCCTTTGAATGTCTTTGCTGTTAATTTTACAGAGATGTCTGAGATTCTGCCATCTGCACACTTAAATGGATGCACAAGCAGTGTCTGTCTTATTGTTAGGAAAACACAGCTGAAGCTGATGGTCCTGTTTTTGTTTGTTTGTTTTGTTTCCAACTTCTGGACCCATTTGGTAAAATAAATATTGAGGAGAATTGAACAAACTCATCAAAATTTGAGTTAAGAGCTGACAGTAAGTTGCATTATCATTTTTTTGTGATGGGTTCCCTTAGCAATGACATCCAAAAAAAAAGGTCAGGAAGAAAATATTCCTCCATTTTAAGTTGGTGGTCAGTGAATGAGTCACAGTTGGAGCTTCACACCTCAAGAAGTTCATTCTCTGCTATAGAAGCAGCCTGGCTTAAACCAGATGCCTAATTTTTGGATACCTCAAATTATGTGGCATGAATGTCATTCCAAGGGTGCAATGGCAAAGATGGCTGTAGACAGGTACCAGTTTTTATGTCTCCACTCCAAGCTGACCAGTATTGAACAGCTCTGCAATCTGTACAATATAGGGGCACATTTGGAGTCAATGTATTTTGCAGTTTAGTGACAGAAGGGTAAAACTGAGAATAGGAAGGTTTCTGACATTTTTCATGAAGATGCAAATGTCAGACAGCCAGAAACTGTGGCTGTCCTACAAAAAAGGATGTTTGTAAACAGCTGTATATAGATAAATATACAGATAGGCATTTGTTTTCCAAATTGCATCCTATTTGTTGTTTCATAGTTCAGAATGTGTCCTGAGTACAACAGTAGAGAAACAGTTAAAGGTGATCGATTACATCACTTCGCTTCTAAAACTTGGGTGCAAATGAAGTAGTTGTAAGGATTTGAGACAAAAGTATTACAGGTGAGCTGTTAAATGTGTCTTTTGATAGGAGCATACTCACTGTTGGATTTCTGGGTGCTTCAAAAGCATCAGAGCAAATCCTTAAGGACTGGAGTCTGGCAGTTTCAGAAACACCTTAGTTCCTCTAACATCCTGACATGTTCATCTGTGGATGTTCTGACACATCCTTTGGTCAGATGAGATCAATGGCACAGACCTTGTACTGCTGTATAGCTGAGCAACTCTTCTGAGCTTGTTGCTCTTTGACTTGAGTGCCACAGTGGAATTTCACAACTTCAGGTCTGGTGGCTCTAGCTGGTGAGGTGGGGTGGAAGGCCTTGCCTTTCTTCTTTGTTATGGGAAGATGCATTTTCACCCGGCAGATCTCAGAGCACACGGCTCCTGGTTCTGTACATGTGAGCAGCTATGATGACAAGCACATTTGGGTTATTACAGGGAGCTGAGGAGTGGTATCCAGGTGTAGCAAAGCTACATGAGCTCAGTCTTCTGCTCAGGCTCACAGACCACAACTCAGAGCAGAGCTTTAGAGTTATGGTGTTGTACAACCCCAAAATAACTGCTTTGCCAGTGCCACCTTGGGACACTCCATCATTATCAGCAGCATGGGAATGTGCTTAGGTGGTACCTCACAGAGTTAATGTGTGAGTGGATCCCACCTTGTCTGGATATTTCATTTTAGTTTGCAGATTTTGTGAAGGTATCAAATAAATTGTTTGCCATTAGCCAATTTTAAATGGACTTTAAATTTGTCTGGGGACATCACCCCCAGGATTAAATTTAGTGTATCTGGAATTGCAGTCTACTTACATATGTGTTCACTAGAATGCTGCAGCCAACTGTCTATAAAATGTCAATATCCACATTTTTTTGGTGCTACAACCTTTGTCAGTTTTGGAGGGCAGTAGACCAGCAGAAGAATATTCTGTTTTGTTTTCAAAGGATTGCTTCTAGTTCTTGTTTTCTTCCTACTGAAAATGAGAGGCTGCTTTGCTGAAAGGGAGAGTGGGAGGAAATGTCCTTATTTGCATCCTTTGTTGCTTCTTTCATTTGAGTGTTTTCTCCTCCTTCCTCTAGCTTTTCTCACATTTACTGCCTACCTTTACACTTGTTCACTTGTCAGAGAAAGATGTTGATATCCTGTTGGCCCATTAGCTATGTTTTTGCTTGATTTGCCAGACTACTTCAATATGCTTCAGCATGATTGGGAAAGACAGCCTTTTTAAAAAAAATATTTGCATTATGTTTTTCATACTGAAGCTTTTACAGCAGAAATACTGTAAGAAATTCAATTCATAAATAGCAAATTTTACCTTTGCTCCTAGACTCCAGGGAGCTGATGATCATTTCTGCTTTACTTTCTTTTTATTTATAGAAGAAGAACAGAGGGAGCAGGGCAAAATCCTTGGGGAGAAATAAGACATCTTTTACTGATGATTTTTCTGGAGTGAGCATAGGCACTGAGAGCATCCTTGCATCTTCCCTCATTCTCCATCAATTTGAATGCAGCAGATGGTCACATCAAGCCATGCTCAAACAGCAGTATCAGGTGGTTTAAACTAGAAGTATTGGGAAAGCTATGAATTCATTTAGTTAGTGGCAAAGGTGGTCTCATAAAGATAAGTATCTATCATGAATGAGATGGAGAGAACAGATTATGGAAAGGAAAATAGAGCCTCACTTTTAATTTTTTTTTCCATGAGAACTGTGAGGGCTTGTCATCATCAAAAAAAAATCTGTTTTCCCTAGTTGGGCATCAGACTTAAAACAAAGAAGGAAAAAAAAATTGTGATATTTTTCTAGCACCTCCTTGCAGTCTGGAGACAGCATATGAGCATTGCTCATAAAAAAACCCTAGATTTCAATAGTGTTACCTTATCTGCCCACAAATTAGGTATGTGAACTGGATTATTTGGCTCCCTCATTGGCTAAAGGGGAGGGACAGGTGACATTCACTTTCAGGATCCTTCACTACTTCAAGTAAAGGCTTAATTGCCCTTTAGGGATGTTTCCTTTTCCTTGGCTATAAAAGAGAGCTAAAGAGTTGTTTTATACCATAACTTGCAGCCTTGAGGGAAGTTCCTGTGGGTGGCTTTGTCCACTTTATCCCCCAGCTCAGGTATTTAACACAAGTGATACACAGAAGAATCCCTACCATGTGTCCAGACTCAATGTGCGAAGTACATGTGACATGAACTGCAGGTTAGAGGGCTGTTACTTTACTGGCCACTGTGACTTCATATCTGAAAGTTGTTACTTAAAATATCTTTTCTTCCTTTGTTCACATTTTTATTGATATGACTGGAAACCACCTGCAATAAAAATTCAGGGGGCAAGTGTCAGAAAACTGAAACAAGATGGGACATTTTGCCAGATATCTTATATGATAATTTTGCTGTATAAAAGTCCTTTTGACAGTCTTGTATAGTACTACCTAGAATAAAGTGACCAAAGATTCATAGATTGACTTGGGATGGGAAGGACCTTAAAAATCATCTACTTTCAATCCTCCTGCCCATGGCAGGAACAACTCCCACCAGCTCAGAACCTGGGTCACAAGAATGGGAATATTACATAATACCACTACACTTTTTAAGTGATCCTTCAAAGATTTTGCCTCTTTCACTTAATATTGATGTTCTGCTCCTACAAACATTTTTCTAACTGGAAGTGCTATCTAAATGTTTATTATTCTTGTTCCCTGACCTTGGAAAGCAGACTTTCCTCAAACAGTCCATCAGAGAGAGTTTATTGCCTGTGAATGTGCCTTATAATCCTGGACCACTCACAGTAGAAAAATGAAATCAGGTCTAAGTCCAATTCATTCTTCTCAATTTCTTTTTTTGCTCTGTGAAGTAGATGAAGGATAAATATCATAGCTGGGCCACCTGTCTTATCTGATTTAAGCCTCTTCCTTCTTTAGTCAGGTTAGGTTAGAACTATGTTGGCATGCAGTGAATTTTACTTTGATTTTCTATCTGTGGTTTCCATTACTCCTTTGTTTTGCAGTATGGCATTATAGAACCTTTCAACATGCAGCAATCTGTGTATCCCATGTAGAGATCTTCCTTCTCTGAGTTAACACTGCCCAATGTAATATCTGTGAATATCTAACTCTTCAGTTATCAAAACCAGAATATGTTGCAAAATAAATAAGCAAATTGGCTTATTTAAAGATATTGAAAAACTCTGGTCTCACATCCCTCTTTTCAAATTCAACCCAACTTTACCATTGCTTGCAGATCACTCTGAATTGTGTGGATGACCACAGTTGTATTTACCTTAAAACCACCTTCTAGTTTACCCCTCCTTTCCAAATATCTTTCCCCAGTGAGGGACAGAGGTACCCCAGTCATCCCCAGAAGGTGATTTCAGTAAAGCATTTGGCTATTGCTTTATTGTGGGGTTTCAAATAAAAATTGGTCAATCTCTTATGAATGAATATGTGATTTAAAATGCTGATGCATATAACAACATTAGTTGTTATACCATCTGCTTTAAGAGGCCTAGCATTGAGGTGTCAGAGATATTTCTTCTCTTTGCTTTTCTCTTCCAGGACATTAAAGGGCACTTTCAAGTTAAACTCATCACAAGACTATGTGAAAATGAGAGTGTCTGATGTCTGTTGTAGGTGAGTTGACCAAAGAGATTGTGAGGCTTCAAATTTATCTTTTTGTTCTGAAAGAGCAGAAGTCAGATCTGGCAATTAGAGTGAGTTATGGTTCCGTTCCCAAACCGTCTTTTCACCAGATACACAAAACCCCCCTATGTTTATGTTTGCCACTGCTGTTTGGTGGAGACGAATGTTTCTTTAGTCTTTGTTTGCTTATGGGAAGCTTAAGGCTTATGCAAAGATTGGCACCTAAGTATAAAATAGTTTTCTGCACAGCAATAGCTCAAGGTTTTGAAGAGAGGTCAGCTTTTAGGCTTTACTTTAATTGTTGCTCTTGTAATCCCGAGATGCTGAATGTTTTTTTTAATGCAGACATGGGCTGAGTAGACAAAACTTATAAAACCCCCAGCTAAGCATGGTGCTAAGCTTCTGAATGTTTTCACAAGGCACCTCAGGGAATGTGGAGTTACAGTAGCTTTTAGCCATTTTGTTTTGTGAAAATTTTGTATTGTAAAACCCTTCTCCTGCTATTGAGACTGAGGAACTCATTGTTGGGAATTAGTGTGACAATGGAGAAGAGTTACTCTCGGGATCCTAAAAAGCAGTATCTGTTCTAAGGGAAACTCCCAGTAGAGTTCCTTTAACTACAGAGAGGAATGCAGGTTTGAAATATTGGCTCTGAAAGCAATCAAAACAATTAGATGAAAGTTCTAGTTAATGTTAAATTTTAACTAATTGGTTTCTTGTTTTCAACCTGCCTTTCTTTCTGAAACAAATGCCAGCAATAGAGTTCTTCATTCTTTTCTATTGGGTTATTTTATCTGTTAGAATTGTAGAACTTTGTTCTAAGCTTTACTGAAACTGGACCTTCACCCTTTAGAAGAAATACTGACAAAATCATAACAATACATTCATTTAAATGCAATTGTCAGAATACAGTTGGCTTGTTGAAAGTGGATCTTTAGTAGCCATCCCAACACTTGTGTCCTCCCTCTCTCTGTGGACCCAAATTTCTTCAGTAGTGGCTGAATTCAGCTGAAAAGCTGGTTACCAGCTTGGTTACATTTTCCATTAACATCAGTCAGTATTTTGCTGCAGATTTTGCTCAGCACAGAGCATTCTGCACACTCCACTGCTCCATTACAGCATTGAATCAAACCATTTTTTCATTTTTTTTCTAGTAAACTTTATTCCTGATTGATAACACCACGTCTCCTCTGAAACTCTGACCATCACTCTTGACTTGGGCTAGACTTTAACTGTTGGTATTATTTATATTTTACTTTCTGGAGAAAACACAAATACTCACATTTTTAGCAGCAACCTAATGTATGAGGTCCTAATCAAATGTTGCACTACAGGTAAGTCTCAGGAAAACTGGCCATTATATCTGTCCTTCATTTTCAACTTCTCTGCATTTTGGGAGTTAGATCGTGGTCTTGTCTGACTGAAGAGAATAAAAAACCTTCTCAGCTCCCTGGTCTGAGGTTTGGGTTTGGTCCTGATCTCAGCTGCGGAAATCAAGGATCAAATATCTCAGAAGAAGGCCTCTGCCTTTATTCTCTGGCCAAGGCTGCTGTCAAGAGATGTAAGAATTACACCAGGTTCTTTCTTCAAGGGAGACACTAACTTCCGTCTGCAAATGAACCTTCAGATACGGTGAGCTACAGGTTATTGCTGAGCCCCTCAGGTCTAACCCTGAACTGGCTGCACTATTCCTCTCTTTTAACTCCTGATATTTTATTCTGCTCATAAGGGTGAACTGTCTTAAATAAGGCAGTATTGTGTGTTTGGAAAGGAGTGTGATACAAGTGAATAAACCCACTGCACTGCGCTGTGCTCTGTGTGTGCCCTGAGTGGCCTTATGGGTGAGTTGCCAGCAAAAATAATGCACTAAACACCGGGTTATTACCTCAAAATGGGGAAAAAGGCAGCTGGATTTTCCTGAGTGTTTGAGTGCCTGACTTAGACACTTACCAAGGGCTCAGCTTATAGAAAATAGGGCTCCTCCTGCATGGACCTCTACAGGTTGGATCATCCAGTAGCCTTCTAGCCTTAGAGGCTTTGTGCTCTTAAATCATCATATGACTTTTGGTACAACTCAGGCAGGTATTTTCATGCCTGTATTGTCTTGCTGCTTCCAGGAAATGGAGATGTAGTTCCTGGCTATGGCACAGCCTCCACGAGCACTCCAAGTGAACTCAAATATTTTTGCAAATGTACAGATCCTCTGCAAATCTCACTACAACCTCAGGAACACAGTCAGCATTTCAATTATGTTTGCTATCCTACTATTCAAACTAGTAAAAAATTAACAGATATGAACTTAGAGAAGGGTATCTACATCAGGTTTATATTGGCAATTACATATCTGCGACTGCCTAGAAGTAGCTCATCAGGGGGTTATGAATAATGTATGACACTTTTTACTGTTAGAGAGCCAGTGATAGCTGAATTAATCCACTCATATTTCTATATATACATAAAAAGCCTTAGCTTCTTTTCAGCCTTTATTCTTGCTGCAGTGTAGTAGGTATTTGAGTAAAGTCAGTGATTTTTCTTCCTGTCTACTTTAGAAAACAATACTCGTAGGCTCTTTCTTTGACTTAAACACATTCATTCTTCCTAAAGCTTTTAAAAGAAGCTGAGCTTTCAAGATCAAAGATGTTAGTACAACACCTGTACTAACACTATATTCAGTCGTTATTGACCATTCTTTGTGATATTGTTTTATGCAGGTGCCTTTCCAGTGTGCTCTTTAGAATGTGAGGGAATACAAAAAGTAAGCATCTGTGTATCTTTTTATCACACTTTAAAAAGCTGAGGTTTTGACGAGTGGGGGGGGACATGAAGCACATAAATATAATCACTTTTCTACTCTTTGCGATTCGGGGTTGTAGAGAATCTTCAGATGGTTGCTCACATGATCACGAAATCACTGTGTATTCTGTAGAATTAATGGATATGAGCCAGGAATGAATATTTACAGGTGGTGGCAAAGCATGTCACTTGATAATCATTTTTTATTACCTCTTTTTAAAGAGTGGAAATTGTCTTGCTGGGGAGCAGAAATAAATCCATATGTTTTAGATTATCTATCCAATTCAGCCTGGAGAATGTCTGGTGAATACTTACATGGAACAAGCAAGGGAGAACTTGTAGCCTTTAATTTATTCTTAAAAAGTACTTTGCAAACACTTACAAGTATCATTCCAGAAAATAGAAGTGAGTTCTCCAGTGATCAGAAAATGAACTAAAGGGAAAATGGAGAGGGATAACACACAGTAATTGTTCCTCATTGACAGGAATCAAACTATTGCTATTGGCAACTATGTTACATTTAGACACCTCTTGCCCTGCCATATTTCTGTTTTAACACTTACCAGATATGAACTGGGCATATTTAAAGATTCAAGAACAGAATTAGGTACACACATTAAAAAAATGCCTATACTGAAGTAAAGGATACTCTGTGACAATTACATACTTTTGGATCAAACTTATAAAAACGTTTTCTTGTGCAAATGAATCTACATTTATTTGTTCCTCAAAAAGGAAACCTTTATTTCCTTTCAGAATAGGAAAGGTGGATTTTTATGACTTTGATCTGAAGCAATTGGTTGTAGAGCAATGTCTTTGAGTTTGACTGGTAAATCTGTTTTCTCCTTTAACAGTAATGTTAAAGAAAAGGGAGATATCAGAGTAATCCAGTCCCAGAATGAGAGCTGAAGAGACCTGAATATTCATAGCCACGTGCTTGAAAGTGAACAGACTGCAGACCAGTTAGAAAAAACACAGATCAAAAACATTTGTGATGCAGCTTCCTTCCTGCTGATAGGCTTGTGAACAGGTAATTCACAGAGTGATAGAAATGGAATATATTTTGACTTACGTAAAAAAAAGTTTATATTTTATTATTTTATTTTATCTTATTTTATTTTATTTTATTTTATCTTATCTTATCTTTTATCTGCTTGCAGCATGGCCCTGTGTGAGGTTGTGACATTCCATGACAACTCTCTGTTAGCAGTAGCTGAATTTCCTAAGAAACCAGTGTAAGTGAAACCTGCCGCAGTCCCTGAAGTCAGCGATAACAGCCGTGGGGAACATAAGGAGATGGGACTGGTGTTCCCACAGCATCAAACCTGGGGTTCTACTCTCACACTGAGCACCTAAAAACCTCAGATATTAGAGATGTATGAATTCTTCCAAAAGAGGGCAGAAGCAGCATTTACTGAGTCCCCTTGACGAATCTGTTCCTTTCACCCAACTGCAGTCCTCTGTCTCCCAGTGTCTCACAATATAAACCTCTGGCTCTACAAAACAAACAGTAAGAACCTGCCAGGAATCCCCACAAACATTGCAACACCTACAAAGCATTGTAGATTTTACAATATATCAAAATCCTAAATGCTCTCTCCCTGACAGCAAATCCCAGTAGGGAAAGTACAGACTGCAAAATGGGTGGCATGACAAAGGTTATTTTCAGCCTCTAATGTTAATACATTTTCATTATGTTTTCAGTTTGAGCAGTTTAAAAAGACTGTAGTAAGAAGTCTGAGGAAGTATGTGAGCTTGTGCATAGTGCTTAGGTTAAAGAAAGAGAGAGGAATAAAGCAGTGATGGACAAAAAAATATGATGTTATGTACCCACATGTAACTGATGTAAAGTTTTTGGACATTCCAGGCTCAAGATCAGACCCAATGTGTCACCTTGGCCCAAGGCAGTAAAATCATTAAATAAAAGGCTGAGAAGGACCACAAGAGGTAATTTAGTCCAGCTCCCTGCCCTAAGGCAGGATCACGTCTACCTGCGTCATTCCTGACAGATGTTTGTCCAACCTACTCTAAAAAACCTGCACATGGTCATGTCTGCCAGGTACCCAGACAGATTTTCTTGCATGTTTGGCAATGCTTGGGTAGCCTGTCAAACCAACAAAGTCTCATTGAATTGACAGTTAAACACAGTAAGGAAAAGAAATATATATATATATACACACACGTGTATACACACATATATATATGTCTTTATTTTACAAGATAAATTGTGTTTGAATTTACATTACTGTCACACTAGGAAATGTTTAATTCTAGTCATTTGGATTCTTTTTAATGGACTCTCTAGGTAAAACAGATATTGTGGGATCTGCAGGCCATCAAAACCTGTGGCAAGAAAATGTAGACATCGAAATACATGCATTTATGAAGAATTTTGTAGGCAATATTACAAATTTTCAGCCCAATTTAGAAGACATTGTTGATATCTAAATCCACATTTTTAGGATGGTCTTTTTGCAGTTGAGATATTGAGAGAACAGCACACCATGTTTCACTAAAATATCTGTTATAGAAACATAAACTTTCAAGATACAGATCAATATATCTTTTGAAAGTGTTTCACCCAAAATGTGTAAGAACAGTCAGACTGCTCACCTTTGGTGGTGTTTTATTCTTATTTAAAAAAAAAAATAAAATTAGATTTTGTGAGTGTTCCCTTCCAAAAGGCCAACTGCCCACAGCAAGATTTCAGTAAATGAGCTTCTGGATCAATTTCAGGACCCTGTTCTGAAAAAAGAGAATGACAGCTTATGCCGTCTCCCCATTCAGGAATTACTTGGTGTCTGATAGTGGCTGTGAATGGTCAACGGGTGGATCAATAGACAAATGAAAAAATATTTGTGGTCAAGTCTGGTTGTGTTGTTCCTTGGTTTTGGCAGCCCGCTGTGGTTGTGAACCCTGCTCCAGAACATGGCTCTTGGTGCAAGGAGTGTGAGAAGCAGAGTTTCTGCATGCATCCATGGAAAAGGTGAAGGGAGAGGTATGGCTTGTAGCTACAAAGAAAGATGACAGAAAACAGAAAAGCACAGAAAACAGGAGCATGATGGGGGGAAAAACGGAATATGGACTTAAATATATGAATCCCTAAGAAAACCTCCACTGTCCAGACTCATGTTAGAATTGCATCCTATTAATACCTCCTGAACATTCAGAAAGTTACTCTTCTGGAAACAACCAGCTGCTATGTTTTGTTCTGAATTCCAAGCTTTACATCCTGTATCCTTGCATTCCTACTGTACATTTAATCTTATATGTATATGTGACAGGTTTGAAAGAAAATAGGTCAACAGTACTTAGTATAAGTAGTACTTTAATCAATTTTAACGTAACTTCTGATGGATAGTGACTGAGGATAACATACTGCCTTCACTAATTCCATTTAAAGTAGTACAGACATAAAAAAATTATATTGTTTAAATTGCTTAGGGAACACAAATTATCTGTTTTATATTCCCATAGAAGCTATTATATTCAACAGGATACTGCGAAGGACATGCAATAATTTTAGTGTCTATTATGAGTGTTATTGATATACAATGCACATGCAAATTCACCCTCTTTCAGTTCTGCTTGGAGGGATCATTAATGTGTAATGTATCTGATGATTCAATAGACCTTAATGATAACTTGTAACTGGACTTTTACTCATTTTATCCTTAATAGATATTTACTTAAAAGAGATATCTGCTCATCTACAGCTTCCA
This sequence comes from Trochalopteron elliotii, assembly GCA_024734555.1. Classification (NCBI taxonomy): domain Eukaryota; kingdom Metazoa; phylum Chordata; class Aves; order Passeriformes; family Leiothrichidae; genus Trochalopteron; species Trochalopteron elliotii. The sequence goes on along the minus strand of JANPWX010000094.1, from coordinate 1,182,280 downwards.
AAAGGGCATATGTGGTTGAGGGTAAAGCATGAAAATGCAGTTGTCGGAGATTCAATATTTAAAAAATTAAAATTGTTATCATTACACTGTTTGAAAAACAGAAAATGCACATTACTTTTTAATGCAGATCATCCCAACAAAGACACAAGAAGTAAACATGACCTGGAATTTTGGCAGATGTGTCAACATTCCCTATAAGGACATTAGAACCAAATCTCTAGCAGATATCCCTCAGAGTAGCTCCACTGATGTCTACAGAGCTATGTCATTTTGTATAGGCTTGAATCATAAAAACATGGAATGGTTTGAGTTGGAAGGGTCCTTAAACATCACCTGGTTCCAATCTCTCTGCCATGGACAGGGATGTCACCCCCTAGACCAGATTTCTCAGGAGCCCACCTAGCCTGGCCTTGAAGACTTTCAGAGATGGGGCATCCACAACTTTTCTGGGTCACCTGTTGAAGGACTGACACGAAGGAAATGATGTATTGAGTATATATTTATATATAGTTAAGGAATATTATACATTCTAAGAAAGGTCTTAGGACCTTTCTTGGAAGAGTGAAACTAGTGGAAAAAGTAAGACTCATTTTCAAGATGATAGAAGAGTATGAATAGTACCAAGCAATCAACAGAAAATGGTGGGCATGTTGATGCTGGAAGAAAAGCACAGCTGCAATTCTGGGGTCCACAGAAGCAGAGGAAGGTCAGAGTACAGCTGAACTTTTAGCTCCCTGCATGGTGTAAAATAATGCACAATCTTGTGCTTAAGTAACATTTGGCTTGTGCTTGTAATATTTGAATGAATCTATAGTGGCTAACAAAATGTATGAGATCTTACCTATTGATCCAAAGGTGATGTACCAACTAATTCTTAAAAGAAGTGATAAGCAGGAAACATGACTCAAACAGTGACCTCAAACTATAGCGGAGAAAAGAAAGACCTTTGGGAAAGGGAGTTAGACACAGCTGCTGTGAGATGTGATGGGGGGTCTCCTTTCCCTAACACTTTTCTTAAAATTCATTGCAACCACTACTCCCAGGGATTGTTTTCTTGAAGGGCTTTCCTTGTCCTCTTTTGGTGTGGCCTCAGAGGGATGCCCTCTGAGTGTCCCTCAGGCCACTCTGTCAGCAGCTCTAGCAGCCAGCTGTTGGATTTTCCTTGTCTATTCCAGAAGCCACCCAAAGATATTCCAAATTGTCTGTTCAGTGTGCAATAGGAGACAAAAGGAAAGTGAACTAGTACATGGAACACAGGGGATGTAAATGCTTTCATAAAGCTTATGCCTTTATTTAAAGGGTTCTTGAGTGAATTCCTTGATGTCATATCACCATAAAGTTGCCTGTCATCCATTTCAGTCAAGCTGGAGCAGACCTGCTTCCCTCTAGGATCTGGACACCGTAGGAAAGCATGTAATCCCAGAGTTTCTATTGCATACCCCTCCTGAAGCACTAGAGTCCCACTGGACTAAATGGAACTGCAGAGCCTTGCAGGACCCAGAGGTGTAGCAGATGTGATGAGCAGAGCGTGAAGGAGCAAGGGCTTGCAGATGGTGGCAAAGAGGTAGGACTCCAGTGGAAACGGCTGACTTTCTTCCATTTCTTTCATTACAAGCACAGATTTGGCCTAGACCAATCTTTTTGTTTTGACAAACACTTTCCAAAATCCTAGAAAAAGATGTTCTCTGCCGTGATGTGGTCACAGTCCTCAACACTGCCCAAGTCTGCACTGCAGGCAGAGATGTGTGGGACAGGACTCTACACAGAGGCACAACACTGACACAGCACTGGAGGCCCAGTCTGTCCCTGAACAAATCATTTAGGATAACAACTTCAGTGCCAAATCCTCTGGCAGAAACAAAAGAGGCTTTTGCCATTCATTCACAGGCATAAGGAGGGGGGGAAGAAAAAAAGAGTTTTCCCTCCAGCACAGCCAGCCCTCTAAGTAACTTCTGAAGATTCAGGTAATATAATGGTCTAATGAGATATTTTTAAAGAAATTGTGGGTTTTTTTTTAAATGAAATAACCATTTCATTTGCAGGTGAGGTTGGCTGCTGCAGCATGGAACTTCTGTGACATTTTGCTGTGATACTTTCCTCACCCTCTGCTCCAAATAAAATATATGGTACGGTGAGGAATTAAATTGCATGCAAATTTTCAAAACTCTTCACCCAGCTTTCTTTCAGCTGACTTTTTACAATATTTAGCAATGATTTTTGTGTTCCTCCTTGTGCATAAGAATGATGTCTCACTTTTCATATTAAAAGATGGAACTTTATGAGGCAGAGGTTGAATCACGATGTCTTAAAAGAGAATGATTCTGTAAAACTCACCTAATAGTTTAAAATATGTGATCAGAGTCTGTTTCACAGAGCTTTTTAAATATCCATAAATGGTGAAAAAATGTGTAGAAGTGCCCTGCTGTAATTTCTGGCTTGTATTCCTGTTAATAGATAGCTCTGCACAGCAACCTTCCAGAAGCAAAGGCTTTTTCTGGGCTTGGCTATCTTTCACTGACTCAGTGCAATGGTTCATGTGCTTACACTCAGACAGGTGCTTAAGCACTTCACTTAATCAGTGCCTCAAGCAACGAGGATGAAGAGAAATCAACTGCCCCAGAGGGACCACTCTGTTTCCTATGACAAAGGCAGAAAATTTCACTTAGACTGATGAGGAAAAAAACCCCAAACCCGCAACAACATAAATCTCAACATGTAGAGATCACTATAATCAGGATATCTTCAGAAACTTTCCCTCTTTAGGCCTTGAAATGGCTATAAAAGGGTCATGGAAGGATCTTTCACATAGTGGCACTGGGGATGGACTACATGGGATGTCCATCCAGGTGCAGCACTTGCACAGGACATCTCTGATGGGAGTAGAGCAGCCTCATGCAGGATCCTGCATGAGGAGAGAACCTGTGACTCCTGCCCTCCTTCCATTCAGCTGGACTTTGAGACTTTAAACTACTAATCAGTTTATAAAATGTAAAGCTCTTATAATTTGACTTCTCAGCCCTCATTTCCCTCTGTCAGGAGGGGACTGGCCTTTGACTTTATCTCCCTCTGAAGCTTTCCTGCAAGAGCATCAGTGGATTTGTATGCATACCATCAATGGCTTACCTGAAGTGTGGCCCAGAGACAGCTCTAGGAAGAGTCTGTACACAGCAGGGTCCAGATCAGGTCCCTGCCCAGCACTGATGGTTTTCTTCACAGCACCACCCATATCTTCTGTTCTAGAATGTTCCCAGCAACCAGAAAATTGCAGGTTTTTTCCATCTAAAGCAGGATTTATCACTAAATTCAGCCCAACAGGATCTCACACATCACTAGTTCCCTGTGTATTACTGGCCATGGCCAGTGCAAGGCCATGTTAGATGTTTTGCAACTAATCTGTACAACCATTTCATCATGATTTCCATGTAAGTATAGTGATGAGTGTGCGTGATGGTGTGGAAATTGTAACGCTCTGTGAAACATATAGGCATTACTGATGCACAGGTAAGATGTATGGACAGATAAAAGCTACTTTGTTATCAAGGTGTCCCTTTTAAAATGTTTTTGCTAGATTTAGGCTAGTCCCATCTAGAAATCTGCTGTTAAAATAACATTGCAAAAATTAATTATTGTTTATAGTATTGACTTGCAGTGACAACTCTCTTAGAGCTCAACTAATGTAGTTAATAAGAAGGTGATGAATTAACCTATTTTAATTCAGTGGTGTTATCTCAAAGATAACTTTAATTCCATTGATCCATCAGAATTTTCTTTTACTTTCAGAGACCATGTCTTTACAGAAAGTGTTTTTAAAATAAAATGAGGGAAAACTTTGTGACACTGTTTTATACATAACTATTTCTTTAGAAATAGTTCTTTGTCTTCTGAAAAAACCTCATTTATAAACTATTCAAAGTAACAGTTGGAAATATATGAATTTATGTTTTTGTACTTTACTAACTTATGAAATAAAGTTTTTTGGTGTAAATGATAGTTTTGGCACAGTGCAGTGATACTGTATGTGTCCCACCACCCATCACCCCATCCTCACTCCCATGCTGGTCTCCAGACTTTGAGGCTGTTTTAGTTTAAGGTAAGCTAAGAACCTTCTTCCATTGATCTTTTTATTTCACATCCACAAAAGAAAATGCTAAGACGTTGCTACTGATTTTTTCCCCCCCAATATGTGGTCATTATAAGCAAAAAAGAAGCTCACACTTCTACTTTTTAATTGGGCATTTAGCAGGACAATGTTTGAAAGCAATTAATGGGAAAAACATTTTTGTCCTGTTTTATCAATTGGTCTCCAAGAAAAATGCTGTCCAAAGTAACTATTATGTGCAAGCCAGGAAACTGTTGTCCTTTTCAGTTTTTCCCATGTCACAATTTATTCATTTAATTCAGTTCCTCAAAATTACTGCAGTGCCAATTATCTCTCTCTGTGTAGAAAATGAGGTTGGCCTACTTCAGCTCCCTTCATTTTATGCCTGTTTTCGGCTATTCTTCAATGAGTGAGTAATGTGAAAAAAGGGAGGATCTTCAAAAATATGTGAAGTGTCTAGAGTGGCTTTTTGGTACCTGTGAAGAGGCCCCTTGAAGAAGCTTAAAGGACAATGGAATATTGCGGCTAGCAGTGGTTTATTTTGTCCACATGACTCATTTCACACGCACCCAGGCAACTGATGAATGGAGGATTAACACAAGTTTTCACCTTATTGAAATGAGTGATTCAAAGCAAACAAATAGGACTAACTAGTTTGGAATATGAAATTAAAGTTTCTCTGAGTCCTTTTGTTATGCATCACTTTCAAACTTAATTAAAAATATGATGGCTTTGGAATTACTTTTAGCCAACTTTGTTAAATAACAGTAGTTTGATGTTTGTTATTGTCACACAGTCCACTTGTCTGAAATCTAAAGACTCCCAGGGACTGTTCAAATGCATTATCAAAAAGTTTTAAGACAAAATGAAAAAATACCACTTATATACACATATATTCCCTCTTTTGGGGGGACACGTTTATAGACACACAACAAAAGAGCATTAGATGCTTTTTTTATTGTTGGTTGCATTCTATATATCTATAAATATTTATGGATGGGTAGGTGGCACTATAGAAAAAGTGCTTTAGGTGCTATCTTCATGGTAACTTACACAACCCATTCAAGTCCTTCAGCTTTGTAATTATGTTTGAACCAGGATGGGGTTACCCATGCACACCATTCAACCCTACATGACTTTATATGGTTGCTAAGTTGCAACACCCTGCAGTCACACAAGTCATAAGCTCCCAGTTTACAACTTCCCCCTTGAGGAAGGATAACTTAGCAACTTTAAATGATGTAGTCAATGTCCAGGTTACTCTTGTACTCTCAAACCAGAATATCTCCCTTCCATGTCTTCTAAGGATGCAACAAATTGATATTAACACTCTTTCTGTGGGGCAGGTAAGCAAACACACTTGGCTGGCTACACAGTCAATGGGTCATGTGCCCATTTCCCTGTTTTTTATTAGAATAATGTTCTCCAGTGCCTCTGTATTGTGGAAGTTCCCTGCAGCCGAGTTGGCTTCTGTAAACCAGCTCCATTAAACCCTGCACTACACAAAAGATTCAGGATGCAGAATCACAATTTTTGTCATTATTCTCTAAGGTTATGTGCATGACACTCTCTAAACAACTTCTTCAGAAATGTACTGAATTAAATGCAAGAATTCTGGTTTAGTGAGTGGCAGTACAGGGGGAAAGAAGAGTTCGTTGTACCATCTAATGTCTAATCCTTTTGGAAGGTGGTACAAGTGTAAGGGAGAGAGGGACCAGAGGCTGAATTTGTTTCTATTTCCCACACATTCAGCACCACTATGGGATAGGTCTAGTGAGATCCATTTTTGTCATGGCATTGCTATTCTTGGATGCAGAGGGATGGCAGGGACGTGATCCAGCATGGAGAGGTACTGTGATCATGAGGTGACCAAAATAAGCTGGGATGTGGGATGACCTTTTAGCATTTCCACTGAGAATAGCAAACATTAGCTGTATCCAGATTTGCGTGCAAAGCCTTGTTGCTGGTTTGTGAGAGGGGGTTTGGTTTGGGTTGGCATCTGCTCATTGCTCAACAAGACAGGCAGGAACTTTGGCAAATTCAGCTGCCAAAGTTTAATGAGTGTCCATTGAACATATTCAGTCTTTAATTTTTCCTTGTCCAGAGTCTTTTACAGTCATTGATTGGAACATTTTCACAAATGTACAAGACTTTTCCATAGATCAACCTTTTTTGACAATTTTAAAAGCCTCAGTAGAAGCATGGAAATGTGAAATCTTCTCAGAAAAATGCCCACAGATATTTTCTTTTCAAAGGAAAAAAATAATTTATACACTTTTCTTCTCTCAGTCTTAAAAAGCAATGACATTTTTGTTGTTGCTGTTCAGACTGATTTCAATCTGAGTCAGGCTTTTGATGTGGAAAACCTTTTCATATCTCTCATTGTAGTGAGTGACCGAGCTTGGGTTCTGTACAGAAGCATGGAAAACTTTTATCAAATATAGTTAAAGTTTCCCAGCAAGTAAAATTCTATATTTCTGGGCAATTTCAACAATTTCAATTTTGCTTTGGTTAAAAGATTTTAAAATTTGTTTTTGTTGTGGGGCCCCATATACGTATTTGAAATATTTAATGGAAAATAATTCTGCAAACTTGCTTCAGTTGGAAGAATGAAATTATTTTTGACCATGTAGAAGAGATTAGCACATTTAAAATCTGTTAACTGTATATACATTGCACTGAATGGTATTTCAGTAAAATGCCAAAGCAAGATAAGAATCAAAATAATTTTTGTCTCATTCAGACAAAAAGTCAGATTAGTCATTGTGAAAGTTTTCATTTTAGAATTATTGCCCACAGAATTTGTCTATCCCAGGAAAAATGTAATTCCTTCAGAGAAAATTTTATATTTTGATGAGGGATTTAATCTAATTCATAAATGAATGGTTGTAAATCCCACTGAATCCATAATACCCAGTGAATATTTCAGTCTTCCACAGAGAGTTTTGCAAAAGGGTGGATAAAGAAAATCCTGCCCTAAAATGCTTTCTGCCTTGGAGGATAAATGGAAGTGGAGCATTCAAATGGAAGTGAAGGTAGATATAACTGAAAGCAGGGAAAGATGTTGGACCACAGCCTACACTGAAACCAAGGTTGTCTCAGTGTGAAACAAACATTGACAGGCTTTGTTGGGTGAATCCTAAACACTTCTTTGCTGTAACAATATCTCATCCAGTCAAGATTTTGATATGCAAAGTCAGTGGTTTTGTTTTTAATAAAATATTGGACTGGAAGAGCTCTGCAAACCATTGGTCTTGCACTTAAAATCATGGTGGATGTGATAAAGGACACACTACCTACACTAGGAAGAAATGCTGCTACTGTTCAACAACAGAGACTTATTTCTAACATGACAAATACAAGGAAGGTTCCCATATTCATTCTTGTTTGCTGGAACTGTTCCACTTAAAGATGATCATCATGTGAACGCAATGTGATAACTGCATACCCATGTCAGTGAAATCCATGTGTAAGAAGTTCACGATCTAAGCTCCCTTGTATTTTAACCCTGGTAACAAATATTCCTTCACTCCTCCCCGCGCATCACAGTAGGTCTTCCTTTCATACCCATTCCATGCAATTTGGAAACCTAAGGGTAATGTTTTTCTATAATTTTCTAGGGTGGAAAGCAATTTTACTGTTACCAAGGGGAAAGGTGATTTTGTTGAAACACTCAGAAATTCGTCCCATCTGCAGAACCTCTGGGCTCCCTGCCCAGGTGGGAGACCTTTGCTGAGGGCAGCTCCAGTGTGGGCACTCTGACAGGGCTCTGTGTCCAGACACAGCCTTTACACTCCAGGCTGAAACCGTGTTTATGGGGCAAGGCATAAGCTCTGTTTCAGACAAGCCCAACTCCTACAGTTGGGTGATATTGTGCTGCTTTTGTGTTTGACTAGGAGTGACCCAGGTGTGCTTTGTAAGAGAATGAAAACACAAGGGCATGGCAGATTTCAAACTTCATGAAATTATGACAGGGACTGTGACCTGAGAGACTATCCTGTGTTTTTTCCAGAGCTGCCATTGATGGGATTTCATATGGCTTTGGCTGAAATGCATTTCACAAGCCAGTGATGTGGAACTTCCAGATGTCTTTCTTCGCTTTGCAGACTTGCTTTTCTTTTTATACTTTTTTCTTTCTCTCTTTCCTTTTGTTTTTAACTCTTCAGCTTTCACAAGGAAGGAGAAAGTCTCATGGTCAGAGGGATGGTGTTAAGTTCAAGGAGCAGCACTGCAAGAAAGAAAAAGTTCAGAAATACTCAGCAAAATCAGTAAAATTGATGACCAAAACTGTAAGTGAAATTTAAAAAAAATGAAATAAAAATTCCCCCTTTACCAGCTCAAGGGTTTTATATTATTAATCCCAGCAACCAGAGCAGAATGAGTACTGCACTCTATTCATTAACAGAGGAAGAGAATAAAAAAGAATGAAAAGGAAAAACTCTATTATTTTCCACTAAACACACTGATGTGGAAGTGCTGTTAGAAAACTCATCTTTATCAATTCCTCTCCCGTATTCCATTACCTCAGAAATCCCAGGGAAATCACCACCCAATCACAGCCATCCTCCTTTGAAACCTTCCCCAAAAGCACACATCAAACCCACTGTCCAATCCAAGGAGTCACACCATGCCTGGTTTATTTTCTCCTGCTGTGCCTCTGGATGTTGTCCTGCTGCCCATCCAGAACTGCTGGAGATGCTGCTGTGGGCTGTGGACCAGCTGCTGTATTGCAGACCAGGAATGACAGCTTTCCAGGAGGGAGCTAACACAGTTCCTCTCTCTGTAATTTGTAAAGTGCTTTGGGGTTCCACTCTGTGGAGCCTCTGCTCTCCAAATGTGTTATTGCCACATCTGAAAGGTTACACAGCAGTTACTCCAGCACTGCAGGGTCCCAGTGCTTCTGGTGTTTCTGGTGGTTTTTTGGGAAAGATGTCTGTGAATGCCTGGCTTTGTCTGAGGACTGAAAGTGGGGGGAACAGGGTCATTTGACTGATGTGAGGGATTCCACCTGTCCCACTGGTGTCAGGGTGGGGAAGGTTCACACAGGCTGTGGGGTTGCCTATGAATAAAATAAGGAGAGATTTGTTTGCTTAAGGGGAGAAAGGAGATAGCTCTGGATTGTTGAAGGGGAGCCATGATTCATTCTGAATCTTCATGGATGCCATCTTTGGCTCTGCTGAGCAGCCCTAATTCACAATCATCTCCCCCTGCTGCAGTCCCCAACCCTCCCCCCAGTCCAAATTGGGAAGGGCTGAGAATTTGTCTCGCTCCAGCCCACACCAGGGCCACGAGTGTCAGCTGCTCTGTCTGATGACTGGAGCACTGATTATGCACCTATCCAGACACATGGAAACTCCACAGGGAAAAGCTCCCCAATACACACACATTTGTAATCTCTTGTGAATAGAGTCCTAAGTGCCCATTAACTATTGCTCAATTACACGGGAACTCTCCAGAAGTAAATATGGCATGCACATGAATATCAATTAACGCCATTATGATCAGTGTGGTCGTGAGTCAGGAGGGAAATGTGCATAATCTTGACAGAATTACGAAGACACGCTTCATTTTACTTCTGTGGTTTGGAATAGTATGTTAAGCTAATAAAAGCTTTTGCATTTTTAAAAATAGTTTAACAAACCCAGAATAGATTTGAATCATATCCGCCTCAGATTTCAGTTAAAGTCAGTTTTGAAGACCTTTCTCAAAGAATGGAGGGAAAAACCTCTACTACTCTGCCTGTAATTTCTCAGTTTCCTTTGCCTCCTTGAGTTGCCCAGTGTTCACACAGCCCTAACCTACCCGGCAACCCACAGGTACCACCAAAAATCTAATACTTGCACCAAAAAAGGTTGACAGTTGTAAGACAAACGCAGAGCACTGGCAAACCATTTCAGCTGAAATGGAGGTTCTTATCCTGAATCCTCCTACCCACCTCCTCTCTAATCAGGGGTAAATCCCAGGTTGATGCCAACACCCCTAAGATAAGTGAAAGGGGTAAAAGAGCTGCACCACGTGACAATGAAAGCTTCATAAGGCATGTCTTTTCTGTCATAGATTTCTGTCTGGGAAGAGAAGGACAAGTGATATACAAGGTCACCAGGGCCAGGATGATTTCAGAAGCATTTCTGAGACTACCCCAACAGTTCAGGCCTCATTCCACCCTGATGGGAACTCCAATGCAGTGCTACAAACTTTCCATACAATTTTGTTTTGCTGAGCCAAGCTATTCTAGCATCCTGTCACAGGTGCTATTGAATTTTAGAAGCCAGTTGTCTCACAGAGATCCACAAAGAATCCTCAAGACAAAATGTGGTGTCCTGTGTGTCGTCTCTCAGAGACACTTGTCCAAGAAGCCTGAAAACAATTTTGGCAACACACAGGTGCTTATTGCTTGAAATGCATTCAACCTGGCTTAAACACATGTTAAAATTTCCATTACTTTGAAGTCAACCACATTGTCTCATGGGCTGAAGAGCCACATAGGCTGTATCCTTAGGGGGTAAACTGAAGATGGGCAGTAAAGGCCAGGTACTGACCATCCACACTGTTTTTTGATATCTGGGCACAGCTGTGGCTCGGGAGGCCTTGCTGGTGGCTCTGGAGGAGTTTCTGTGGTGATGAGAGTCAGTCTCCAGTTTGCTTTATTTACTGAGATGTAGCCATAGCCCATGCCTACAGTCACACACTAGGGGAGCACAGCAGGCATTCAAGCACTTTCCTGCTGTGGTCCATGCTGTTTAATTACCAGCAACTACCCTGGCACATTTTTGCTCCATGCCATCACCAGCATGATGACCAGATACAATGCAGGCAACAACACTGGCCAGGAACCATTCCCTGTGGGCAGGATGGAAAAGAAAAATATATCCATACAGTTACAAGCCATGCCTTGCCACTTCCCATCATGGCAAAGAATGGGCCCTGGCCCATTTTATGTACTAGGATGGATGTAGTCATAGAGACTGACTTGGTTGTACTACCTTTATTTAAATGGAACTTGTATTTCATGGCAATTCTCAGAACAGTCTAAATATGTGGGATCAGCATGGTATCTGACCACTGGAGTCAGAGGCTGCTTTCCAACAGTTTTAGAAAAAAAATTAGGACAGTTCTGAGGGGCTTTTTTAGAATTATTATGTTAGAAAAATACTTAAACCTTTTAATATAATTATTTTAATTTTTATCTTGTTGAGGGAACAGCTGGAAGATTTCAGAGCTGTGGGTACATTTAGAATATCTAATGCTTCTGGTTGTATCTACAGGGAAAAAGAAAGCTGTATAGTTCAGCAAATACAGTAAAAAAAGGAAACATGAGTAAGTAAATATTATGAAGACTGAACAAATGTCAGCTGGCCAAAAAGATGAAAGTGTGGCTGTAAGAGATAGAACACTGAGGAACAATGATTTCAGTCCAAAGCTCAGTCAGTGTTTGCAGAAATTATTTTTTGTGTGAAAAGTTCTAGAGTGGGACTTATCCATTGATATTCACTGTGAGGCAATGTGCTCTCTGTCCTTTGTTGGGGCTGTATGCCACAGACAGCAGCGTGCCAAGTACAAAGTCTTCCGTGCGGAATTTTCAGGATAAATATTAACCAAAGACATTACTCAGATTTCTTTGCTGGCCTGGGGCCTCATTGTCTAAAAACCAAAACCTCTCAGTAGAAATTTTTAACAAACTTGCATGGTCCTGTTCTGTAAGTGCCCAGTGGAAATTCTGGGGTCTGCCATTAGTTGTCACCTCAGTCAGGGATGAATCTGAGATACTGAGAAAATCTTGTAAGGCAGTGCAGAACCTTGGCTGTCACTGATTTTACCTGGCTTTGGGGATAAAACCATTCAAACCTTTCCCCTCATTTACCTCGTCAATAAAGCATTCATAAGGTCCCCCTTGCAGGAATGGGTTAAATTTAATTAGTTAATATTGAAAAGCACTCTGGAGATGAAAAGTGCTCTGCTTTGTAAGTGCTGACCATTAGCCATTATTAGATCCTCTCTTGTTTTTCATACATTAGCCCAACTAAAAGGCAACTCAAAAACTTTTTCATTATATTCAGGGCAATTTAAACCAGCAGATTTAAAGTACATTTAACAAGTCAGACTGGTATATTTTTAATGCCCCATAGCAGGTTTGTGGCAAAAAGGGCAGAAAGTTAATTTCTGTCACCGCGTCTTTAAATTAATAGGACGTAATTTGTATGAGGGACAAAGTTTCCTAAGGAAATCATTGTGTTGGCAAGGCTGGTAAAATAAAGCATCCTAGAGGACTAGGTAATAAATAAAACCCCTGCCTTTACAAGGCTTTGTCATTGTCTGGAAAGTGGAGAGAGAGAGAGAGAGACTAAAATAATTAAAGGTGCTTATTCTAGTGTAGTAGCTCAGTAAATGAAGTATGCTTGGATTTTCCCTTTGCAGCAGCTAAATCTGTGACCTTCTGTACCAGAGGAAAGAGTCCTTTGTGTTCTGAGCTCTAATAGCCTTACCATGATTTCATTTCTACCAGGATCTATGAAACACTTATATTTATTTTCATTACTTTCATTTTTCCACTCAAAATGAGGGATTAGTTCAGACTTTAAGGAAGTGTAGATTGCTTTTGTTTTTTTTCCCTTGATGGGCTCTATGCCTCTATGTCTTTGGTTTGTCTCCTGTGTTCCTGAATGTTTCTTTTACCTTGTGGAATACTGTTAGAAGTCTCTGTACAAAAGCAAAAGCTGTGGTTGCTATAGCAATAACCAATCTGATGAAGCTGTGACCTAAATCATGACTGAGAAAAATAGTACCTTTTCTGTATCACTGCAGTTACTGCTTCCTTGGATTACGCTACTGTTATGCAGGATTTATTACCTAAAGTGAACTCTTTGACTCCAGGACACAAGAAAAAGTAAAGTGATATTTCTGTAACTATAGTTAGGCAGGGATATGAACAACTTATATCTGCTGAAATTTATGGGTGAAAAGGTGTTCTGCTCTTGGTAGCACACATGTAGCTAAACCTTCATGCAGCACAATCTATTTCTTGAAAATCTAGGGAGCTTTGATGGCTGGAAGATACTTAAATCAACATAGTGTGCAGCTCAGATTTATTGAGCATTGCAGAACCAAGAACTTGATCAGCTTCCTGAAGTCTTTGCTACTGCCATCAGTGTAGTTACTGAGTAGGAAAGGAGTGCAAAATTCTCTAGGAGCAGTTGCTTCCTTGCTCTCTGAAAATTTGGTGAGGGAAGTGGTGGAGGCATCCAAAGACCTTTACCTAAAATACAAATTTTTTAGCTCTTATTTGGCTGTGACCCTCAATGGCCCCTCACTAGTGGGGTCGAGAGACAGACGAGGTCATTTTCTGCACATCCTCTACTTTCACAACTGACAGGGGATTGTAACATGGAAACTAATATGAAAGGTAGTATGCTGTGGGATTTATCCTAATGTCATTCTGAAAATTAGGGTTTAAATATATGCTTATCATCTAGGCTCCCTCTATAGTCAACGGAGGGCAGACACATATATTTTTTCTCTCCTAAACAGGCGTACAGGATAGATTGGGCAAAAATTTAGAAGAGGACTTCTGTCTTTCTGTGCACTACAGAGGGAACATGGAGAGCTTGCTTAGAGCAAACACCTGAATTTTAGATGTCTGTAGTTACATGAGCTGAACTCCATTAAGCAGCAAATCAATATGATTAACCATTGCTGTTAAAACAAGGTGGTGGGAGTGAAGTGGTTGGATTTTCAGCTTTAACAGCAGTTTGTTGCCCTAAGCTCTATCAGAATTGAGAATAAGAAATGACTGAGCTGCAGCAAGGTGTGAGTAAAAGCAATATCAAAATTACTTGTATTGGAGAGGATGGCGAATGGGAAGTTGGCAGAGTTAACTAAATTAGCTTCCCTGGAACAGTAGAAGCAGGTTGGCAGTTGTGACTGCATTTGCCTGTCAAATAGCAAAGAGGTACTTGTGCTGTTATTACCCTCCCCGCCAGTCCCTCACCCCTCTTGCTATAAGGCCAAGAAGATAAACCCTGAGGATCAAGAGACAATCAAATGTGTTTGATGATGCTCTTTGGGAAATGAAACTTGCTGTATTTGCTGTCAGAGATTTGGGCTGGAGATGCACAAACAGTGAAGAAGCCTGGCTGCCGAACTATTTGAAGAGATCTAAAATTACCCATTTCTTATGGCCACCTGGTCTCTTCAACATCTGCTGCATTCTTGGCTCAGAGGCTCCCTGCTCTCTGAAATCACACCACACATGACATAATGTGTCAGAAGTAGTGTGACACAACAGTGACATTTAAAGGGACACAAACCAGGCCATCAGCCCTTCTAAAATGCATGCTCTAGAGCTTTCACTGTTTCAGTTGGTTGAAAAAATACAAATTAGACCAATTGTGACTATTTTCAATTGTCTTGGGGTAGATAACCACAAACCAGCCATTGTTTCATGAGTGGTCACATAAAAACAAGAGTTTCTTGTAGTGCAAGGATTTAGAAATACCTTTAATTTTGCAAAAGCTGTTTCACACCCTCAGCACTCATGTCTGATGGATGATGGTGCATTTATGAACTGGAAATTATGTGGCTATTGGCCAATATGCAATATGATAAAATACTACAGTGCAGAGACTTAATATTTCACAGCTAAGGAAGCTGAGAACTGACTCTTGCTGGAAATAGCACCCACGTCCAGCCCTAGCTGAGAATGATAATCCAAGTGACAAAATAGTAAAGGTCAGGGGGTGGAGCACCATTAGGTTGGACTGCAGGACTGATAATAACCATATCCTGGGCTGCATCAGCAGCAGTGTGGGCAGCAGGGCAAGGGAGGGGCTCTGTCCCTAGGCTCCTCTCTGGTCAGACCCCACCTGCACTGCTTCATCCAGCTCTGGGGTCCCCAGCACAGGAAAGACATGGATCTGTTGGAGAGAATCCGAAGTATGGCCACCAAGACAATCAGAGGGATGGAGCACTTCTACAAGGAAAGGTTAAAAGCGTTGGGATTTTCAGCCTGGAAAAAAGAAGGCTTCAGGGTGAAGCCCAGCTGTGGCCTTCCAATACCTGAAAAGTGAGCCTGCAAGGAAGATGGAGAAAGATTCTTTACAAGCGCCTGGAATGACAGGATAAGAGGGAATGGTTTAAAACTGAAAGAGAGTGGGATTAGATTAAGATACTAGGTAGACAGTCTTTACTGTGAACATGGTGAAACACTGGAACAGGTTGCCCAGGGAATAACAATGACAGGATAAGAGGGAATGGTTTAAAACTGAAAGAGAGTGGGATTAGATTAAGATACTAAGTAGACAGTCTTTACTGTGAACATGGTGAAGCACTGGAACAGGTTGCCCAGGGAAGTTGTGGATACCCTTGGGAGTACATTTTGTTATAGCTGGATCTGTTTGACAAATTCGTGTGTTTCTGAGATGAGGGCTTTTCTGGTTGTAAAACCCGCTCAATAACATTTTTGTAGACAGCTTTTATCTGAGACCCCATCTCAGTCAAATCAGCTAACATGTAGCCATTTCAAACCACCAGCTGACCTTCCCTTTGCTTCCTTCTTATGTTGCTTCTTTTTTCGCCCTTGTGAAGACATTCTTTTAAAAGCATTTTGTAGTATTTTAAAGTATTAAATATTTGAAAAGTATTTAATAGTATTCCTAACCCAAAGTCCATTTTGATGGCTTTTAAAAGTCCTCACACATTTCCTAATCCACCATCTTTGTTCAATTGCATTCATATTCTCTCTTCCTAGAGCAGAGGAAATAGGTGCAGAGATTCACCCGGTATTGTGTTCACCACCCCCTTCAGGGATTCTTAATAGTCCAATGTTCATATGCATGAATACAGAATGAGATGTCTTCCTCCAAGAGCAGGGGCATTCCATTTTTTCCAACTATCTGTTAGAAACTGAATTTCCTTCACTGCTCAACCTCTTTCTTTATATTGTGGCTGCAATACGCCATTTCAGAAGTGTCATCACCTTTATCTTTTTACATTCTGATGTAGTCTGTAATCAACACTAGCTTCAGCGACTCTCATTACTAGCTCTTGAAGTGATTCTTCAGACTCAGCAAGAACAACATCATCATCAGATTACAGCATCTGCTTCCTCCAATTTCAGCCCTGCCACCGTAGCCAACAACAACGACGCACATTTGCATTTCAGTGCACAGGCAGAGCTGATGCTGAGCCACTGTGCAGTCCTGATGGACTTTCTTCCTGCCCATCAACCACTGTGCAATGTCCTTTGTTGGATCTTTCTTTTCACTTGTGCCTGATCATGTACAGCACAATAAATTGTATAAATCTCTGCAAAAGCCCCCACAGATAATGAGAGCTGCATGTAGTGTTCAACTGCTTCTTTCTGTTCTACAGCACAGGTCTTTTTGCACCAGTTTTTCACATGATTTTCCCCACCAGCATTATTCTAAAAGCTGCTTTAAATCATTTTCAGTACTAAACTAGCCTCTGTTTTTCTCTTTTTGTGCTCAATTTTGCTTTCATTTTTTTTCAGCCCCTTTCTCCAAACGCTAAGCTCATTTTTTCTCCATGTGTTTGAATAGCAAGTGGAATTATTTGGTGATGTGCACATCCTCTCAGACTCCCCTTCTCTGAGCACAGAATGAGTTTAGAGTCTCTCATTAAGTCCCTTAGCCACTGCCCTGTTTTTTCACAGAAGTTTGCAGATCTTATGGGAAATCTTGATACCAATCTAGCATTAGAGTGTTCTCTTCAGGTACACAAAGCAGGTAGGCATGAGAATATTTGAAGCATGTAATAAAGACTGTTTGAGTTAAGGACCTCTCTGTCTTCCTAAAAGAATAATTCAGATAAAAGATAAGAGGTTCTGATGCTGAAATCATATTCTGATACATGAGGAGGCATAATCTGGCCTTTTTGTTTATTTGTTTGATAGTAACACATGCACTGATTTAATTCCCTTTATCTCTGCAGTACTAAACAGGAGAGAACCTTAACGAAACAGTGAAGAGGATTTACAAGCCTTGAATGCAGGGTCCAGCACAGAGCCTGATAGTGGTGTCACTCTCAGTGTGTGCATTCCAGCTCTGCTGTGCCTTGGAGGGGCAGCTGTTCCTCCTACAACTCACCTGAGAATCCACAGGTGGTTATCCACATCCCTGCTGTGTCACACTCTCTGGCAGAGGCGTGTGGATTTAATGATATTAGGCAGAAGGGTTGCCTAGTCTTAAGCAAATGAACTGAAATCCCCTTCTGTATATGAAGAGCCTAGGAAAAAAAAAATATCTGCACAGCTACACTAAAACATTTAAAGGCCAAGTTTGAGAGCCTCAGTGCTCCTTCAAGAATAGACACCTCCTCCGTGTGATTCTGGAAGGGAGGCAAAGTCCTTCAAAGCTCAGCAAGTTAAAAACTTGGGGCAACATGGAATACTGGTTCCTAATTTTGAGGTCCATAACCAAGTAGCACAGAATTGTTATTTTTTTTGTAAACACAGCTTTAGTCTTGGCCCAAGGCTGCCAGTGGAATCACTACAAGACTTTGAGTTCTAGCTAATGTCTTTAAAAATTTCTTGCTGTAGATATCAAATTATTAGGTCCTTTGAGTTCTCATGTGGGGAGCCCACTAGGAACACCAGGTATCCCTTTTCATGCAGTGCAGGTTGTTGACTTTTGACAGGGTCTATTTTCAATTTTCTACTGAAACACAGAAAAATTCAAAACTCATTGAGTATTTCTATTAGTTTACCTGTGTTTTGTCACTTCTGGTTTTTTTTCCCAGAGGTTGCAACATTGACAACTTCCATTATAGTGAAATTCTGTCGTAGCCATTGATGTCTTATAAAACCAGAAAATAAAATTAAAGCAAAATTTTTATGATTAGGCAATGAATATTGTTGTTTTTCACTTCTTCACATGCCCAGCCAAATTACAAGCAAAGTTAAGCCACCCTGCAGTTTGACTCCCAGAAAAAAAAAGGGAAAAAATTTAGAGTACAAATAGCAAGCTCTAGCTTTTTACCTTTCTTACCATGTTTGTATTAAAGATTGACAGTGTTTCCAAGTGCAGCCCTGGTTCATTCCCAGCAGTAAAGTATGCTAAAGGCATATTGGTACAAGTGTTAATAAAGTATTAATAAATCCTCTCTACGTGGGAGTAGTACTGCAGGGAAGGCATTGACGGAGAGTGTTGGGTCACTCACAAGGGCTGGCTGGGATCCAAGTGCTCACCTGTCATCTCTGGGTGACAGCTAAGAGATAGGTACCAAAATTTTACATTTTTAGCATACTTCTTAACGTGAGCATAAATTCTTCACACATTATTCCAAATATTCTTCTCAGGTAAACCTTGGTTTATTTTGCAATATTTGTAAGAAGCTAATTTATCTATCAAATAAACAAGTCTTAATAAATGAATGAATGAATAAATAAATAAATAAAAGAAACCAACAAAAAATCCACATAAAGCAGGAAGACAAAATAATACAGGCAGGTGAGTGAAGGAAGAAATTCTCATATGCAGCAACATGTAGAACAGACTTTGGTTACAAGAAGAGGACACCTGATGATTTTAGCCTTCACTTTATCTTCTGATATTCTGTTGCTTTAAGATCCAAGTCTGAATGCAATATCCAAAATGTCTTCATGTTCTTAAAGCCAAATGTAAAATGTAAACCTGATGAATTAAAAATTCTTTTGATTTAGAGCTCAACAAGTAATGCGTGGCTATGAAATCTATGTCACCTCATTTCAATATTCTGTTTTGCCAGTTGAGGATAATTTAATTCTATCCATTACCAGAATTAAATACATTGGCACAGAGTTGGGCTGAAAGTATAAAAATTTAAGTTTGTATATCACTATGCTCGACAGAATTGCCATTAAGGGCAGGGTGCACAGAAGTGTGTAAAAGCAATTAAACAGGTTGTCAGTAGGCAGAGAATTAGACAATTCTTCACATGACAGGGACAAGAAGAGGAGGTCACTAAAGCACATGCTATTTATTTTAATATTATCCATGATCTGTATTGTACTCAAATTATAAATAGGCTAAGTGTGAGTGACCCAGAACAGTTTGGCTTCTGTCCTAGCTGGATTTAATCGCAGCTCACTTTGTCCTCCTTCCTACTCATTTTCTGCCTTCAGCACAGCACTGCCAACATCTGAGATTTCTTTCTCTCCTGAGGCTTGCATCAAACCTTTTGCTTCAATATTTAGCATCAGCTCTGGGAGTCATGTGTGTTTCATGACATGTGAGGCTTTGGGGGTGTTTAAGTAGCACCTTGTTTTGCCAAAAGATCCTCCCTGCAGAATTTCATGCCACTAGGTATATATAGAATTGTACGGGTACAACTGTCCTGAGACAGTGACTCCATTACAACTCCATTACAGTGGTGTTTGGGCTACATTTTGGAGGTGAGTTATATTAAAACTTTGCCTAAGATAGGTCCCAGTGTGAGTGACCAGCTGGAGGAAAGATTTATGCTGATCTAACAATATCCTTTTAAATTTACATGTTAGATTATGACAAAGAAAATAATCCCATGTAGGCAAGACCTACATTTTCGTTTGTTAGGGCTGTGGAGAAAACACGACTCAAGTGAATTGCAAAGGCTTAGATACCAGAAGGCAAATAAAAATAAACTCAGTTATTATGATTTTTTTTTCTAGTTTCATTATTTTTGTGCCAACCTCAAGGTTTTAGGGGTCTGAACTCTGAAATCATGAACCCTCAGGGACCGCAGAAATATTGACTATAATTAGATAGTATAATCTCTGGGACAGGGACTGCCTACTCCTGTGTTTAGACAGAACTCAGCACCAGGAGCTGCTCACCAGAAACAACTTTCTCATCCTAGCACAGTGCCAACAAATAACTAATATCAATATAACACACCATCCCTCCTCTAGGTCCACGTCAGCTACATGCCCACAATCCCCACCCATACTCCCTATTTAGACAAAAGTACATCCTCCCACAGTTCAGTTCTATTTTGACAGAAGACTTTACCTTGGCTTTTTTTTTTTTATGCCTCTGTGTCACCCTGAACTCTCTGGAGCCACAGACTGTCTGTACCTTTCTCTGAGCCATGTATGGATGTTTTGACAGGTGCCTTTACACACAGCCTGCTTTGGGCTTACTTAGGAAACTACAAGAGAAAATGAATTATGTTAACTCTTCTGCAAGAGGAAGGGCAAAACCCTCAAATCTTGCTGCCTGCCTAAGTGTAGCTTTTGTTATTTGCTGTGGGATGAAGGTTACCCTTGTGCAGATGGTTTGCATAAACCCCTGCACATTCTGAAATCACAGTTATGCAATCAAAGCATGGCTTTATAGCTGTCTTCGAGGTCCCTTCCAACCCAAACTTTTCAATGATTCCATGATGTTGTGGTTCCATGTTTCTGTGGTAATGAATTATTGCATTGATTCAATATAAGTATTTTATCCTTATTCGTGAGTTAAAACCCCCCAAAATTAAAGGTAAGATATTTATTTCAGTTTTCTATCAGCATATGATCAGGCTGTAATTCAATCTAACAACAATCTTCCAATCTTTTATTTTTATAATACACTCTTTATAAACATTAAAAGGTGCAAAGATATCAATTCAGGTGTTTCACAGTACTTTAGGACTGAACCCAGCAACCCAAGTGTGTTTAGGAAATTTTAAACCCATTTAATTTTGTGCCAAACTGAGTGGGCCTAGTTATACAAAGAACATCATGAACTGAACTAAAGCTTTGATGAACTCAGCACCTTTATCTCCTCCTGAATTCTCTTGTTTTTCATCCATACTGAGAACCAGCATAACAGTTTGTTTCAACGACCTCATTTTTAAAATAGCCTCTCAGTAAAGTTTATGGAAAAGGAGCAAAACAGTCCATTAGAGAGCAAATGCAGGCAAGGTCACATGTAGAAGTTTTTCACTTCTACTTTCACAGGAGTGAAATAATAGTAATAATAATTGTGCATTTTTTGTCTAGCAGGATCTAAGAAAAATTTTATGTGTTCTATTTTATAATTGTTATCTTTATATTCACTGGGGGAGGCCACTGGGTTTTTCTGTGGATGATTTCTTCTGCAGTAATAAAAGGTGATATTAAAATGTCACTGCAGTCATTTCAATGGTTGTTTTCTAGTAAATGTATGATTTGTGGATTTCACAGTCCTTAGCTGTTAATAATCACTTAGCTCATTCTGTTGATGATCAAGTTAAAATGGCATTTTGACAATAATTCTCCATTATCAACCAACATTTGCCTTCTGTTCACTTTGTGGAATTGTCACAATCTCTCAGTCTAGTCTGGGGGCTCTGCAAATATTACAGCAGAGGACCAAGCTCCTCAAAGACTGGGAAATAGTTTCTTTTCCTCTTCTGGAGGAACAGCTCTTACAGTTCAGCAGCTCTGGCAGTGCACTTTCCTTGGGAAATGATGCCTTGGAGTGGCTACCTAAAACAGAGGATAGACAAAATAAAGATAATAAAAACAGGTATTTTTAAAGGCCTTCAATAGGTACAGCTTGGGCAGTCAAAAGCCTCTGAGGCCTACACCCAAGATGGAAAATGGCCATATGTTTTTCATACAGTTGTAAGTTTGGTCCATTTACATGTCAGAAGTTAATCCTCCAATTACAGTTTCAGGTAATGAAGTAATTTACTCCCAATTTCCCCCCCTCCCCAATTCACTGTTGTTTACACCTCTCAGGGCCTGAGACAATTAAGGTGTCCTTGAGTTTCAGGCCTAGAGAGGAATTGTTTTGTCTGAATAAAATGGGAGGACAGTAGCTGACAGGTTATGGAGTTTAGAGTTCTACACTGAAGCAGTGCAGGGTCTGAAAAATATAAAAGCTAAATCCTAAGGCATCCAAATGATTTAACACACACATCTCAGGTGCCTTATCCCCAGCACCAGGGGACACATCCTGTGCCAGCAGGTGCAGAGGTCTGGCAATGGAAGAGGCTGCATGAACCTCAGTCTGAGCCTTTTGCAGCCTGTGGGCCATAATGATCCATGAACCTGGGGATGCACCTGCTGTTTTGGCAGGTGGAGGATGTGTGTGTGCACGTGTAACACCAATTGTATCATGTTAATCACAGATATCTCACCCTCAGTCCAGGAAATAGGATGTGATCCACTTCTGGGAATGACAACCAAAGGAAGTGGAGCTGACCAAGAGAATTTGACCCACAAATCTGACACTTGGGAATATGCTCAAAGAATAACCAAAGAGGTGTGGAAAGACTGGAGAGCCCAGAAAACATGATGGGCTGTGAGAAAAGTCCTCGCTCCTCATAGACATGTTTCTGTGCCCAGAAGGAGCAGGGAGAAGCCCTTGCTGATGCTTACCCTGAGCCACTGAAGATCTGGAGAGATTACTGTCCCACTGCTGCATGGTGGGATGGCATTTCTGTCTGGGGAGCCTGGGTTTGGTGACTACCAGCACCTCCAAGAGTGCTCTGATAGCTCTGCTCATGACTAGATGATGATGATCATCATGTTCTTATTGCCAGCACATGCCCTGAGGCTACAGACCAATTGCTGGGGTTTGTGTGCCAAAATGAGGAAAGTTAATTCAACACCCTTGATAACAACAATAGTACTTTGTGCTTTTGATCTTCAAAGCACTTTACAAACATTAGCTAATTAATTAATCCTTACAATACTCCTCTGCTATTATCCCCATTTAGCAGATGGGGAAATTGAGTCAGAGGAGTTAAATGACTTGCCCAGGGCTATGTAGAAGCTGGCATCCAGGCTGTGATGGGGAATTCCTGGCTCCTCCTTTCAAATCTCCAAAACAGCTGTGGCTGCTGTTACAGACCTGAGACTGGCTTAACTACAGAGGCTGGAGTGAGCAGTTTGGCAGGAGCACTGATTCTGAGGTGTCCACCAGACATGGACAGGTCCAGGTACCACCTTCAGACTTGCACTGTGGTGCCAGTTGGGATTCGTGAATAATTTATTGTGCTCCCCTGTCTACAGAGCTTCTGGAAAGGAGCTGACTCATGTCTGGCCAGCCTGGCCCTGAGAATGCATCTACCTGTGCAAATACTCATACTCACCCCTCACATGGGGCTCTCCCAAAGATAATGCCTCCAGTAGGGATAGATAGGGAGATTCTAAGCCTGCTTCATAGTCAGAAGACAGGGAGATGGACACAGAGATGGGGACACCCAAATATAAACTTTAAATTTTTATCTTACAGAGTCCCAATATAGTGAATGAATTGAGAGGTTCATGGATGCAGACATTGTGCCAAGGGAAATAATGAAAGCTCTTAAATTTTACTTACCCAGGTATTTCTGTATCTGATAGAGTACCAAGATAATAATTTCTTCTATTGCTTAAGGATAGGGTTGCTCAAGATCTATTACAAAATCAAGATAATTACTTAATATCAAAGGAACCATCATCTTATTTTGGCTCCAGGTAATCTAGAAAACTAGTCAATACTACTAGATAACAGTTATGCATTAGTCAAATAGCTTAGGAAAAGTAACTGTAGTTTAAAAATTATACTATAATTTGCAGTGCATATTTTGCAATGGATACAGCACTGGTTTCCATCACAGAGTGGCACAAAAATACGCTGTAGAATAAAATAAGGTGAAAAAAATTAATAAGGATAATCTCTCACTTCTACATGATTGTGAGAAATTTGGGAAATTGGGAAAGAATGACCTTCCTTGACAGGCTGGTAATGCTCTTCCTAGAGCAATGCAGAATGCTGTTGGTCTTTGCAGCCAGAGCCCATTGCTAGCTCATCTTCACCTTGTTCACCAGAAAACTCAGGTCCTTTTCTGCAAAGCTGTTTTTCAGCTGATCACCCCCAGCCTATGCTGGGGCATGGGGCTGTGCCTCTCCCAGGGCTGCACTTGACATTTGCCTTTTTTGGTCTCCATGAGGTTTCTGCTGGTCCATTTCTCCAGCCCAACCCAGTCCCTCTGAAAGGCGACACAACTGCCTGGTGCATCGGCAACTGCTCCCACTTTAGCACCATCTGAAAACTTGCTGAGTGGGTACTCTGGCTATTTGTCCAGGTCATTAATGGAGATATGAAACCCTCTTGGCCCCACAAACATCTCCTGGGGTGCCTATTTAGCAGCTGGTTTCCAGATGAATTTCATACCACTGATGCACCCCTTGTAGTCCACCAGGTCAGTCAGCCCATTTTCAACCCACTGCACGAGTCTTTTCAGTGTGGAAGGATATCAGGTTGTTTCAGTTTGGTTTCCCCTTTACACATTCATGCTCACTATTCCCCACTTTATGGTTTCCAGGATTAGGGTTTCCAGAAGCACCTCTTTTATTGAGTTGGATGTTCTGTTGCCTTCCTGCCATGAGCTTAAAATGTGCCAACTGTGGAAAAAAGAAAGCAAGTGTGTTGCTTAAATGAAAGTGAGTGGATATATCTCTTGGGACCAAACTCCTTGCTACTTTATTTAAATTTAAAACTGTATAGTCTGCACAACCCTTGATCAATAGCTTGAGCTGACCTCTAAGAATGTCTCCCATGGAGGAGGAGGGGGAGAGATTTCCCAAAAGATGCAGAGTCAGTGTCCCAAGCACCTGTGCTTGCACAGCATACAGGAAGCTTCCAGCAGGCTGTATCTTAAATCTTTGTTTCCTCATGGGAGCCATCATCACTTGGCACAGGATGGAAATGCCTGCAGGCTAACATCACTCTTGTGAAAGACACTGCAAAACCAGACCAGAGCCAAGGTGACACAACCATCTCCTCACTTGCAGGGTTGATCAGTGATTATCAACCACGCATGGGAACATCCAGAGATGTGAATAACTACAGACACTTCCATGTGGCCCGAAGGACACATTTCCCAGAATCCAAAAAAGGATAGAGTGAGATTCCTCTTGGGGGTACACCGCAAGGGGGCAGAAGGCAATGAATACAGACTGCAACAGAGGAAATTCTGACTAGATAGTAGGTAAAAAATACTCAGAGAGAAGGCAGTGAGTATTCCATTCAAATTCTGGAAGAGGGTTGGGGTCTGCACCTTTAGATATATTCACACCTTGACTGGACATACTGATCCAACTGAACTTAAAGTAAGAGGTTGGATTAGACAATTTATAAAGATCCGTTTAAACCTCAGCAGTTCTGTGGGTCTACAAAATCTAAGTTTGCATTGAAACTCCATCCAACACTGGGGTAGGAATGTAGCACAAACGGGAATGTAGGACACAGTGCTCATCTGTTGATGTTTCTCATCCCAAAGGACAGGGAAAATACCCTATCTTTATATAAAAGATAGAGAGGCCAAATCCAGAATAAATGCATCAAAGTTGGGTCTACTTCTTATATTACCAGTTCATGTGGTTCAGTAATAAAACTACTTACAGCAGACAGTCACTTCTGGCATCACAGAAATGGAAGACTTGATATTAAATAATTACAACAAATCTAAATATAGTGGGAGGCAAATAAAGTACCAGAGTAGTTAAGAGCTCTGCAAGAGATATGAAGTGTGCCCATTATGAAGAGCTTTCTGAATTGAATTTGTAATGGTATATTCATGTTAAAAGGAGTTCAGTATGTTTTTAGTGGGAAAAAATAGCTCTTGGTACAGATAAAAATAGATTGTCCTGGGATTTTCCTTTGTTAGAAATTAAAGTATCTCACAAAATTATTAATAGCTGTGTGTCTTCACAATGTTAGTGAATTTTTCTGTGGAGAGGTAATGTGGTAGAAGGCTCTGATATTTTTTCTTCTGCATCCTGACAAGAAAACAATGCCTTCTTCACTATTTATTGTTTTAGAAAGGAAGAGTATTGCTCAGCTGCTTCACCTCAGAGGTGTCTGATGGCACTTTCCACAATCAGCACTGACAGTTCAAGGATGAAAGGTACGGTGTACATTCTTGTTACTCAAGGGTTAAAGAAGGTCCCATAAATAAATTATGGATGCATTTTTAGAGCACTTTGCTAAGAACAAGAATGGCAGAAAATATCACAAGGCTGTCAAATCAGATTAAAGCCCATGTGCTCTGAGTAATCTGTGGGGAAAACTAACAAACTGTATGTTTGTCATGTATTAAAGATATTTTCTTAAAAAGCTGATTGGCTGAATGAACATAGAAATCCACCCTTGCTTTTTCCTATCTCTCATGGTTTGTCTCTTATGGTTAGTTTTAAGTATAACTTACAAAATAAGTGCAGCCAGCAACATATCCCAGGTGAGCAGAGGCTCCATCAAGAATAAGACTGTGGAATTGAGCATACATGCTAATAATGCCTGTGTAGGGATAAAAATCCATAGTAGGTCTATAAGTTTTCTCATCAAAGTTTTCTAAACCCAGTCACTTGGGTGTCTTGAAAGCTTAAACTTACAACTTCTGCTGCTTCATAGCACATAAGCAGAAGGTTTGTTTTTCAACTGCTCATATCAGATTTGGAGGAATTTACATAAATCTCTCAGAAGGACAGAGCTACTGCTGCAGCAGTCTGTCAGCTGTTAATCCATTATCCTAAAGTTCTAGAAAATGAATCATGTAACAGAAGGGAATCTTACCAAGTAATTGTGCCAAGAGGGATGCAAGGGTCGTGGTAGAAACGGTAAGCACCAGCTTTGAATTTCCAGAACTGTCCCTGCTGGCTTTTATCTTGGATGCATGTTCTGGGTGACACTGGACTGCCTGTTGGACTAATATCCTGGCACATCCCCCTGCATTCTCTATGTCTATTTTCCACAGATCCAAAACGGATCCATAGTGTGGTGTGGCCAGGCTTTTGTTTGGGAAATAGAGTGCTGAGGTGTCTGTCAGACTGCCTAAGCCCAGCTGTGTCCATGTGAACTACAGGCATAGCAACATGTGTATCATTTCAACTATCCAAGTAACAATTAATTTTCCTGTGTCAGATTTAGGGATAGACCTTCGTTTGGCTGTAAAACAGTCTTTCAATGTCATGTCCTATTGGACTCAGTTGGGGTCTGAGGCAAGTCAAAGTAAACAATAGACTTCAATTTGCTAGATGGAAAATATCTGCAGAAAAAGGACAAAAGAAATAACTGAAACGCTCTCACTGTGTGACACTTCATGAGATAGTCCCTTGTAGATATGTAAAATGTCAAATACCTGAGGCAGAATCTAAGGAGGCAATTAAATGCCTTGTAATTAGAGCAAGATGACTATGATGCTGTTAGACCAAGAGGCTGTTCAAGTCAACCTTGAATTATCTCTCTTTTGGACTACACTGGAGATGTATGTGAGATTTGGACCAGATCACAAAGATCTTTCATGGCCTTCTCTTCCTAGCAATGTCTGGGATTGGCATTTTTCTCCAGCTGGCTGATGGAAGTCCAGGATGCTGGTTATGAGGGAAAGTCCAAGCACAAGTGTACCAGTCAGTAGTGAAAACACAGGAAATTTTATAACCAAGCTAGTATGATTCTGAGTTTTTTATTTGGAAGAGATTTGAATCCCAGTGCTGTCTCACAGGATGAGGTTTTTAATTTCTTTGTTTTTTAATCTTTTATTTATTATAGGTATTTTTAAGATAATCAGGGCATTCAGTATTGTCTTCCATTGTTCATTATTGGGTAGCCCAGCTCCAAAGCCCAGTATCTCCTCATGTAGTTTGTGTACCAGAGGATAAACCAGAGTTTATAAAATTTAAGGCATTCTCTACAGCTGTGCATTTTCTGTATAAATAGCTGTGACTTAGTACAATGAAACTATTTTATAAAACACTGTCAAGGTGGAGACTTCTGAAAAAACAAAGCTAATCTATCAAATACAGATACACATACAGATTAGCCTTGGGTGTTTTCAAGTCCCCCAAAGGATTAATGAACATTTCTCTCTGAATTCCAATTCACTTCAATGGGATAAGGATTTCTCCCAGTCCCAGTAGTGTTTATGCTTTATAAACAAATGTTTATAAACATTTGTAGGATTGAGCCGTGTTTATGACCCAAAGAACATATTGGACCTGGAGTCACCCACTGTGGAAAATACCACTCAGTGCCCACTGGAGTCCTGTTTCACTGCAGTTGATTTCAAAGCTTGGTAAAGCCTGTGGAACAAAATTATGTTGTAAAATCTCAACTACAAATGTTACCACACATATAACCAGATGTCTAAAATGTCAAAAATAAGAGAACTAATGCAGACAGGGGAAAGAATTGATAGATTTTAAATAAATAAAACAGTCATCAGCAAATGACAACCTTAAAATAGCCAGGACTATGAAAGACAAACAGTAATTTATTTTTTTTTAACAGAAAGGAAAAAACACTGTAACTGACAGATCTGATCACTTTGGTTGACAGTTCCTAGGATATTTAAGATAAATTCAAATCACAGAAATGAATTCTTGAAGCAATTTCAAGGACAGTCCTTTTAGAAATAAATAACCATTCTCGAGCTCATAATAATTGCTTGACTCCAGGAAAAAGGAAAAATACATTGACAATGCAGCCAATTTTATTTAGAGTAGATGGGATTAATTCATTATGCCCAATGTGTTGAATGCTTTGTGGAAAGGAATACTGTGAATATTGTAAGGGCAAAAGGTGCAAGTGCAAAAGAGCTGTCACTGTACATGAAAATGTTTTCAGAAAAGGAAATTGCCTAGAAGAGGGGTACAGGTGCTCATGCTGATGAAAAGGACATGAATCCCAAGGATATTCAGTTTGAAGCCAGCAGGGTCAGATCTGCCTCACCATTCATGCTAAAACTGGAAAGCTCCTAAAACCAGGCAGCACCACTTCAACTCCCATCCTGCATGAGGATGCACTGACAACATATTTTGCTTTATGTGCTTCTGGGAGGACAGGTTATACACAAGCAGGAGCATCTGCCTGTTCTGGGAGGAATGGCACTGCGGGAGCTCTCTGCATTCCCTGTTTGGTTGCATAACTCTGCTGGTATCACTGTGCCACCCTAACTAGGCCACTAAAACTCCCAGGGTTTGTTTGTGCACCATATTATGCAATTTCATGCAGTGACACCCAAATTCAACCTAAATGATTCTCTCTATTCAAAGCAGTGAAGCTGTGCCAGTGCATCATGCTGCCTTATGTGTTTTCAATCTTTTACAGGCTTATTGAAAGCCAGCTGGGCATTCCTGCATGGTACAACACTGAGCAATACTGTAATTAACCTGGCATTATCCAGACATGTTTTGCTACCTAGACCTTTTTCTAGAAATTATCATGATAAACATTACAGAAAAAGATGCCAATACACTTGCTTCTCATAGTGGCAATTGCTAATAGCATCACTGCTGGGAGAAATGTATCAGTTTGGTGCATGAAATGAATTGCTGAATTTCTTTTCCCAAAGTTCAGAATTGTTCAGATTTTGGATTTTGACGCAGAAGATCAAGGAGTTTCAGGTTTCTACTGAAATGTCACTCTTCATTCCTGTTCTCACTTGTGTCTAAATTTTTTATCAATTACAGCTATTCAGATTTTTCCAGTTGAAAATATTCCTCATGAGAAACTCCACTTCCTCCACAAGAAACATTATCAAGAAAGAATGTAGTAACAGAAACATTGCCGCTACTGAAAAGGAAAGATTTTCTCTGGAAAACAACAAAAGAAAAATCACAAAACATTTTCAATAGGCAAAGTTAGGGTCTTCGCTATTAAAAGTATCATATGGATAGTTAAATATAAGCACAGAATTTCTAAGAATAAGGAAAGATGTCGCAGCTGTCCTTAAGAGTTTATAATTTAGTGTCTGCTGGTAACGACAGAGAGTTAGGGTGCCTGGGGAACAGAAAAAGAGGAATACACAGACCAACCCTGTGCTGAATCCAGGCCACAATGTGGTTTGCCTTTTGGCTTTGCATGCACAGATACAATCACTTGTTAACCACCTAAAAAGATTAGCCATGCCACAAAGATTGTGCTGTTAAGATGGATCAGACAAAACGAAGCTCAGGGCTTAAATCAGCCTGGTGATTTGGATGACCACAGCCTGCACTGGGGAGGACACCACCCAAAACCCTGACAGTCCTTGCCAGCTCTGCCTAGAGAACAGAGAAATCCCCTCCCTTCCCCAAATCTGGTGATTGGTTTAACAGGAGCACAGGCACAGGGAGCACTGATGTGGTCCTGAGGAGAAATCAGTCTACTTTCTGTTCTCATGTGAGGAAGGCAATTTTTTGGATAGTCTAAACACATATGAGGGAGTTTTATTTTTAATTAAAGGATCATCCCAGTGTCTCACAGAGATTCCTCCTTTAAGCAGTGTGGAAGATGTCAGGTGCCTGGTGATGTAGTACTGCAAAGCTAGCACTGATATTAAGCAACTTATTTTCATAGACAGCAAATACAGGATATCAGCAGAGTTAATAGAGGTTGCTTTCATACTAATCAGTTAAGTGGGCCTGACACAAACCCTTAACTTGGAGTTCCTCTGGCATGAAGGAGCCCATGTTCACAACTAATTTCCCTTAGCCTGCAGAGCAGGGTGACCACATGCAAACCCCTTATTGGAACCAGTTTCTGGTCCATAAGTCACGCCCAGAAACTGGAAAATGTGTATTAACTTAAGACAAAACCACACCTGTAAGCTGAGCAGAGGCTGGGCAAGGTGACTACAGGGGTTCCTCCCAACATTTTCTGTGATTTAATGGCTATTGTAAGTATGGATCAGCAAGTTTCAGTGCTTCAGGTGTTCCTGGGCTCAGCCATGTGCTTGTGTCCATATAGTCCTTCCTGGGGACAGGCAGAGCCTGTGACTGCCCTGGTGAGCACCCAGACACCCCAGCCTGGAGTCACAGACCATGCAGGAGAGCACAGCCAGTGACTCTTGTTATTTTCTGTCTCAATGGTCTGGAAAATGAAAGCCCAGTAAGGTGGGAGAACTCCTATCAGTGCAAAATCCAAGAACAAGAAAACACAAAATGACCTGGAGTGACTGAAAGAGCAAAACCAGGAAGAAGCATTTGTGGAAATTGAGAGACAAAGATGGGGAGAACAGGTTATCATGATGAAGGCAAGGATGATGAGGGGAGAAGGAAAATTCAATTAAGGTCTTTTGACACTGTAAATGTAAAGTGGTGAGCACTGGTTGCAAATACAGATCGAAACAGTTCTCATGCTCCTTGGGAATTCAGAAAATAGCTTTGCCCTAAACAATTTTTGAATTGTTTTCCAGTGCAGAAGATTAACTTTTCTCAAATTTTCAATGCAAAATTAAAAAGGAACTCATGCAAAAATAAAAATGCACAATAACTGAGAATTTAGACAATACTTATTTTCCTAAATTCTAGCCATAAGTAATGTATATTCTTTGTGTCATAACTTTCCAAACAGCTATTTTTGAGAGTTTGGACTTATAAGAACAGAAATGTCTACAGCCTGCTCCACATCTCTCTTATCTCAGGCCCTCTCTCTGTGTAAGCAAATGCATTAATTGAGCAAGGAGGTAATTGCAAGTTGCCACAGCCACTCAGTTTCCATCTGCTAAACACTGGAGCATTTTTAAAGAAGGTGGCAGTGAAGCAAAAATGCTTTATATTGAATTGATACCCAATGGCTCAAGAGTAAAATTTCAACAAAACGTTCTAACAGAAAGATTTGAGTATTTGAAGTTATTTTTTCCCTCTTCTGTCTTCCCCACTGTCAGGTGTTTGGTACTCAGAGTTATTTTAGAAGGCCCAAAGCTGGTGAAACTCTAGCCAGATGACTGTTTTGAACACATCCCAGCTATATTCTTCTCTTTGGTCTTCAAGACATGAAAGAATTGTACATGACACTTCAGAGTGTCCTTTTCTTCAGGACTCTAGCTGGCTTTCTGCACCTCCTGACTTTTGGAGCCATTTAATTTATTTTTTAAGATGCTGTCACATTCAGCTCTTTCCACTGAAATAATTTCAGTAAAAGATATTACTTTAAAAATGGTCAGTCACCTCCTTTTTCCTATTGAGTCACTGACAGATCTCTAAGCACTCTGAATAATTACCAAAATGTGAGGTGATGTAAAGATCACAAGAAAAAACCATTTCTTTCAAAATTTTAATACAATTTTTTCCCAAGGAAGAAAACTTAAACAAATGTAACTAAAGCCAAAGAACCTTTGGCTGCACTTTCAAGAAATAAAAATAAATGCTGAACTGTGTCTTGATCTGAACAATATGAAGTTATGTCTCTAAGCTGAGGCAAAGTAGATAAATTTGGAATCATTACCCATCCAATCCTCTCTCTGTATGGAGCATCCAGAGACATATTCTTTCATGAAAGAGCCAATGCTTCTCCTTTAGAGACATCAAAGGTCAGAGAATTTCACAGATTCTTCAACACTCAAATCATTCCTTTTCACTTGTCCCCTCTGAAATCCACCCTACCGAGTACAAATGGTTTATTTTTTTTAATCTAAATGATGAGAATGGCAGAGTGGTGCCTCAGATTTGAAGTAAACAACAGGAAGAAGTAATAAATTGTACATTAAAGCAATCTGAATAAGTGATTGGATTATAGCAAAAATTGCTGACTGATTTCGAGGGTTTTAATGCAGTGACAATCAAAGGGAAGAGTGAAAGACTTATGATGTCCATGTAGTAGTGCAGGCACATTTACCTATGGCATTCATTCAGAGATAATCCAATTAGGAAAAGTACTAACCTTCAGAATGCTGTTACTAGTTGTACTGGGGAAACGAAAAAAGATCATGAGGGACAATTAACCAAAAAAAAAAAAAAAATCTCTGCAGAGGTCTTAAAACCTTTGGTTCTATCTAGGGCTTCTCTTATAATTTTTTAACTCTTCTTCTCTCCCGTATAACTGGAGTTTGTGGAAATGATGGAGTTTATTCTCCATTATGTTACAGCAGTTCTTGTGTGCACGGGAGCATATTCTGAGACCAATGTAGTGGACTTCAAAAACTGTATCTTTTCCTTGTACATTTCTCTGGCATAAATGGACTACCCTATTCCACAGCATCTCTTTCTAAAACAGGTGATTATTTTTTTTTCCTGCAATGTGATCAAAAGCAATCAGTCAGCCACATACCAGCTACTGAAATTAATGTGGGAGTTTTCTTTAACCTCAGCACACACAGATATCTCTGTCTTGGACCATCTCATACTACCAAATAGTGTGGAGTTGATTCCACAGTTCATTAATTCATTTGTGCACTGGATTTGTTCCCAGTGAGCTTTAGACAATGCTTATCATAAAGGCAGCACATAATAGGTTAATAATAGTAATAATAGAATGACATATTGCAAGTCTAAAGGTTTATACTTTCAGGTTTTATTTTCTTTTTCAGAAACTGTGAAAACCACCTTCCACACTTTATTTTTGTCTTACAGACTTAATCCATAATTATGGAGAACTGAAGTACCAATGCCAGAGTAACAAGATTAATACCTTTCTGACAGAATTTAATAATATGGTTTTATATTTAATTTTGTTCATAAAATATCTCGCAGTAGGAAACTTTTTTTTACTTACCTAAACATTATTGCTTTAAAACAATTTAAGTCATATTTCCTGGTGCAAAGGATTTATTATGAAGGCTTGTTGGGAACAGGTTTTTATGGGCTTGTGCAGGGATTAGCTTCAACTTAATTTGGATATCCAACCAATTTTGACAAGTACAGTCCACCATGGGCTAATAATGCAGACCTTAATTCATTTATCCTATCTTAAATGCTCTGAGGCCTTTAAAATCATGTTATATATGTTATCTGGATAAAAAAACTCATGTTGGTTTTGGTTTTGGTGTCTGGAGAAAATATCCAACCATCAGTGCAGCTGATAATGTTTTTGCCTAAGTGAGATGAGGGCTGTTACATAATGTATTAGCAGAGAACTTTGCTCTCACCAGCAAAAATTCAATCTGCAGTACCAAGCTTTCTGCAGAGCACAGGGGGTAGCAGAAAGCCCTGCCTCTCTGCTGTGTACCAACAGTAGAAGCCTCCTGTTGCAAAACACATTTCCAAGCTGGAAATCTCCCTATTTGTGCTGAGGTGTTCCTCAGAATAGCCCCAGAGGTGCAGGTATTTGCCATCACCATGCAAAGAGAAGCCTGCATGAAACTGCAGACAGGATCCTACCCAGGCCCCAAGGTCTGGAGATATCAGCACAGCCCCTGGTGCTTGTGGGAGGTGAGTGGGGCCCATTTTTCTAATCCTCCAGAGGAGAATATCCTGAGGAAATAGTCCAAAGTGCCTGGCTATGGGGAAGATGTGTGGACACCATTGAGCTGCTGAGATCTGCACCTGTATTTGGTCTAGATATTTTGTGTGTAGTTGACAAGGGACAGCTTGAACAGTCTTTTGAGGGCTGTGGGTTTGGAGGACCAAGGGGACTCTAGCCCCACTGTTAATTATCTGTATACATCAGTGACAGATGCAATCAAGTGCAAACCAAATCCTCAAATTTAACTGGAGATCTTCTCCAAACTGGAGATCTTCTCAGGTAATCACAGGGGTCTTCTTTGTTTTACCTCCAAATAGATATTAAAATATTTCTTGCTACAGGAAGAAATAGTGTAGATACATAATATTCTGAAAGGAATGCCGTAACTTCCACCAGAAGGGAAAGAAAAACATTAAACTTTTAAACCTCAGCGCTGCTTATCTGGAAAAACACCACAGTTTTTTCAGAGCTGTAAGTTTATCCTCCTTGCAGCTGAACGTCCCTAATTCTCTATGGCATCATGACATGGCATTCCCACATGGCAGGCTTCCACCTTGTTTGTGTGGAATCAAAAATGCCCACCAGGAGTTTGTTTGGAGGAAAGGATGGCTCCAGACATGAGGAAACAGCAAAAGGCAGCACCCAAGGAGGCTTCACAGATTAGGGAAACCTTTGGCTGAGTGTCCAACAGATGCCCCTACAAGTGATTGTGTCACTGTGCAAGAATAAAAGCATGGAACCAGTCGATTCAAAACCCATCCACCTGCAGATTCCAAGACCATCTCCACTGTCAGATTCAACTGCAAAACTAGAAACCCAAGGATATAAAACTAACACATCACTGTCAAGGCTGTGATGAAAGAGGGAAAAAATCTATTTTTCACTTTAGGGGTGCGTGGGGCTGTGTGAATATACATACAGAGCCATAAAAAGAAAGGTGGAGTATGTTTAAAAGCGAGTCAGGACTTTTTCCTTCAGTATTACAAGTGATGTGGAAAATATCCCTTGCAGCTACTGTGGGATAAATTGCAGCATGATCTAAGATATGGATCATATAAACACAGAAAGCTCATGAGAATTTAAATAAACTTGGTCCACCTTTTCCTCTGACTTTACCTCCATTGGTTTCTTCCTTCTTCTAAATCATAAATGGTGTAATGGAAGGGAAAAAAATTCTCTTGTCAGAAAGTGTATAAACACATTTGTCCAGAAAACTCATGCAGTAAGTTTGAGTAGGAGCCTTTTTGCCTACACTAAGAAGAAAAGAAGAAAAGTTTCATAGGATCATCTAGTCAGCATAAGACCTTTTTAGAACATCAAACCCAATAATGAAATCCATACAATTCTGAAAATTTGCATGGGAAAAGTAAGTAAGAATTATTATTTGTCTTTACTGATAAAACAGAACTTGATGGACACAGAGAACATTCAAAGCAAATAAAATGAAGGTTTTTTTCACTTACCAGGTTACACTGTAGAACTTGCTGCTGTGGGATTTTCTGGATGCAAAATGTATAAAGCAGCTGAAATAAAGGCCATAAACCAAGTCCATCAAACACTGAGAAACAGCTGAATCCTCTGTCCCAGGAATCCTCTAACCTGCAGATTGGCAGAGCCAGGAGTGCAGAGCTCAGGAGCAGGAACTGTTCTTCTCATTTGATTTCTGGCACCTACAACCAGCTGATGATACCAGCACAGTGCTGGGCACAACAGACATTTTCTTTAACCCAACAGAATGGTTTTTATGTTCTTCATCAGTTTGATTTTCACACTTCTTACCATTTTTCTTCTAGCAGAAAGGATACAGGCTGTCATTTGGCATTACTGGAGTCTTTTAGCTGTCAGGGAGGGATTCTCTGCCCACAAGAGTAAAACAGCCTTGCCATACCTGAACTTATCCTTCATGTGTTTTTAGTAGGTCATGAGTGCTCCTAGTGACACTGAGAGCTTTTGATGAAAACCTGCAGCTCCATACTAATAGACCATAAAAAAAATGGGGTTGTGGAATTAAGCTATTTACAAAAACAAAATGGAAAACACAATGCAGCTGGAAATATAGTGCAGGAAAAGAAGAACATGCCATTGTAGCTGTCTAGAGAACTAGACCATGTATATATGTCTGTGATTTTCTGGGGAATTTAAGTCTTAATATCAGCAACACAGCAATGTTTTTATTAAAACCACACTTGGGCGTTTCCCAAATCCAGTACATATTTTTAATTACAGTCACTTCTATTTAAGCCCTGCATTGTATTTTAACATCTTTGCTTCTTGGCTTAGTACTGAGTAGCATGAAGGTCAGTGCTTAATGCAGGCTTGCAGTAAATTGCACTTCTCCAACTGCACTTTCAATATACCTTTATCAAAAATCTTCCAGGAAAACTGCCATTTCTGCTAATGACAAATTTCATATGCTAGCTGGTCTCTCTCACTACGTCCCATTCACTGTTAGAATTCAGAAAATGGCTCAATTAGTATAGAATTTGAGAGATGTTGCTGCAGGAGATTTGTGAGGAGAGATGCCAGCAGATAAATGTGAGTCATTTTTCAGCTCAGGAGGCTTCAGCTGTGATTGCACAGACTATTTCTACTTAATTCATTTCTTTCTTTCCATGTATGTGAGGAAGACAGCAGGTGAAGAGTAAAATACAAAAACTGGAGCAAAAAAGGGTTATTAAAGTGAATCAAAGTAACAACTGGCTGGGCAAGTACACAGGTACATTATCTATGATTCATGAGCCTGTACAATTTTTAAAATGCCATTAGCCAAGTGATGACTATATGGAGATGATAGTAAATGCCCAAAGTTTCCTCGGTTTCATAATTTTCACTCTAAGTCCCTGAATTCACACAGCTCTCTGAAAGTCTGAATGCTGCACCCACTCT
The DNA here is from genome assembly GCA_024734555.1 of Trochalopteron elliotii. NCBI lineage: Eukaryota > Metazoa > Chordata > Aves > Passeriformes > Leiothrichidae > Trochalopteron > Trochalopteron elliotii. Next base: position 1,145,206 of record JANPWX010000094.1, on the reverse strand, counting down.
CCTCTCAGCAGTGGTTGGGACAGAGCTCTCTCAAGCTCCTGCCCAGCTTGAATCACTCTAGGATTAGTGCTCCCTGTTTAAAAAATATGTTTTGTCTTCCTTGGGAATGAAAAAATATGCAATGGAAAAGAACTTTGGAGATGTTTCCCACCATAAACACTGAATGTGGACACTAGAACTGAAGAGTACCCAGAGAGATCAGAATCTTGAATATATTGATCAAGAGTGCAATTTAATTGAGGTGATAAAAGGAATTCACTGTCTTCTGGCGTGTGGGGAAGTAACGTGGTGAAGAATGATGTTCATATCTAGTTTTCATCAAGTTGACATGGGGGCAAAAATAACAACCAAGCAGAGCCTGCCCATCTGCTGTCCAGTGTTTTGCATGAGAGGTTACCTGCTGCTGAAAACTGTGCCAGGTGAGCAGTGTAATCCCCTTTTAAGAGATGGACTGTGAAAACCCATTGTTCATTTCCTAACAGTTTAAGGTGTGAACTGCCTTAGTTGTCCTGGTGGTGCCATTTCCTCCCAGCAGAGAGTGTCCTGCAGGAATTCTCCAACTGAGGGATGGATTTACAGTCAAATGCTTTAACATAGCTGGGATGAAATTAAAAAAAAAAACTCAGATGTAGATGACATAACAAAACTGTCAATATGCAGCCTTAATTGAACTCGCACTCCTTAGTTGTGAGGTTTGATCTCTAGGTGAGCACTGGAAAATGGATACCTTAAACTGTAGAATGAGTTTTACAGGGAGAAGAATGAGAAAATATTCTAAATTTTCAGGAACTCCTGAAATAGGAATTCCTGATGAAAACCGAAGTGTATTCTTCCATTGACTTCAACAGGAAAAAGATATTTCACCCTGAGATTGTAAAGAATTGGTTTGGAGGAAAAAATGCCACTAGGATATTAAAGAGTGATTGAAGCTAAAACTTTCTTGATAAAAGAATCCACAAATTTCTTACTTTCACAAAAAACTGATGTTTTGTTTGTTTCCAGCTGTCCAAAAAATTCAGTTTAACACCACTATGTAAGAATTGGATGTCTTCTGGGGAGAAATTATGTTTTAAAAATGTAAAGATAGGCACATAATACGGTTAAAATTATGTAAGCTGGAGCTTGAATTTGCAGTAATTTAGCTCATCTGTGGTAAGTGCCTGTGGGGAGACTTGTACATGGTTATATTTGTGTGGTAATTTGAGGTTGCCTATCCCTCTTCTGAATTCCCCCTCTTGGAAGTAAATGATCTTACATTTACTGATGGGTAAGAAGGTACACAGTTATTACTAAGTAGCCAAACACTTGTGGCAGCTTGTTTGCATGTCTTTCAGATCAGCTAATTACAGCAGGGAGAAAAAAAAGAGAAGTTATTAGAGCCATAACAAAGTACTTGAAATTATCAAAAGAAAAATGGTTTTATTTATTGAAATTTAATCTTTTATAGATTTCTAGCCATGTGAATATCCAAGATTTTTTACCATTCCTCCTGATTCATTAGATATTATTCACAGTTTTATTCAAAATTTAAATACTTGTAATCTAGAAAACCTAGTGCCATTCCAGAATAAATACTCCTTTTTACTTCTGCTCTTTCTCATAGCTGACTGAAGTGAGACTTTTTTTGTTTAGACTGTAAAAACTTTTACATGAGTGTGAACTAAAAGACTAAGTTTATCTTCTATTTGTCTTTCTGATTTGAGCCCATTTCCCTTTCTACAGAAGAGATGAAGGTCTACTATACCATGATAAAGGGCGCAGGCTGCATTTGCAAGAAAAGAATGTCATCATTGGTGAAGAATTAGGTTTGTTTTTCTGTTGACCAGCCCTCATCTAAAGAAGTGTTCAGGATTTCAGACAGGAAAATGCACCAGTACCAAAGTACAACATCCCTGCTGGAACCTCATAGGATCTGTGTTCAAAACAAGCAGGTGACGAGTTGGGATCTCCTTACTATAGATACTATGGGACCAAAATTTTACATGGATTCAAGAGGAGATGTGGGGATGACAGTGCTGCCTTGTAAGCTTGGATCTCCAATGTCTCCAGCCCCCTTCCTCTCCTTTTCAGGAGGTCTAACCCTAAAAGAAAGGAGAGAAATTATAAAACAGAAAAAGAAAGTTTGAGAATTCATCTGAATTGAAAAATTCTGAAATTAGTTTCTGCAATAAGACACTGAACTTTATACCATTTATTTTCACAACAGTTGTTCTGTACTCTCCCTCCAGTAACAAAACTGTTGACTAACTTTACCGGAAATCTCCTCTAATTAAAAGTGGCCACAGAGTTAGCCATAACAAACATGAAATTAGAAGTGTCCACAGGGCTGCATACAAATCAGAATCCACGGTTACCAGCCAAACCACACGCCATAGATGTGGCTTTGTAGGAAGAACCCACGAATTTTCATTCCAAAACCACTCCTATCTTGTTTGGCTCTGTTGGTAATAAAGCTGAAAACTTGCATGGGAACCAGCAAGTCTATGGCCACACTGTGGAAGACATCTAACACCCTATTCCTTGCCTGGTTTTAGTGAACAGCCAGCCTTGCCACACACAAGACAAGGTGTCCCTTGAGGAATTTAAAATTGCCACTAATTTCTGTAATTTATGGGGGCTGTTCTGTCTTCTTCTCTAGAAACAGCTCACATACCTGTTTCCCAGCTTTCTGTTCCACTTAGGCAGAATTGTAGAGAAGGGGAGAGAAAGTTCAGGATGAGTGATGTCCTCCTGACTTCATACTTTTTAAAAAATAGAAGAGGAATATGTGAGGCTGGAAAACAGGCAAAACTACATCTGGCATAATTTCATCTGAGCAAACTTTCCACAAGAGTGAGTGAAGTACCTCCAAAGCTGGGGAAAAAGTGCTCCACCTCCTGCACACCCACCAGGCTTATCGGATCAGTCATGCTGCAGGAACCTGCCTTGAAGTTCTTGGCCTCATAAGGATCCTGAACACACACCAGTATCAGGTTCTTTCCCACTGTTTCCAAAACCCCAGGAGAAAACTGATTCCTTATTCCTTTTCAAGTTGCTCCTGAAGTGCTGCAAAGCTTGGTTTGAATGCCTCACTCCCATAACCAAAGCTGGTGAAGATATCTCACGTCTCCTGCTCTACGCACAGAGTTTTAAGGATGAGCAGTGATGTCTCCTGAACATCAGAGATCACAGACAGCAGAAACAAAACAGCATGTCTTGTGGGGAAATAAACATTTTGTAATTGCTAATGTTTCCTTCTGGATAAGTGAAAAGCCTGAACACATTAAAAAAAAAAAAGGAGAGAAAAGAAGATTTAATTTCTAGTTTAAATACAGCTGCAGTGATTCTTATACACCACACAGCTGTTCAGAAGCCTGGCAGCTGTCCATATCTTATGTGTCCTATCATGCATTTTCCAGTATTGTCCTCTTGACACATAAAGACTTTCCTTAACTGTTGGGAAAAGATAATAGTCCTTGAGTTAAACACATTTATGTCTCACCACTTCTGGCTTTTGCACCCACTGAACCTCTTCACCTGTGACCATGGTCTTGTTAGAGAGGAGAGTCATGTGGGATTTTTATTCCCTTCTTTGACATAATCCTCCATACTGATGGCTGACCCCAAATTGTACACTTGTTTGTTAGACACAAACCAAAATCATAGCTAGCACACATTCATATTGTGTAAATAGCTGGGATGACAAATGTTTTGACCAAAACACCAACAGATGTGCCAGTCCCACCACCAGTGCAGAGTGGGAAGGGTGGCTGACAAGTTTTCCTGCCAGCATGTGGTGTCATTCTGAATTAATTTCTTAGAGAACAGAATTTCTGTTTTTATAGATAAAATGAGAATAAAGAACATCTTACCCTGTATCATGAGTATTTTTGTAAATAAACTTCTCATTTTTTCTTGCTTACTTTTGTTCCAAGCAAAAATAGATGTGGCTGAAACACTGTTGCTCAGACTGCACAGAGAAAATGTATTATAATGTTAAGCTAAAGATGTTGTGCATCTCTGGGAAATGTTTCCTCCACTCTGGCTTCTGACACCTTCCAAAATACAAGATACAAAAGCCTCACGAGGTGCTTGCGCAACAAGGGCACCATTTTCCTCTTACAATGTGGAAACTGAGGCTGGAGACAAAAAGCTCTCCATGCTCATGCCTGGTGGTATTCCTTCAACAACTTTACAGGGTCACTTCAGAGGAAGACAAAAGCACAGGTAAAGGGCACATGGCTGTGGGTAACCTGTGCCTCCTTGGCCAGGATTTGACAGTCCTGGTTCAGCTGGTGTTTTGTTACCTTTACATGGCTCTGGGTTGGTGCCAACTCATGTCCAGCCAGCTCAGAGCACAACCAGAAAAATGTGGTGTTTTCATCTGTCTTTGTAGGTGCTAGTTATCTCCTCTGTTACTATGAAATATAAAAAGTACCTTAAAATAATATCAAGGTTTAGCAACAGGCAAGCCAAGTTTTTCCTCCTTCACGCATGGCACTGAATCTATTTTTCCATTGTGCTGTTGTCTTTTTTCTTTTTTTAAAACCATAGATAAGCTTCTGTATCACTTGCTAGCCCCACCTTACCTCCTCCCATATTTGTATATTCTAGCATATCAAAGCAAGATGTTTTTACATGATAAGCTCTCTTCTCTCTATGCAGCTTGGGTAAACAGTTTTCCCAGAAATGTTTCATGTTACATACGTCACCTGTAGTTTGTAGTTGAAGTACAGTTTTTACCAGGTAACTACTGTACAAAAGGCATTCCCTGGTTCTATTTGCCCTTAATCTGGGAAACAGTAAGATCAACCACAACCTACTATTCCCGTGTACCTAAAGATACAGAAAAAATATTAGTTTAGAGACAATACGTTATCGTATTTTATAATACATGTGCCCTTTTTAGCTATTCACTCCTGGGCACAGGGAAATTCATTTTTAACCTCAATTTTGAGCCCAGTACCTTTCGGCATATGAAAGTATGTAGCATTGAAGTCTGTTTACAGAGTTATTCATTTCCTGGATTTTTTTTTTTTTTTAACTTAAAAGAAAAGAGGAGGTCCTCTGGAGCCCAGCAGGTGAGCAGCTCATTGCATGTACCAGCTCTTCATCCTTTCTCAGATGAATACTACATATTGAACGGCAAAAATACATTTTGGACAGACCCTATACTTGTATTCTCAAATGCTAACAAGATGGTAAATGGGAAGAATTTATTTCTAGAAGAAAGCTGCACACTTCTCTCAGCCAGAAGCTAACTTTAGATACTCCAAGTTTGAGACTTGTCAGCCATGTTTTTCCTCAGGTCTCCCCAAGAGCTTTTGTAGAAAGGGAATTATGACAGCTTCTGCAAGAGCAACAGAGTTGCTGATGACATTAACCTGATGGCATCTTTCAACTGCAGCTTTTTCACAGTGGTATATTTGCAATTTCTTTGGTATCATAGGAAAGATGTTTGGTTTTGTTTTTCCTTTCATCAAAACTGGGAAGAGTTTTTGGTCAAATTTTCAAAAAAGTCCACATGAAAGACTGTCACTGTGCCAAAATATGTTGCATCAACGGTTTTTCAGTCTCACTTAGAGGTCACTCCTCCAGTTTCCCCCTTGAATTTTTCCTGACAGACACCAGCATATCCCTTGCTCCAGATTTTACCTCATGTTACTTCATAGGCTTCTGCAACACCCTTGTCTTTTCCCTGGTGCTTATACCCTTGACTTACTCATAGGCACTCAGCATGTCTCCCTTTAGCTATACATATTCAGTTCTTTTAATCTTTTATCATAAATCAATCATTCCAGTGCTTAATCATATGTTCTTTTTCCCCTGGAATGCTCCCCTGCTCCTCTCCTTTTCTCCAAACAGTGTTATGTGCCCAGAATCAAACTCATTTTCCTAACTGAATGGCCAAAGAGACTGAGCAAAGCAGGACAGTCATCTTTTGAGAATATATAATGAAAGTCAAGTCAACTAATAGAATTAATTGGTGCAACACCACTGCTGTTGGTACCTGATTATTTTGTGTAAATTCTTTAAAAATAGGGATTCAAAGGGTGGCAAATACTGGTGTTTCATTTCAGGCATGGACTGACCCATAGGACTCAAAACCTCAGAGACAATACAAGAATTCATATCCAAGTGTGGGCTTCATGGCTCACAAGATTCACCTTTATTTGAGGGATTCAGCCTTGTAGCTCTCCTAAAGAAATCAGTTGTCCCAACTCCCCAGTCCAAGCAACTTCCCAACTCCACTAAAACTACCTGACTGGTCAGGACAGAAATCATCCACAGGCCTGCAGACCACAAAGCCTTCCCTTTGAATAGCAAATTCATTACCAGAAAATGAGACATAGTAAAAGAAAAAGAATGAGAGAAAATAAAGAAGAGTCTAGGGATAAATAAGACATTGGAAAAGCTGAAATTTTTAATCTTTTTTATTGACTTGAAGGGGACAGGGAAAGAAATAAAGACCCAGTTTTGATGCTAGATTTTCTCCTGTCCCTGAAGAAGAAAGACTTTTTTTCCCATTCTTATTCCTGGTGACTAAAAGAGAAACTCACGAGTGCCGTGGAGCTGTACAAATTCGGCCCCTGAAGGAGAACAGAAATGACTGTGAGCTCATCAGTCCATCCTGGAGAGGCTGGGCAGGCTCTGGGGACAGGACAGTGCTCCTGAGCATGCTGGTGTTGCTAGGGGAGATGCTTTCACAGGTACAGGCACAGGCACAATGCAAAGACAACCATTACAAACACAGATGGGTGTGAAAAGGAGACCAGGGAGACACAGGTGAATATGAGAACAAAGTCTGACAGGGGAGCTACTCCTAGTGGCTCATGTAAGGAAAACAATTTCACCCCCTTCAAAGACAAGAGGGAGCCAGGATACTCTGCTTATAATTTGGGGGATTTTTGAAATCTTGTCTTCCATTATAAAATGCCTAAAGCCTTCAGTCACAACAATCAAGCCCTGCAATATCCGGTGTCATGTAAAGAAGTACCTTCTGTATTGTAACAAACACCATCAAAGGGCTTCTGTCTAAATCATGCTAGTCAGAAGAATTTACTGATGATGTTTCTGATGAGTAGGTTTCCTTATAAAACACTCCATGTTTCTTGCTTCTGAAATGACCCTCAATGGTTAATCTGAAAAAAGCATCCCTAAATACAAAAGTGCTCTAGTGTGTGCTTACATTTTCAGCCTGCTGGTGTCCTTGTACCCAGGTGGTTTTACCCACATGCTGTGGTGGTGGTGCTTCTCAGGTGTGGCCTTGAGGTGCTGGTAACTGCTGTGACCACACTTAAGGGCACCTCATTCCCCTCATGGGTGGGTTGTCACAACAGCCTACAAGTGTTTGGCACAATCAATTTTTTGGGGAGACTCTTTTTGCAAATATGCATGAAATATTTCTATAATTACCCTGCTGCTCAACATTTTTTTATGACCAAGTACTCTGGGCACAAGAACCCTACAACATAAGGCCTTAGACTTACTATATAAGATGGGTGTTAATCAAGCTACAGTTAATTATATCTTCATTTGCTTGCACACACAGTGGTGAGACCTAGCCTGTTAATGCCTGACAGAGGCTGGAGGCAAGGGACCAAAATCTTACCTCATTTTGGCTGTATGAATCTGTACAAATATAATCCACTGCAGGTACACAACAGAGCCTGAGCACTTGAGGCAGCTTTGCTAAATTGGAATCTCAGGCAGAAGAAATTTTGCAATAAACTGAAAGTTCTGCACTGTCACCAGGGTCTTTTTCATGGTAAACATTGAACTACAACAAAACAGAGAGAAGGCACTTTATGCTTCTGCAGATGGTGATATTTTAGTGTAATACTAAGAGCCCAGTCTGCAAGGATGGCAAATCCTGGATTCTTGTCTTGCTCCTTTCAATCATTTAAAGACCTTCAACCTGCACACTTTGTCTACAGTCAGATCTGAGAAGGCTTGCCGTGGTGGTGTGCTATTGGGGTCTGTTACTGGCAGTTCATCACACATGGTGTTTCAGGGGTGCTGTGCTCCACCAGATCCCTCATCCCCAGCCTGGAAAGGTGTGGCCACCCAGAGTGACTGAGATTGAAGGAATATGATGAGAAAACTCTAAGAGTAAAAAAACCAAAAAGCATAAATCTGCAGCAGCATGTTTCTCTCCTGTAAATACCAAGGGAAAAAATTGAAACTAGATTCTTGGCAGAATTAAAAAAGGTGAATAAAGAAATGGATTCTGCCAATGTCTATCACTTGACAGATGGCATCCTAAGGAATTTAACAGCTACCTCTGAGTTACACAGAGGTATCTCAGGTCTGTGAGAGAGCCTTGGATGAATATTTTCTGCCTGTTCCTCTGAGATTTAGAAAATATGTCTGGGTTTACAAGACACTAGTATGCTCTGACAATAACCTCTACAAAGATTACATATTTTGGGAAAGATCTGGCAGACTTTCAGGCAGTTTTTCAGATCTCTTGTATATGCAAAGGGAGCTTTGATTTCATGATTAGGATAGATTTATAGCAGCAGTAGCACCTATTTAAATATTATGATAAGTAGTGAAAACCCCCCAATTTTAGATTGCATTTAAATGAAATGACATCTTTAAGTGCTGTTAAGTTCAACGCTGATTTCTCTCTTTTAGTATTTGTGGGTATTCAGGTTTGCATTTTTAGACATAACATACATTTAAAGAATGAGAAGGAAATATATCTCACCTTTTAATGAGCCCTCTAAATATAATTTTTAGGGTTATTTAATTTATAGAAAGGAATTACATTGCTTCTCTTCCAAAACCTGTTGAACTTTTTGTCTACAAATCTGCCCATTGTGTTCTTCTACAGGTGAGGACTGAAGACTTTAATAAAGACAGGATTTTGGTGTTGCAGTGTTCAGCAATCCAATATATAGCCATGCTACTGTGATCAAACTGGCAAAAGAAATCAGATCAAACCCTAAGTAGTCATTATCAAATGAAACTAGCTTTAAAATAGAACATTCAGTCATCCTGAGATTAGATTTTAAAATAAGTGCTCAGATGACATTTTTTAAGCCCTCAGTTTTACTATCAGACTATATGTAAGAATTAGGAAAAATGCATTTATTTTTTTTTAAAGATGATGTGCAATTAGTATGTTAATCAAGAATTTGTGGTGGAGTTAATTCCCAGCAAGGCTGATGGAAACCAGGTCCGGTCTGATGCCCAGACGGATGAAAACTTCTCAGCTGATTGTAAAAGTGAATGTTTTATACAGAAAAGACTCAGTATCATGACTGGGCGTTCAAAGATGCATTCTCCTGCTGGAAGGAGAATCTATTTTTAGGCTTATTAAAAATTTGTATCAAAGCTGCTTTTGAATCAGAAGTAGATTTTCAAGTAAATTTTTTATGTTTTTTTTTTTTCAGAAAGCAGCAAGAATTAAAATCTTCTAAGCAAACATAGATGTTTTCACTGTAGACACACATCTCTGGGCTAATGGGCTGCCCTATTAGAAATGTTCTTGCACAATGTGGTCCATCTCAGCTTTGTAAATAGAGCAGGTAACTCTGAAAATGTCCATTTAATTCCAGGACCAGACAGACCACCATGAGGGCTCTGTGGCGTATGCCTATGTGGTGTCCATCTCCACCAGTGAAACAATCTGCATTCAACTTATTTAATGAAAACTAACTTTCTATCCAAGTGGAAAGTTTCAGAAGTTATTGACTTTTCCTCTAGAAAATGAACTCCTCAAAGCCTGAGTTTTATGGGAAAAAGCACAGAGAAACTGAAAGGAGAATAGACTAATGACTTTTAAATTTTCACCACAAATAAAAATGTTTTTATCTTTAGGGAATATACATTTAAAATAAAACATAAATAAATATTCATAATGTTTCCCTATATAGATATAGTGATGCATCACATTTTTCATTACTCCAATTTTAGATGTAAAACAATACCCCCGTTTGCTTTTTTTGAAACATACTCAGCCTGCTAACACTGCCAGGAAAGCAAAGTTAATAAGCCAATTTGTTTCCTTTTCAAGCAGACATCCTCGTGTTTTATCTCAAGTTGCTTTTCAAGCTACAGAGAAAGCACCTGTAAACATGTGTTGCAAAACTACCTCATTATCCTCATTCAAACCCTGTGCAAGCACCATTTGTCAGGCACTGTTTCCAAGAAGATGCATTTCTGAACTTAATACATCTTTTTTCAGTACATGATTCACTCATCCAAAGGGACTCCTTTTTGTAGCTCCTGTCCAGCTTGGTGGTCCTTCACATGCAAACTGAACAATGGATTTGAAGTCCTAATAAGTGGAGGGCAGACAGACATACAGACTGATAGCAATATATTTCTTTCCAAAATACCTGATTTCTTTGTTTTTCATGAATGAAACTTGCAAGTTCCATTTCTTAAGGTTTTAGAGGGATTGGTGCCCAGACACAGAAACTATCAGGTGGGTTTGATTCTTTTGATTTTCTTTCATTTCAGTGGGAAAAGTGGTCTTCAGCTCTTTTTAACCTTGTTTTACTCCATTAATCTATATGGTATTTTACCTTTATTTCCCCAGATGTTTGAAAAATTCCTGTAGATTTAGACTGTGTGAGTCATTCTGATAGATACACTCATTTTAAGGCAACATGTGAAACCCAAGGGCTTCCAGGATGCCCCAATGAGAACCCAAAGGTATCCTGACTTCAGGGTCTGCAGTGTAGCTTGATCTTTAATACTCCAACACTTAAAAATGTTCTTTTCCGCTGTATGCTGAGTAAGGCTTATAGCAAATCTATACCTTTACTTAGGCTTTTACAATTCTGTTTGTCATCATATTTGGTCAGCTCTTTTCCTTTAGCAATGACAAGAGAAAATGACAGTCAAGCATGTCTCAAAATAAAACAGAAATTAAAAACAATGGCTCACCACATCTCTCCTTGACCATATTGTGATTCCAGGCAAGGTGACTTTAGGCAGAGAGTAAATTATTTTACATCAGTCAAAATTCTGTAGGTTTATATTGAAAGGGAGTCTAAGAAAGGGAATGACAGGGAAGTTTTGATAGGGAATAGAATATGAAGATCAGAGAATATCAAATATACTGAAATCCCAGTAATTTCAGTGGGGGAGCAGACACAGGGAAGACAAGGCTTAAGTTCATGGCTATTCACAGCAGAATCAGACTGATAGGTCCTTGAGCTCCCTGAGCTCTTACTGTGGATGATCAGTGACAGGAAAATACTTCCCTGATTAAAAGCTGATAAAGCTGTGACAAGAGAAGAGTGAAGACACTGCAGGTTACCTAGAGCAAGGATGTTGTAGGCACAGCTGGACAACATGTTCCTTGTCCCATTGGCAGGTGACTCTGTCCCCACCTCTAAGAGGCAGAGGGATTCTGCATTAGTGAGATCCAGTTCTGTAGTCTTTAAATCAGCTGAAAAGCTTCCCTTTTACAAGAGGACAGTTTAACAGGCAGCTCCCCTTCTTGCTTTCTGTTTATGGGAAAAAGACAGGCTATAAACATGGGACGTGGTACAGCTCAGAGCCAAGGTATGGGTCCGTCCTGGCTCTCTGGATATAAATACAGGTGAGTCACTGGATGTGCCTGTACACACCTTGAAAGAAAAATACCTGAAGTGATCACTGACTGCCAGGAAACTGTGCCAAATTGTTGGCAATGTCCTTTGCTCCTCCTTGGCTCATCTTCATTCATGAGTGCTGAGCCAAGTCAGAGTCTGCCCTTTGGCTCCTTTCATTGGCTGGCTCATTGCTCCAGTGTACACATTTTCTAATGAACAACTGTGTACACCCATGTACATACACACACAAACATGAATTTTCCACAGATTCTGGCATCACTTGTCACGACTTCAGTGGCTCTTCTTTCAAAAGGTGTGTGGTGAATATTATTTATGCCCATGACAGCATTCACAGAAGTTTCTGTTCTGAGGATTTTACTTCAGGGTTTGCTTACTTGCTGCATGGAAGCCCTCTCAGTATTATATTAGTTTGCTTAGATAAAAGAAGAGTCAAGCAAAGCATTTCTGTAGGTGATTTAAATAAATACTTCCTTTTAGAGTGAAATTTGTACCTGTGCACAAATGTATCTAATGGTTCAATTCTGATCTACTTAAGGATGTGAAAGCATTTAATAACTCCTATTAATTCTGTGGTCTTTTTATAGATCCTCGTGGGCATATCTGAGAACTGAATTTAGTTTGCAAGCCAAAAGAATTCCAAAATGCCTCTTTTTCTCTTTGCTGATGGTATGCAGGGTGCACAGTACATTTTCCCCATAACAGGATGAAAGATATTTTCAAAGATACTCTTGCAATAATAAAGTGAGGGTGTTGCACAGCCAGGGTTTAACTGGAAAACGCTCCACTTCTCAAAAAAAAAATTTTCCTGCTCTGTGCGAGATCTTTGCCAAAGGGTGTACATGTTACTGTTGCAGCCAAAATTACTGTTATAGCCAAGGGATGTACACGTTTCTGTGTAAAGGCTTTGCCAAAGGGTGTGCGAGTTACAGTTCAAAGTTACAGTTGAAGGGGCATTCCTGGCTTTAACGTTTGTGATCTGCTTATCCAGTCAATTAAACACGGTTTATTTTCAGATGGCTGAGGGGATTGCTCATGTGATGCAGAGGCTATTGCTATGGGAGCCCTCAAAAACAAGTTCCCTTTTAACTTTTGCTGTTATGCAAGGTATTACTGGTACTCATGGTATTCCCCATTCCTTTTACAATACGCGCTTCTACAAAGAATAGCTTACCTCCAATTAAAGATGGCAAAAGTGCTCCATTTTTTTTCCCTAAGGGTGCCAAATAAATGCCAGTCTGCCCAGGCCATGCGTGGCTATTTAGCAGGCTACTGTGTGCAGCTGTAGTCACATTTTGCATGGGTTTGAATTAATGGCAATAGCTAAAGAAACAGATCTGGTTGGCAGGATGAATTCTTCAGTATAAAATGCCAGTAGACAGTGGGGTCAAAGCCACAGCAAACAAAATGCAAGAAATTATAGAGAACAGTTGAAACAAGTAACACGAGAGAACAGAACTGGTTGAAAATGTGAGATGAATCCTTCACATTTTCTGCCCAGTACCATTGGAAATCTGATGGCTCTGTTCTGCCAGGTACGAGCTCTCTCTCATGCAATAATTTCTTAGCTTAATCCTTTACTGTTATATCAGAGATCCTCACCACTGTCAATGTGTTGTTTCTTCCACTGTAGTGGTTGATCCTAAGCAGATATTTCCATGCTAGAAACCTGGCCATGGTTCATCTGGTCTATTTTGCATTAGAGGAGAAGTTGAACTAGCACTTCCAAGGACATTCCACTAGATCTCCTTTGACCATATAGAGACACTAGGGTGGTTTCCTCATGAGGAAGAAGCCTTTTGTTCACCTTTGCCTTCAGACATTCAAAGAATTCACATTGGCCTTTAGACATTTACAGCAGTGCTAGTTGTTCAATACATCAGAACTAAAGAAAGATGTCTCATCTTTCTGAAACAGATATGAAAATGTTGCTCTCTTGAGATGCCTGTCTTTCTTCCTAGACTAGAGAATTTGGCAGGATTAAATGAGACTAGATCAGGTCTAACTTCTACATATTTGAAGTTAGATGAAATAAACCTCTGTCTCGCCACTGATTCACACCAGAAATAAGGCAGTTCAAAGAAAGATAAACAAGGGAGAAAGGAACACTTTTGTTTGATACGTGTATGACGAGAAATTAATTTAGAAGGAGAGTAGGTAAAGAACAACACTATAGGGCTGTTGACCAGTAGACTGGAACAGACAAAACTAATACAGATACCTGCTCCATTCCAGTCAGGAGGAAGGAAGGCTCAAATTGGATGGAACAAGCTTGAATATGGAAAAGAGAACTCCTTTCCTCCATATTGCAAAATCATCCCATAGCCATGACAGACCAAGACCCTAACAGTTTCAAAGACTTTGAAAAAATTCCAGGTATATCAAAACAAGGAGAATACCAGCAGTTGCTTTAGTTAGTGAGAAAATGCAATTACTTTCTCATGCAGGGTTAAAGAGTTGCACTGTTCTTGCATGATATATACAGATTGGTGCAAATTGAACTACTGACCTTGTCATTAGTCATTATATGAGAAACCTAAAAAAGATTGTACATTAGCCCCAAGCCTATGTTTGATTTCTGGATCTGTAGCCATATTTACCTAATTCTTGTAAACAAGCCAAAACTTGCATGCATAAAAACAAGATTTTTCTTCACAAATTTGTTTAGAATTTGCTCCTTATGTTGCATGTAAAAAGTAACATTGCTTTTATTTGACGAAATGCAATCACTTCTAACTTTCTCTTTTATGTCTTCCACTTTTACAAGATGTTTCTTCTGGCAATATCAGTCAACTTTCTTTACCTTGCTCTTTGTTCCCTCAGTGCCAATATTTCTGTGCTGCTGACTTCTGCACATATCCTCAGGAGTTTTTTTGATGATACTGTGAACAGGAGACCCTGGATGTTTACCAACTCCTTACTTATTTATTATACCTGGCTCACTTCCTAGGACACAGTGAAAACAATGTCTGTTCTTGTTGATTGCTAAACAAACCTTGTAAGGAAACAGTCCTCCAGTATGTCTAGGAACATTGCTTCTTCCCTTGGGACCCCACTGCTGTCATCGAGGGCAACACCTGGAAAATAGTGGCTGTCTGAGCTTTCTTACAAACCTTGCTACCTGCACATCTATTCAGGTTTTTCAGCAATATGCAAAGGGATGTCTGTTCTGTTTTCTTCTTATTGTCTTTAGTACTTACTGAGTTACACCTTGAAATCTGTGACCTGCATTGCCAAATATAATTTACTGAAACATTCTCTTCTGCATTTAATCCAAAGCTTAAGCACACAGCTTTGATTAACTCATCAGGGTATGGAAAACTCCAAGGCCAGAAGGAAGGTTTGTGTTCCTCAAAGAATCTGTGATTCTGTTGACTTTCTGTCTGTATTATGTGGCATTACATGCGGCTGAAATTTTCAGCACTGCCCTAGAGGTTTGGATACTAATATTCCCTTAAAACATTATCCTAAACATTTCCAAAAGAATTCCAGAAATGCTCATACAGATGTGAGTCTCTTGTCTCATCTCTGACTGACCTGCCATATAAGTTCTTATGAAACATTAAAACTTGTATTATTCCAAATGCATCTCTATGTTGTCTTTAATATTGGTCAGAGTGAATCTCCAGCAACAAGAGTTTGCATCTTCTTTTATGTGTGCCAGGAAATTTGTGGTTTTTCATAATTTTTCTTCTGGTTTTCCAGAATTTTAATGCAGTGATGTTTCTCCCAGAGCTCCTACCACTATTTTAGAACTGAACAATGTCTGGCAAAGAATGGTCAATACTTAAGTTCTGAAGGGCTTTTTAAGCAGCTGGAAACCCTGGCTGTCAACCTGCTACACAGCAGTTTATATGTCTCCTTTGCGCCACAGTCTCTGGGGTTTGTCAGAGCAAAGCGAAACTGTTCAATCACTGGAAGTCTTTTGGTGGAAACAGTGCTGGCAAAGCAGAGGAAAAGCAAGGAAGAAAGACAGCAGAGATGAAAGATACAAAAAAAATGAATCAGCCTCTGAACTGCTGATGATATTTCTGAATGGTATTATTTTTAAATATGGTAAGTGACATTTTTCCCTGAAGGGGCTTGACTTCTCTCCCTGCTTCAGTGTACAGTGTGAACAAATAGAGGACCAGAGTCTCAGTTGCAGGCTCTGACTTCTTCGTCTGTATCCCAAAGCTTACCTTCTCCTGCCATAGCCCTTATTTCCAGAACCCCCAGTAAAATGTGGGAAGCTCTCCTGGGTGCAGTCCTGAGCAGGAGGGGACTTTCACCATGCCTTTGTACTCACCTCACCCCACAGCCAAGAGATGTTACATTTCTCCTTGTCGTGCAGGAGTCCAGGGCACAGCCAGACAGGAACCTGCTGAGCCTCCTCCACTGATTCCACACAAACCCATTCATTCCCCCCTCCATGTGCCTCTAGAAGCCCAAAGTCTGTTTCTCAATTTTATCTCCTGACAAATTTGCAAGACTTTTCACTTCACTCAGTCTGAGAGGAAAAGGAGATCAGTTAACTCAAATTCCCAAGACTATGTCACATGTCCCACAGACTATGACACACACTCCACTGTTTGATTCCCAGCATCAAACAGATGACTGGGGAATCATAAGTAGCAGTGCAGCAAGTTTGTTCTTGCACTGACCTGCAGCTGCTGAGTCCATGACACAAGAGGTTACACACAGCTTTAATAACTATAACTCCCTTGCTTTATCTGCCACACTGAGTGCCTATAAAGGCAAACATGGACAGTAGATAAGCATCCATGTGTGACATGGAAGGTAAAGTCAGCCCAAGTGTGAAATAGATAATCCTGCTTACCTCATCTGTATCAGCCTAGCAGAGAATCCATGTCTGTCTTCACTGTCAGAGAGGAGGAAGGCACTTCCTTGTCAGGCACTTCCAACCTGCATTGTGAGTAGAGGTGTCACAGCCCAACTCAGAGTGCCCTAAGATAGTGTGGTTGGTGAGTAGGGACTGGCATTTACGGAATGGGACAGGGCAGGGACACAACTAATCCAGATGAGCCAACCTCTATATATGCTGGGAGTCAGACCCATCAGCATCCTCAGTGGAGATCAAGAGTCCATTCACTGGTTAGCACTGACTCCTCAATGCA
The DNA here is from genome assembly GCA_024734555.1 of Trochalopteron elliotii. Taxonomy (NCBI): domain Eukaryota; kingdom Metazoa; phylum Chordata; class Aves; order Passeriformes; family Leiothrichidae; genus Trochalopteron; species Trochalopteron elliotii. Next base: position 1,128,537 of record JANPWX010000094.1, on the reverse strand, counting down.
CTGTGTACTTGCCTTGCATTTAGAGCATCTGCTGCTGGCCACAGGAACCTCACTCTCATCATCCTCCTTTAATTTGAACAAACATTGTCCTGATGATTTTCTGTTCTGAATGCTCACCCTACTTGTACAACAAAGCTGTTCCTGCCGGAGAGCTCAAAAACAATTCCAAAACAGTTGAAAACTCTCATGTTTTGCAGGTACCCTGGGCCAAATCACCCAACCTCACCCAACCTGTGTAAATCAGCGGCCCAAAACTCAACATCCCTGGGCCTTTCCAGGCTTGTACTGGGATTTTCACAGCTCCAGATCTACCAGTGTTCAAGCAAGGACAGTAGAAAAGAAAGCTTTTGGCCTCCCTCTTTATCTTTTGAGGAAGTCAACCACAATAGGAGTTAGTCATTTGTACAATACTTTGAATTGGTCTGGAGGAAAACAGAAATCAATCACACAGCTGTTTTGGGCTGTTTTTCTCTCTCTTGCTCTGATGAACAAATCAAGCCACTGATTAATCAAACAATTAATTGACAACAACTCTGATTTATGTCAAGTTAAGTTACAACACGCAAATATTTGCATAGTGTTGGATGTAGATTTAAACACAGACTCCATAAGTATTTTTTTAAACCATGAACATTCTTTGAGGATAATCCAAGTGCAAAACTCTAGCTCTTCCTCCTTCCTGATGATTTGAATGGATGGATTGTGGCAAGAGTCACACTATTTGTGTTAAAACTTAATCTGATAAATAACTCTCAGGATGATTTTTAAAAGCACAAAGGGCAGTAATGTGTCTTACTCCCACTAACAATTCAACAGAATTAGGCACCGTGCTCCAGTTTACATTTTTAAAGATTTACCTTCTTTGTCTTGAAAGCTGTGTTGACAGCATGCTCCATTCAGGACATTCCTCTGAGAGAAGCCAACAGGCAGTCTCAGACCTTCCTGTGGATGCGTGAAGGACAACTGAGAAACCAAAGAGCAGGGAAAGAGATTGATGTGCTGCAAGCCCNCAATGCCTGCGAGGTTGCCCGCAGACAAAGCCATGCTTACAGAGTTTATCTGCATGAATTGGTGGAGCTTGCCCGTTCCTGCCCAGTTCTTTTGGCTCAGACACCTTAATTCTGAATATATCCCTTGCTATATGCTGAGTAATCTGTTGTGAAAAATGCCTCCAAAGAGGCCCCATTATGCACGCTCTCCTACCAGGCAGCATTAAAATCCTGCCTAAATGGCCTGATGGCTGATTAAAGTCCCAGAAGTTTTTAAATGATTATTTATGCTTCTCAACCATTATCAAGTGATTGTTGAAGCACCTTGCCGGAAGCCTTCTTTGTGGTGAGTAATGAAATAATGCAAATTGATGGGAGCTGGTGCCGATTTTTAAAGGAAAACAGGCTTCACTGGGTGACAGGATCAATGTAGTCTGTGTGAGCTGTTGAAAAGATTTGTCAGCAGGTCCATCAGACACCCCTTCATGGCAACCCACACAGGAGGGTGTCAGAGACCAAACACCTTCCTAACCTCTCTGACTGGGAGACCTGGGCAGTGTTTCTGTAAGTATGGATACAGAGAGGGAAAAGAAGACCCCTGGAGAGTGGAGACCTGGAGGAATCCCAGAAATATGTAAAGCTTTGGCTTTTCGTGGCTGCCTGTGCACTGATCATCATATCATACAGATTATGCATTTTGCCAACATCCCAAGATCACAGCAAGGGATCACTGCATCTTTCTCAGATCTCTGATATATTTTGTGGACCACTGAAGGACAGGATGAAGTTCAGGTTCAGTTTTAAGTTTTTTTAGATTATTTAGGATTTAACAACTTGTCAACAGAATATACAAGAACCTATCAATCCTAGATTCACCATTTTGAACATGATTTTGGCCAGCTATGGTTTAAGTCATTGTTGCCTGCATGTTGTTCCAGTTTCTGGTATTTAAAATTAACCAAGAGACAAAGTCAAGCTTGAAGACCACCAGCTTCATGAAGCAACCATTTGACTGAAAATAGAACAAATATCAAGAAAAATATTTTACTAAGACCCCAACCTTCTAATTTTGTTTTAATTATGATTTATATTAGACTCAGGGTATTCAGTGGCAGTGAAAAATAATTTTCAGGCATATTTCTATTACCTTCATGACTTTGAGGTAACCTCTAAACATTAATGAAAATACAACTGAGTAAAAAGTAGTGCTTTCACTGTCTCAGTGTCTCGTGGAATTGCAGGTGTGTAATAAAAGATTACGGTTTTATTGGTTTCCTTATTTGTTTGCTTTTCACTGGGCATTGTTCCTGTGAGAAAGTTCTGATTTAAAGTTGCTGCATTGCAGTATGATGTGCTCAGTGGTGAGACTCAAATCCCAAAAGACAGGCCAACTGAGATTCCTCCCAGCTAGGTCTCATCTAAAGTAACCCTGGCAAAGGGCACCTTTTTATTTTCGAGACAGATCTGGAACTGAAATTTTAGAAAAATATTTTGGTTTGGATATTTAAGTATTCTTGGTGTTCAAATCTGTAGTTCAACCCCACTCCACTGGAGTTTTCAGTGTTATTGTGTCCAAAACATTCAATGTGAGCTCCTGAGAGCTCATTGTGGTAAATAAAATTGAGCTGAGTCTGAGTCTAGCTGCCTTAGTCCATTCTGACCTGCTTCAGACCCTTTCAAAGACAGGAACCTGCCTTTACTTCGTATCCACATGCAAAGTGCAGAGCATCTGTGTTCCCACAGTGAGGTACTCAGCTTTGTGGGGAGGTCACTTGGTTTAGAAATTTAAACATTTCTAATTCCCAGCTTCTAAGCTCTGGAGACCCAGCACAGCATTTAAAGAATGTCTAATGTGTGCAAATGCAATTTTGTCCAGCTCAAATAAATGAAATTGTCGCCACTGCCAACTTTTGCATTGCTCCTAATTAATCATGTTTAACTTTGCTTATTTGCAGCAGAGGAATCAGCAGCTCCACAGACTTGTATTAAAGAATGCAGGGGTGTCACAGATGGAGTCACAGAACAGATTGCTGAATGTCCTTATATTAGGAGGCACATCATGATGACACTCCAACCATCAATGCATGTCATAATTGTATAAAATAAATGAAAAGTGAAGAAACGCCAACAGCTGTGGCACTTACATATTTTTAAAAATGCAAATACAACCATTCCACTCGAATTTCCATAACAAAATTATTGTCCCTGCCCCAGAAGCTTGGAAGATGGTCTGTGGATACATGTTAGACTGAGGAGTTAGAGCTCACAACTACCACCTGCTCAAACAGAGCCCCAGCTGCACCAAACAGAATATTTTGGGCCCATCATATGGCCAGATATACAAGAATGATGGGGGCACGTGACCAGTGAAAGGCAACCTAGCTAATGTTGAGGAGGATGTCAATCATGGACTTTATGCACAAGCTCATTTTTGTGGTTGCAATCATTGACAGGGAGAAGCAGCTCTGACAGAGGGAACCCTCTGAGAATTCCTCTCTGTCTGTTCTGTCCATTGAGAACACACACACTTAGAGCCAGGAAAGGACCTCATTATTCCCTGAGGCCATGATTTCTGAACGACAAGGACAAGAGTGGGGAACAAAGACAAGGCTGATACTGCTAATGTCCATGTGGCTCCACCAGGTTGCTCAGGGACTCAGGGTGGTTTCTGTGAAATGTGAGGTACATCACACAATTCTGACCTCCCTCAAATATACAGCATTGGAGCCCTTCCCTGTTTGCAGGGGACCTTGATTTGCTCTCTGCCCACATGGGTCTTCCTTAGCTGTACCCATAGTGTTTTATCGTGTGAAAAAGGTGCTCCATCCAAACAATGTGAATTAAAGCAGGTCTAGAGAATTCCTTCTTTGTAATAAGTTATCCATTAAATACCACTTGAGCTTTTCTTGTTTTAAAGCATATGTCAACATAATCTCAAATACTTTTTATAAAGTACTAGTAGTAAGTCATTAAAAATGACAAAAATGTCTTTAATCTATAAAAAATATTTTAATCAACTGAGATATCTTTTTCAACATAACAAAATAAACACAGCCCAGACTAGGCTATCTAATCTTCAGCTCACAGAAGGATGACTTTACAACAGAATGTCAGAATCACCAGCTAAATTCATTGGGTGCTTACTGCTCTCAGGAGCTTTCAGGTATGTTCTCCTCACTACTGTGGAATATCCTAGTTCTTCTTAAATATTTACAGATGTCGAATATATGTTTATATGTTTGCATTTCCTCAGGGGTAAATCCTTGCACTTTCTGAAAGGTGCCATGATTGTGAAACAGGAAATAACTTTTTGGTAGCCACTGCTCAAAGGTAAAATAATGATTCAATAATGTATGTGAGCAGCCATCCAGAATTTTCATCCCCCTCATTTGATTAAAATAACCAGAAATCTTTGAAAAGGCACAGGAGTTTGGAGAACAGGGAAGAAACTGGTAACTATATGATATGGAATATAGTTTGGGATAACCATATCTAGCATAAACATACAACATTAATAATTTAAATGTAATATTTATCCATGCATAGGTGAGAAGCTGCATTGAAAGATGGCCTTCTTGTTTTAAATTACTCTAATTGAAGCTGATCTGTATTTTATATGGTGAGGCCATAATAAAGACCAAGATGCAGCATAAAAGTTTATGATAATTATACACATGGTTCACAATGCCTGCTTGATCTCCACTCATATTTCATATTTTATTGTATGACAATTATCAAACACCCCTTTTCTGTGATCCTTATTCCCTTTCATGCTGCTTCTAATTGAACAGAAGAGATCTCCACAGAGGGATTGCAACCATTTAGTCATAGAAATAGAGATGGAAATCTCTCCCTGGTATTTCCCCAAGTAAATATTTGCTGAGATTTAATAATCACATTGTCTAATGATGGACAAATTCAACTTCCACTCAGACCAGTTTTGTAAAGTAAATTTCATAGATTTATCTCTTATCCACAAATCTAAGCTGTTTTGGTAATTCTATTTGCTGAGAGTTGCTGGTAGTCTATCTAATTTCTCCATTAAAACATTTAGTATACTGTGTTTTATGTGCATGTTTCACACATTTACACAAACACAGACAGATTTCTTTCTCAGTACAGGCAGTACAGAAGCCTTTTTACACCATTACAGTAATAAAGGGAGCTGTACTAAAGGTGAAGGAAAGGTGAGTCACAGCTAGAAAGAATACACTTACTGCTTCTTATTTTCTCATAAACTAAGCATATAAAGGTAGACATAAGTCACTCAGTATTTGCTTTGTTTCTGAACCATTTCTTCATAATTTGTTTGCCTCTGTTATCTTTAAAAATTGTTACCAACAGTTAAAAATTGTGATTTTTTTCTAAAATTTCTTATTTGTGTATGAGTTTTTAGCCATGTCTCTTCCTGGAAAATAGCCTGCCTCCTCTGCAAAACAATATTCCAATAATGCTTGTGTTTCTCACCTCTGGACTGGAGAGACTATGAAAAGTATCTCCCTTTTTAACAAATCTTTCAAAACTACTCAGCCCCTTAATTTCATTATAAATTGGACTTGTACAAATCCTTACAAGTATGGTTGCCCTTTGACAGTTCTTCCTGCTTTAGTCTTAGAACAGCAATGGGAACAGAACTCTTGATCACAGCAGGAATGCGTTTATGATCATGCATTGCTCAAGTCTGTTTTTATTTCTCGTTTCATGTAAAATGCTGCAGTAATCCCTTTAGAATTCGCCTCAGCTTAAATCTCAGAGACTGTTCAAGACTGCCTCTTAATGTCTCAAGAGCACTTCAGCTCACATAAGCCTCATATTCAACAGGTAAAGCCCACTTTGTTCTATAGAGATGGCTGAAGTAATGTAAAATTAAAGATTTAATCTTCTGTGGTAACTCAGACTGTCCTCAGTGCAGCACAAAGACACTAAAAGTCTGTTAACTTTTAAGTAAGTAGAAAATTCTTTGATTGACAGTGGTCTGCTGTATTGATCCCAAAAACTATGCCACGACAAATTTTATTACAATTGGGTGAGAAGACTTATTGCACACTTTGGGAATGCAAGGGGATTAATTTCACTATTAACAGGTTTTCTCCATTATAAATTTCAATTGACAGGATTTAAAGGCAATTGAAGTAGAGACCAAACATTTTGGACAAATTAAGGAAGGAATTTACTTGGGTTTTTGTTATTTTGGGGGTCTTTAAAACTAAATTTAGACAGAAGCGGTCAAAGGAATGACTGGACACTTGAGAGTTCAAATAATTGGTAATTATATGAAATGGAATATAGTCTGCACACTTTTACTCTCATTAGGAACTTCACACAGGGGCTTAACTGATCTGTACCTTTAATGTGTTTTCTCCCAGCTAGTGGACAGATGCTTGCACAATGGACTCCACCAATTAATGCAGCCCAGGCCGACACTCAAAGTGGGTTAATATGGACACAGCCAAACTTAGCACATATTTCCTCAGCCACAGATCAATCAGGTGCTTCCAAACCCCCCTAGTCTTACCCTCAGCAAACCAACAGAAGCTGTGTTAAAGTTGTCTGGGCTGGTATCCCTCAAGTCTCATGACAAGTTTGCCAAGAAGAACAAATGCAGCCCACAGATGACTCGAGAAGCAAAGCAGCCAGGAATTTTGGTTGATGCTTTGGAAATAATTGCGATATTTCAGTGGTACTTTTCTACCTTGAACCGAGACCAAAAGTTGAAATGTTAATTTCTTTGTGTACCTAAGTGTTCTGGAAAATTTCACATGGCCAGACACCTAAATTAAACATTTGCATTGAGAATAATTAGTACTAATCTGTTTCCAATGCCATGGCTCCAAACCCTCATCAGAGATGTGGAGGACCAGGTAGGTCCCAAACACAAGGTCACTGAACAGTTCTTTAGCCTGTGCTGACTTAATTTTACACCAGAACTTTGCTGATGACAAGGGAAGCTTAGACAGATTCCTCATGTGAACACACAGAAACCCATATTTAGGCATCATAATAAGTGACCTGAATCCTACCCAACATGGGAAAACTGCTGTAGTTGTCTAATTTGCTCATGAAGACCACAGCTTTTGCAGTCTATGTGAGTCCTTTTAAAATGTAGCACTGACATGATATTCCTGCAGTATTTCAAACTTTCTTTTGCGGCAAAGTTCTGAGATTTATAAAATATGTATAAAAGATTGCAAAGAACTGAGGCCTATGGATCATTCTTTTTTTGCATATGTTTTGATAGGTCCCCATCTAGAAGAATTCAGTTTTTTCCCTTGTCTTCCTTCTTTCCTTTGCATTCTCTTGCTCTTACTTCATGTATTGCATTCAAAATGCCTGATTCAATGTAAGATGGGAAATGCTGGAAATATTCAGAGACCACTTTCAGTGAAGCAGTTTGGTGGCCATGGGCAGCACTCCCATCCAAAAGGTGACTGGATGCAATGCAGTGGGCCTCATTCTCCTCTTTATTCTTCCATTTTCAGTAAAGATCTTTTCATTGAGACCAAGACCCTAGGAACTTCCCTCTCTTGTTTGTTTTGGAATAGGTCCCAAATCTGTACCCAGTGGACACCTTGAGCATGAAAACCAGAGAGAAAAGGTTGCTTCAGCTTTTCCTTCTTCCCCAAAATTTCTGTGTAACCTGGCAGTAAGGCAAAAAGATTTTGGGAATGCTGTCATTAAAAACTGCTCTCAGCACAGAAGAATCCTAACAATGGACCTTGCACACAAGGCTGTGTTTTTCATTGTAAGGAAAAGAAAAGTAAGGCTATATTTACTTCCTTTTATCTTTCTGAATCCAAAGGTTTCTTTTCAATTTTCAATTATTCTCAAGTAAACAAGAAATATGTATTTGGGCAAACATATTTTTGCCAAAATCCCTTATGACCCCAAAGTAAAAACCTCAAAATCTCACCTAGGTTTGCCCAGCACCATCCAGAACCAGGCAGTCAGCTATCTTGGAGCTGCAGTTTTAAATGGCTTGCTGAAAGTGTGCAGCCTCCATAGGCAATTTCATTTTGTAAATGTAAGCTCTGGAGTGCCAGGATAAAGATAGGGCTATAATTACTTAAAGAAAAGGCAGAGGTTGTTCCTCCAGTGTTCATCTCCCTATCAAAGCTTTACCCCTATCAAAGCTTCATCTCCCTCCCAAAGCTTTACCCCTTTGCCCATCATCATGGCAGCTGACTGCTTGCTCTGTGAAAGATCATAACTGTCTGGGAAGGCTGTAAAGGAAAGGGAACACCTCTGCAAAATGTCCCTAAGCCCAGCTGTCATCCCACTACTCTGCCATGGGGTTCTTTAGTCTCAAGTAAATAGTTCAGAAACATCTTTTTGAACAAACTGCAATAATGCTGGCAATGTTACTTTACTTAAGTCCAGCCAGTGAGAAATACAGGGTCTGAGGCTCTCATTAGCTCAATTTTGCTTTAACATAGGGTCCCAGATAAGTTTTTGCAACTTTTCAGCTTCTCAGTTTCTTACCCTCAAAGTGAGAGCAATGCTTTAGTTCATCTAGAATCTAATACAAAAGCCAGGGAAAGTTCTGGGGCCAGGAACCAAACCTAAGGTCTCTCTCTGTAGTTCCCAATCACTGCATTAGACCTGCCATGTCCAGCTTATTTCTCGTCTCTAGCCCTCCAACATACACAGACTTGAATTTTGTACTTTTTTCTCTAGCAATAGGTCAAAAAAGGAGAGGTAGAGAGTGTCCCAGTATGACCAGCTGCTGTGTGCAAAGCCTGTGCTCTCTTTGGGAATGCATGAATTTGATCCCCTTTGGCTGAGGGAGACTGGACCTGGCTGAGCTCAGCCCCACACAAAGGACTCAGTCCCACAGCCAGGACTGCATCCTGGGGAGTTTTTTCTTCACTTTTCTATAAATGCTCAGTTTCCAGTGAACCTTTAGGCACTGATGATGTCATGAATGCTTGCAGCCCAAATTCAGTTTAGAGGCCTGGGGTTTTTTCACTGTGGCCCATGAGAGCTGAAGTGCTTGTTTGGCTGTTACTGTTTTTGACATTCTCACCTCATGCAAATCAGTGTGCGTTCTGCCACTGACTTCAATACAGCTGGAATTTTTCCTTAATGTCTTGGAGCTAATAGCCTGTTACCTGCTACCAGCTATGACTGGGCAATTTTTGATTTATCAGAGGAGATGAAACATTCTTGATGTACCAGCTAAAATTTTTAATCAATCCAATGCAAAAATCCTCTTCTTCCTAATAGAATATTCTGTTTCTCCCAGCTCCCTGGGAAATTCCATTATCTCCTGTCATGTATCAAAATATATCCACTGAGTATTGATATCAAGCAATTATGTGAGACAAAATCATTCGTGTATGGTAAGAAAGCAGAGGAAAATGACTGCATTCTGAACTGCCTGTCTTGGTAGCAGTGTGGCAAAGGCTTCAAACCTCATATGGAAATGAGAAATGCATGTAAATTACTTTGTCTAAATGGATTTTCATTAGAAGTGAAATCCAAGCAGTTTAAAAATCACTAACGTTCACTGGCAAGAGCCAAATGGCTGAGTCAACATCACTTTTAGTCTTTAGTTCTTTTCTATAATGCTGAACCACTGAAATAGTCTGATCAAACTTGGCATTGCATTGTGCCAGATTAGTTAAGTCATAGACTGACTCATCCTTGGGGTATGACAAGTGCTAAATGAGCTACTGATCCTTTGCATTGCTGGGTACAGCTCACTGTGGGACTACAACACAGACAATAGGATATATTAATAGTGCATTGCTCTGTCCTCCTGTTTAACTATTCTTATTTATTCTGAATAGGTTGTCTTCTTCACTCTAGATGCTGGCTATTTTAGCTATGAAGTCCAACACCCTTAATTAAAAAAACTGAAGGGTCATCAAAATTCCATATGTCAGTTTGAGCAGGACTCAAACTGCAGGCCTGAAATCCTACATCTGTACATGGTACAGCCTCCAGGACATGAAGAAGGAGCTGTACCATGAGCTCTAAGCAGGATTATGCACTGCAGAGATAAGGGCTCTGCTGTGCATTCAAGAGCATCTCTGTGCTCAGAGCTGCCTGACAGAGTTGTGCCCCTCAGGTAGCCAGGCTGGGAGAGCTGCCCCTGTGAAGGCAGATTCTTCAGGGACATATCCTGAGATCCAAAATATGGATGCTGACTGAAAACCAAAATTTTCGGGGTTCAGCAAGGGCTTTTTAAGTGTAGGTATCTGAAGTCTGCTTGTGTGGAGGATATCCTGATGTGCACCCTTTCAGGTGCAGAACATGGAGGCAAGAAACAGGGTGACAAGCCTCCCAGCAGCCTTTCTCACTACTTCTTTCAGTTTTCTCTGTAATTCTTTGGCTACAACTCTTTGAAAGAACTTGGAACTTTATGGCCTTGTGTTCTGCACTTGCTTTGCTTTGCTCTGAGGAATTGTTTTGGATTCAATCAAAAGATATGCTAAATGGAAAGCTGTCCCAGGTATATCTCAAGGCAGTTTAGTTTGCATTATTGTCCACTGGGAATATTCTTATCATGCTATTTGTGTGCAGAATTGTCATAGCTAACACAAACAGGCCTGCCCCATCCTTGTTTCCCTTGAGCTCCATGACAGCCAACACTTTTGAATCTGTACAGAACATAGGAATGCACAGTTCACCTTTACAGTATTAATTGAATGACAGTACACTTAGCTTAAAAAAAAAAAAAAAAAGGTTTTGAAAGGTGGCTTGGTTTAGCTTTTTGTTCATTATCAGAGAGTGAAACTATTCTGCCTGAATCCACCTCAGTGATGCTCGAGTGCTGGCCTACATGATTTTTTTTTTGGGGGGGAGATTTTTGTCATTACAAAACCAAAAGCAAAACCAAACCAACCAGCCAACCAAACTAACAAAAAAAAAAAAAAAAAAAAACCCACAAAAACCAGAAAAAACATTTAACCAAAAGGATCTGTAATAGCTGCTCAGTTATGAATTCGAGGTCCCTGTCTCCAGACCAAAGACAAAACAACTGCTCACAAGCAAAGCAGGAGGTTGGACTGAGCTGAAGTTGTCCACACAGCTCTGGCAATATATACAGATTGAAGAAAACAACTACAGCTGGAATGAAGTATCTGCAACAACTTCTCAGGTGATTAAATTCATTTTAGACAGATAATATAATCTTTTGTTTGTGGCTCTCACAACTTACACTGAAAGCGCATGTACAGGTCCTCCTCCTGCTTTCTGAACTGTTGTGTGGGACAGTTTCAGGGGCCCCTAAATTTGTTTTTCCAATAGAACCAAACATTTGAAATGCCTGAGACTGGTGATACAGTGGCCCAGGTTGCCCAGAGAAGCTGTGGATGTCCCTGTTCAAGGCTGGGTTGGATGAGGCTCTGAGCAGTGTGGTCTAGTGGAAGGTGTCCCTGCCCATGGCAGGAGGGTTGGAACTGAATGGCCTTTAAGGTCCCTTCCAACACAAACCATTCTATGGTTCTATGATCTGAGAAACCTGGATCTTCTTACTGGGATGTCTGTGCTCCCTGGATCTTGGGCTGAGTCCTGGTTTGCTCTTTCTGCCTAAGTTGCACCAGATCTGGTTCACATTGCTGAGGGGAGCAGCCCCTCTGAGCTGCTCTCACCTGTAATTTGACTGAACACCTGCAGGTGTGATTGGGGCTGCAGTCTCTGGGGGTCTCACTAAGGTCAGCAAAAATAAACATTGAAACTTAATAAATTAACTGTTACTTATGCAAAGTTCATTTAGTACAGCAAAAGTACAGCAAAACCTTATGCTATCTTTTTTTTATATATCCCGGAGATTGTAGCAAATTGGGTTTGGGCCATGACAAGTTCTCCCAGAGTAATAGCACAAGGTCTGAAGTGTACTTTCAGGCTCTTGATAGACGTTTGAATAGCACCTCCTGGTCAGCAATATCAATCCCTCCCTACCTCAACATCTGCCAAATTAATTCCATAAATGCTTTAGTACTAAAATATTTGTAAGCTGGAAAAATTAGATCTGGAAGTATTGTCTTAGTCCAGGAAGGCATGCAAGCCTTTAATGAAGGCAGGTATGATATCAAACTAATAATCACTCATTTAGAAATTGCTAAATGCTCTGAAAAACTGCCCTGATATCTGGAGAGTTTAGGACAGACCCACAAAGTAAGAAACAGCTATTGCTACTGGTGGCTTGTGAAGCCATGAAATATGTCTGATGTTCACTTTCCAGGTCTGTGAGTCACTCAGATACCACATCTTGCTTTAACCAGAAACAAGACCCACTTTACCCAATAAATTGACCAGGCAAGGCTGTTCATTTGACCTTAATTACCCAAGTGTTCACCCAATATTATGCAGACAGACAACATCAGTTGACACATTGGGCCTGCTAATAGTGATACTTAGCACTCCCTACCATTTTTCATCTTCAAAGCACTTTCCAAATTTTACTTAATTAATATCTTTGAAGATGCCAAACTGTTTGCTGATATTTCACTGATAGTTTCTGCTCTTTCCAGAGCAGAGGAAAAGATGCTATTTCCTAATTAGGTTTTAGTAAAGACACTACTGACTTCCCCTTCTTCTCATCTGGTTTTCAGTATCCTTCTATTTCCAGCAATCTGACCTCTCACCAGTCGGCACCTGGGGAATTATTGCCTTACTTGCCTTTTAAATGGCAGATAACAAATTGCTGTCAAAGTAAAGCCTTTCCATTTTTCTTTCAGACAAATTTAAATTTTACATGCTCAAGTCTCAGAAGTTCGATCCTTTTAGTCAGTAACAAAGTAGGAGTCGATTAGCTCCAAAAAATTCCAAATTATTTTCTTTCTTTTAAATATGCTTCTTAGGTATAGTTTCCTGACTTTCTGCTTGTAGGAGTTTTACAAACACTTATCAGATGCTTGAATTATAGGCCACTGTTTCAGCAGAAGCTTTGTCAGGTTGTTGAAATATAGATGTGATTCTGGACCTTTCATGTTTTCATGGAGCATCTAAAGCCACATACAGTTTATTACATGTCACTAGCACTGCTGCATCTGTCACTCTCAGAGGGGAATTGGCTACAGGCAGATTACACTCCAAAGTCAAAAACAAGCATTTCCACCAAGGCCACGAAGCTTGTAGCTTTTACACACAGCAGTGTATTTAGGGAAAAAAAAAAGTATCTGCAAAGGATGAGCCTATCTTATAAAATTAACTGTGAAAAGCAAGTTTTCAGTAGGTGCGAAGACAATACATTGCTAAGACAGTTTTACAAAGTAGACAGAGATCAGGTTGTTAGGATACTGCTTCAATGCCCTCTAGGCCACTCAAAAATTGTGCCTTACACGACATTACAAAACTCTCACTTGTTGAATTTTAAATGACCTAGACATTAAGGAAGATTAATTTCCTTCTAGTCCTTTTCTTTTCATTTTGTTCCAACCTCTCAACTATTTCTTCTAATTCTGCTCTAGCTATAATCATCCTTCAAATACATATCTGTCAGACACAGTACTGTCCATCATTTGCAGAGCTTAAATGCAGACACACACACTCACACTGCACACTGTGTGTATGTCTAGCTGTAGCTCTTTCATCTGCTGTTCAGCAAAGAATTGAGCCTGCTTGCATTCTGCTCAGAAAAGCACTTAAACATAAAAGTAAGGATCAGGCTGAAGTGAAGCACATTGCAATTAGAAATGCATTGTTTAGTTAAAGTTGAGACGAATGGTACTTTTTGATATCTTATACACTATAGGAAGAAACCTCCTTCCAACAACTTTCTGGGATGAAAAAAACCTATTTCAGTGGGTACTTCTGCCAGCATAAAATCCATCTGGCCTAACTCTAATAGGATGCTAAAAACAGCAACAGTGAGAAACACCCAGAGCAGAAATACTTGCTAAAGATGTGATCAGCAGCCAGAGTGCCCCTCAGGGACTCACTGTTTACTCCTCTGGAAATTTAGGGTGGGTTTTTCCAAAAGAAGAAAATCTTGATAAAAATACACCCACCCTATAGAAGGAAAAAAAAAGAAAAAGGGAAAAGAAAAAAAAAAAAGAAAAAGAAAAAAAAGGCATTTGGAGTAGAAGAAAAGAGAGAAGAGAGATCTCAGGAAGAAACAATTTTAAACCAGTCTACTACTTCCCCCAACACAATCCATTCATGGAACAAAAGGCCCCTGAGAAGCTATGGACTAAGAAAGCTCATAGAGGAGGTACAGGAGATAATTTGTTTAAAAGAAAGAGCTGCAAAGCAAAGGTCACTTCAAAGACTGCCCAGAAATGTGGAATGCTGGCCTGCTCCTCCTTTTCACACTGCAATGTTGCCATGATAGCCTGCTCTATCCTACTTGTGAAATTGTTTCTAACCACAGAATATCTTGGTACCATTTTCCCTGTTCTCATGGTTTTCAGGATCAAACTGTTCTCAAAGCTCCATGACTGAAAAATGATACATTTAGTTGCAAAATGAACTATCTTGGTTTGTTTGTTTGTTTGTTTTTGACAGCTGTATTTATAATTCTTTGCAGATTGCTCAGCTGGGGTTCAAAGCTTTTCTTTAATTGTGCTTATTCTTCTGGAAGTGACCCAGTACATCCTGTAGTGGTTGAAACTGGATGACAAAATTAAAGTGAAAGAAGAGCTTTGCTGTCCTATAGCAGCCAATTATGAAGCAAGTACAGATTCTGTGAAGAAAAAATGGTTTTTTAAAATATTAAGAAATCAAAGCCATATTACCTTTCATGATTCTGAAGTATTTTGGTTCATTGTCATCAGTTTGGACACCTCTTCAAAGCCCATTTTTTTGTTTTTGGGCCATTCATAGTATTTTAGTTCACATTTTTCATACCAGAAAGCATCTCAAGATGCATCTCCATTTACTCCTGCAACTGAGATTGATGAAAATGCTTTGCATGGCAACAAGGCAGTTTCCCAAGGACGTCTTTAATAGTTTCTTTTTATGACCATTGTTTTCCAAGAATTCAACTTCACAAATGTACTGCAGCCATTGGAAACCGGTAATTTTAAGTAAAAATTACACTAAAAGATGATTGAATCCTGGTAGTATGTGCAAAGCCATTCTGTTTTTTTAAATCCTGTTTCTGCTAAAATGAAGAAGTCTGAAGAAGATGCCACAGACTTTTACTTCTCTAGGACTACAGCAAATCTGGACCTCACTGGCCATGGTCTTCAGCATTGGCCTTTGGTAGCATTATAAAAATACAAAGGAAAAGAAAAAGAATTCTTTGCTAGTCTGTTGCTTACCAATACTTCAGACTTATTTTTCTCTAGGTATATTTATTTTGACATTTTCAAAATGAAATCAGCACCTAATCCATCCATGAGTAATCTAACTTTAAGGAAACAGAGAACACAAAGAATGCTTTTAGATAAATCCTAATTAATTGTACATGCAAATGTCTTGGATGGATGTGGTCATGCAATTCAATTACATGACTAATTACATTGGAATTATAATGCCATATTTAAATAGATAAACGTATATAAAAGTGCCTGCCCAGGAGTTTGCATGCTGGAGACTGGGAATAGGATCATTTATTGGCTCTTTAGTGCCACCTGTTGAAAACCGAAAACTCATGCAAATGATCCTGTGCGCCAGTTAGTCATCCATATAGAAGGGGAATGTCCACTTGCTTGGCTGGTGTGAAAGTCAAAACCTTCAGAAATTTAACAGCTGGGGTGGAAATATTTGAAACACGGTTGTCACCCTACAAAGGAAAGTGTAACATACCATTGGGGATGCTGAGGAACAAGAGCCAAGCTCTTGGGACATGTGGCATGTTCAAAATGTCACATCCGTTCAAAAACTGGGCTGATTTCCCTTCTCGCCAGTAAGCCATGGCAGCACATACCTCTAAATTGGCATCCTGACTGCAGAAGCCTCTTCTTCCATCAGTAACTCTGTAGTAGGGCTGCTCTGCTGATTAGGAGCAGGATTACTCCTGCCTTGGCCATGTAGAGTTATACTGGCTCCAGACTGAGCACTCAGAGTGGACTGTGCTGTGCCACACAAGGAGGGCAGTGTACCTGCTGTGTCTGTGGAGCATTGTGCTCAGCTATTACAGCTCAGTGGCCAAGCTGCTGACATCACCTCTGAGGTCAAAAGAGCAGATCAGAGTAAAAAAAGTCTCCCAGAAGTTCAGTTCTCAGAAAAATGATTTCTTTTCTTCTTTACTCCTTCACTTTAAAAAAAGAGTATCCATTTTAGACTATATTTTGCCTTTGAATTTAATTTATGATCAAGTTCTATCAAAAATGTAAATATGGTCAGATCTCAGGCCTGGGCTGTGCTCTTCATCTAATGTCACATGGTTTGCCAAAGATGAAATAATGTAAAAATTATTATCAAAGAAAAATCTATTTCTTGTGCAAAACCAGTCATTTCAGCCTCTTACCTACAACCTGCCCATTTATAAACTACTACTCTGCCAATTTATAAACAATAAGAGGTTTGATGACAGTAAGAAAGGTAAAGGTAAATCATGTGGCTGCTTCACAAACATCTCATGTGGCACTATGGTTTAGCCAAATGGCACTTCAGGTGAGGAAGTTATACCATGGTGGAGCAGGACAAACCATGATGGGGATTTTAGCAAGTACTGAGGTAACTAGGATGGTGCAAGGAAGCTAAGGCAGCTTGTTCTGTGCTCCTCTGTCTCTCTCCAGCTCTGCAGGAACTTCGGTCATGAAAAGATAGTGAGAGTTTGAGGCCAATGTTTTCATTTCATTGTGGACTTCAAGAAGTTTTTAATGTGATAAAGCAAATTCATCTCAGTCTCTTTGCCTCCAACTCTGCTGTGCATTAAAACATAATGTTTCATGCACACCATTATTTGGACGTTGAAGGAACAGAATCTGCTACCAGAGCTGGGCACAGAAGAGTGATCCCCTAATTCCAGAGAGCATATTTTTCATAATCTAGTGCAGTATGGAATAAAACCTCCACAGATATTAAAAGCCATCACGGAGAATCTGTCAGGTGCTGGTCCCACAGCTGCATACCCACCTGCCTGTGGTAGAAGCTGTGTTCTTTCCCCAGGACATCCATGGGATGAGTTGACATGTCCAGGCATGGAAGGACAACACTTAAATTCTGCCAGTGACAGGTCAAAATGGGACCTTCTTCATGGACTGTCTTCATTTCTCCACCTTATCACATTCCCACTCATGTTTGCTGCTTTTCTTTGAACCAGTCTGCCCCAGAGCTTTAAGCTCAACACATGATTAAATCAAAGTACTACAATTGTCTACAGCATTTTTGACCTTTCTGGCTGACTTTCACTACCACTGACAGATTCAGCTGTCCAGATGTTTGTCCAGGTGTCACTTTCACAAAATTGCCAAAATAAGGGGTGTGTCCATCCATTTGGCTGGGCTTTTTAACATTTCTATGTAGGTATTTGAAAGGATAATAAAATACAGAAATCATCCCGCCCAAGTGAAAGCAAACCTTTGTCTGAAACATCAACTTTAAGATGATGAGCTACCTTAAGCACAATATTTTTGGCACAAAATACTTCCTGTTTCAATTTTAATCCTTTTCAAACATTACTCCATTCCAGTTAAACACCTGTTTTAGCCCTACAGAAGTTGATTCCATAGAATTACATTCAATACCTATTATTTTTCCAAGTGGGAAAGAATTTCATAGAGAAAAGTAGAATAGCTATTATGACAGTAGCACTTTATTATGGAGTAGCTTTTGGAGGGAAAAAGGTAAGTCAGTGGCTTTGACAGATAATTATGGACTCCTATTACACAGAAGAATATCATTAAAAGTTACAATATGTAAAATATCTTTCACATTTCAAATAATGTTATCTACGTTTTTCTCAGTAAAATGACTTATCAATTTAATGAAGGAAAGTCCTTTTAAATGTGAAATATTCACTCTTTGATTTTCTGGAAACATTTATTTTAAAAATATTGTATATATTGTTTTCATGCTTATTTGGTGTTTGAGGAGAAGTGCTTGGAAATGGTTCCACACAGTCCTGTTGGCCTTTGTGATGCAAAATGAGAAAAAATTTCACAGTAAAATGGTCAACAATCCTAATATTCTACTGCTGTACTAATATGGCTTGAAAACACTCATGATTTCAGGACTAAGCACAAATATACAAAGCACATAAGAGGTGCTTTGTCATTACTGGTAGTGCATTTATATTCTGCCATCAGCCTTTACTCATCTAAGCACGCTGAAGTAAACAGCTTCAGCCACTTAGAAAAGGCCTGATTTGCACAAATTGACAGACCACCTCCTTCAATCTACTACTCCTTTTTATAGAATTCTACTTTTAAGGAGTTTCAAGTTGGATACCCAAAATCAATACTTACTTTTGAAATTGGAGGTCTTCAGCTTAGCTTCAAAGAGTAAAAGAACAGGGATCGGCTGGCTGGTTTTTGCTGTCTCAATTTCTGGGCTCCCAGAGAAGAAAATCTCAAGTTGCTTCTGTAGCCTCATAAAATGCAGACATTTATCTGTGCTAAAATGAATCCCCTTGTGTGATATGTCCTATCTATTTACTCCCTGTAAATTTCTCTTGAAAAAACAAGAAAAACCCTATTTCAGATCTTCATCCCTATTCTTCAGGGCACTATCAGCTTTCACTGCATTCAGGAGGATTTTACCAATACACCCAGAATACAGAGGATTGTGTCAAAAAAGATGAGATGACATCTTCTCAGTATTGCCTTTGGCATTTGCATTCATGTCAGCTTGGGGCTTGTCAGCTGGTGAAGAACTGGGAACAGAAGAATGACAACAGCAAGGGGGTAATCCAAAGTCTCATGCCAAAAATTCACGAGTTCTGCCAGACTCAGACATAATTTGTTCCACCAAAGAACTAAATCAGAAGAACTATCACCTTTATTTCTTTTCTCCAGACACAGCAGTTATCAAAAGGGCTTACTCTGAGGTTGTCTCTGCTGCAGCAGCTCAGTAGAAGTGGGCGTCAGCTCTAGCAAATGGCAGGAGTATCTCCTGCAAGGCTTTGAGGGACAAAGAGCTGGAGAGCAGTAGGTGAAGAGCACTTTGTACCATCAATTCCTCATCATTTACTGTTTTCTTACCTTTCTACTTTTCCATTCCTTAAGGACATATCCAGGGAGTAGCAACTTGAAAGGTCACTTGGAATGCCATCTAAAAAGGGTTTTTTATTGCATGCTGGAAATGCTGTGATCCCTGCCTGCAATTCAATCTGCTCCAGGACTGCAATCTATTCCACTTCACAACAGTGGGATTTCATTGCTTCCAGTCAAAGAAAAAGTCATTACTGAATTGCATCTTCATATACTATGCACTAAAGGTACATCACATGTTAATGGAGTGAAAAGCCTGGGAAAAAGATGGAGCTACTGAGTAACAGGAGCTCAGAGTAAGCAGGTGAATTTATTCATATTTCGTTTTGCAGGTAGTACATTTACCCAATGCTAACTTGGACCACATCTACAAATGATGGTGATAAAAAAACACTCCCATGTTTCAGTTGATACACATCAGAGAACTCCACTACCAAACCAAAAACCACACTCAAACATGTTCCTGGGAGAAAAGTAGGCTAAAGATATTGTCTCCAGACAGGGCCTGTTCATGTGGCTGGTGAAGATTGTTATCTTAGATTCGAAACTAGTAAGAATAACCTTTCCAGCTGCCTGAAAAAATATGAGTGCTCTTAAAAATATAGTAGCTATTGCTTATACACAGCTGTTATTTTCAAAGAAGTTATTGATCTGAGGAAGATAATTTTTTCAGGTGTTTTTTTTTTCCTAGTGGAACAAGTAACTTTATTAGAACAACAAAGCATAATGGCCAAGGAATAGCTTTATGTCAGAGTCATAACTATAATTGCAGTTGGAATTGCAGGGAATGTTCACCTGCAACTGTGTTTTCAAAATGATCCTTTTTTGAATGTAGAGTATAATGGAACTACGCCAAATAAAGACTGTAAGTCTCTTATTTACCACTGGGATCCACTTTCCCACCACAGAATTTTCTTCCCAATTAGCTCTTCTCTCAAATTCCCTTCCACCAAACCCTTTTCGTTATACATGGTAGAAACTGGCTGAAGTCTTTGTGCTCTCTCTCCAGCCCTGTGACAAGTTGCTAGGACAGCCCAGTGATAGAGAAAAACATATTCAAAATACCTGGTGTATGACTCTACCTTCTTCTGAAGCAGGCAATCCACTGACCTGTGTGAACAGCAGCAAATTACTAGGATTTCAACAACAACTTGCTTCAAGTATTTGCTCTAGATCACATTACTGACCCTACAGTCATTAAAATAAGCAGCTGTTTGTGTTAGTACATATGTTTTAGGATTCACATACAAAGGAGCTTCCTTTCTAAACAAGAGGGACTGGATTCCTGACGACAACCCAGGTGAGGAGCACTGCAGGGATGATGACCTGAGATGGGCAGCAGCAACAGCACAAACCTGATCCTGTGTTCACAGGACTTTTACAGCATCAGGGCTCTTTTTTTTTTTTTTTTTTTTTTTTTTTTTTTTTTTTTTTTTTTTTTTTACAGCATCAGGGCTGTTAGCAAGGTTAGGTGCAACCATGATTCTGTGGTTATCTACCATGAACCAGTGAAGATTTAGAATAGTATCTTTCTCCTCCCCTGCCTGTTCTCTGCCTACACCTTTTTCTTACTCCATTTATTTGCAAGGTGACTGGCTGAGACCTTCTACTCAGTGTGAGGGTTCATTCCAGGCTCAGGGATGATACAGCTTTCCCTCTCAGGGTGTTGCTTGGGTAGGGCCCTTGCCAGACACTCTACAGCTACAGAGCTAGAAAAAGTCTGTAAGTGAGGCCACAAAAATAAATCAGTGGCAGAGAGGAGAACATAGATGCTCAGAGAAATGTCTATGGATTTTGATTTCACTGTCCATGTTTACTTGGCTGCCTATAGACTTAGAGCATGAAGACCTTGGATTGCATTGGCCAAAACTCAGTCTGGAAGCACCCACCATGAAATATTCCCTCCCAAATGAATTAGATCCTCAAAGAGATTTGATTTTATTCAGAACCACTGGAACATTATCACAGACCATACACATGAAGTCCCCTCTGGAAAAAGGTACTTTCTCACTATTTCTTCTGGACCTTATTTTAGGCTCATCAATAGGACATTAAAACTTCAAGGGAGCAGGACAGCAGCTCACCCCTGCAGTAACAGCCAATCTGCCCAAAGAGCATGAGCATATTGCCTCAAAAGAGTTAATGGCATGACTTGCTGCAGCTTTTTCATAGAAACTAATCTTGCAAACTTGACGTGTTGTTTTATCTGCAGAGTGGGTGGAGCAGAGAGCACAGCTGAAACGTGAACTCTGACAAAGGCAGACAAGAAAGCCTTCACAGCCGCTCTCTGTTTGGTGCAAGGTTTTGGTTCATTAGCCTTGAAATGTTTCATTAACAGAATGCTTTTGGTATGTTATAAACAAACTGTGAGGGCCCTAGCACACAACAGCACTCTGTCAAAAATGAATGTGGTTTATTCCCTTTCGTAAAATATTTAGAGAGAGAATGGCAAAGTTAAGCAATGGTCGTATCTGTGTGATCAAAACAAAAAAAGTAACAACATGGTAGCAAGCACCTAAAATACATTTGTTCGCTTACAGTTCTCACAGTGCTACAGTAAGTGGAGTTCTCTCTACCTTTTTTGTCCTTTTTCCAAATGTCTTAAAAGAAGAAAAAATAGATAAATACATACTGGTTAATTTAGGTGGTTCTTAAAATTATTTAAGGTTAAAACTTCTTCCTTCATTTGACCTTAATTAGTTCTTGCCCATCCCTGGTCTTGAATGTAAAGGTCAATATTGCAATTTTTGTTCTGACAAAGCTTTCAGTGAAGGCAGACATTATTTTCTGTGGTACATAAACACAACCTCCAGCAAACCAGCAGAAGGCAGGTGGAGTTTTGCCAGAAAAAAAAAAAACACCTTTGTAAGGACAGATTTTTTTTGATCAAGTAAACAGGAAGAAAAATAAATAAACAAACTAACAAACTAACAAAAAAACCCCTGTTCTGAATCATAGCACAGATTTTAAATTCAGTCTTCTCTGAGATTAGAGAAAATTTTGCTCCTTATTCCAATCTTTATGATACTTGCTCACATATTTTGACAACAAATTGTCATGGCTCAGAGCAATGAAGAAGCCAAAAGTGCTCTAATACAATGAAGCCCAGTGTTCTCCTTGAAGTACTTGAGCCCATGAAAATAGGTAATTTTTCTGAGTCTCTTTAGTTGCATACAGCAATTAAGTTAATAAAAAGTTACCATACAAACAAGATCTTCTGAAAGAAATTTAATAATATTTTGGAAATGTGTCCCTCTGTATTGGGAATGTTTTTTAATGGTTTGAGTGAAATG
Source organism: Trochalopteron elliotii (assembly GCA_024734555.1). NCBI lineage: Eukaryota > Metazoa > Chordata > Aves > Passeriformes > Leiothrichidae > Trochalopteron > Trochalopteron elliotii. The sequence continues at coordinate 1,106,208 of JANPWX010000094.1, read as the reverse complement.
ACAGATCCTAAACAGATAATCCTGTGTATTAGCCTTAAGATATATTGGAGAAGAGGGCATAAATCCAAGGAATTCCTTAATTACTTTGGGTGACTCAGCTGGGGCTAGATCATCCTTTGCAGGATTTAAGTTTTTAGCTCCTTTTTCTATGCAAAAGCATGAAAGAGTACCAGCAGTTCTAGGGCAGCTAAGGAAGATCTAACACAGAAGATTCATATTCAGAGTAGCTGCTGAATTCATGTGTATTTTTCACAGACACAAATCTCCCTGTCCATGTTCAGCCTTGTGGCTTCTTAGTGCCTCCAGAAATCCCCACTGGTGCCCCATTTCAGTGAGGCAAGCAGCAGCTATTGCCCTCCAGGATGTGTGAGCATTTCTCAGGGTAGGGGTATCTGTGACTCAGATGTACCTTTTCCCCCCTGGAAAAGCCTACGATGCTGGGGGGTCACAACAAGTACTACGAGAAACAGGAATAATCCTGAATCTTCCATTCGGTTGAATTTCCAACAATGTCAGCAATAATTTTGGGTACAGAACTGAGTCTTTTCCTATGAACATTCTCTTTTTTCAGGAATTCAACTGCATTTTACCTAATCATACAATTTTTTTTAGGGGTAACTTCTGTTGCAGAAAACTTCAGAAGAAACAGGAATGGGATAGGGGAGGGGGAAAGACAGGGGGATTTTGGCCTTAAGTTTTTGCTAAGTAAGTCACCATGTAGCGCTTTATTTGCATATCTAGCATTTAAAGGGTTACACGTGTAATTATTTAATGTAACTCCAAATAAGCAGTTTGATTTTCTTTCATCATGAGCCAAACATTAAGCTTCGAAAGGAATTCCTTTAAACTTCAATAATATAAAGGCACGTGGCAATGTGAAAGTTACAACTCCAGCTTAAATGAGTCAGACATAAAAGTATTTATGACTGATATTCTCTGAATATACCAGCTTCAGACACTTTAAAGTCTAGTTCTGCTGTACAAGGATAGGTACAGGAATATCAGCCATCGCACATCTGCAGAACTCTTACTTTCAAGCAGAGTCCAGTACCTAAACCTTCTTTTTTTCTGCTTTAAGAAGAAAACTCCAACATAACAAGCCACACCAGGCCGTCAGCACCTGAAGCAAGTAAAAGCAATTCCTTTATGAACTTTCCACCAGTTATTTGTTTTGTGAGCGTCATGGAGAAAAAGAATAAAAAAAGCTGGTGAACAAACAGTGAAAAGGATTGCACATGAAAGAGAGAAAAAAATGAACTGAATGTTTTTTTTTCTCGATGAAATAACAGATTTGATCTTAGGCTTTTTACAAACTCCAGCACAGGTGATCATCATTTGTTCTGTCAAAAACTTTTTCAATGACACAGCCAGAACAATGTGGCTGTGATTACAAGGATCAGCATGGAGTGAAAGATACTCAGGGCATTTACCAAAGGGATATTTATAGCAGTGCTAAAGACATTCAGTTTTTAAACAAGCTCACAAGTTCGAGGAACAGAAGGTTTGAAATCAGGGTTGCCCCATTTGATTTTCCCTTTGCCATGCTAACTTGCACAGCCATGTCCTCTTGCAAATGAAGGCTGAACACGCCAGTTGAAATGTTATTGTCGTAAAGTCAAATCCAAATGCTGAAGAGGAAAATTGAGATAGCTTTCGTTGTGAACTTTGATGTGAAGCATCACAGCTTTTGGAGGACAGCCATACCTTTGATCTTGCAGAAATTGTGAGGAATCAACCACCTTGAATCCAAATCGTTCAGCAGGTGATTTATAATATTATAATAGGACTGAAAGGACTTTTCGAAAAGTCATGTAACCAGCAAAGAAAAAAAGAGAAATGACAAAGATTTAACAGAAATTCAAGCAATTCTGGTAGCAGGCAATGTAAAGTTCACAGCATACTCTTTATTTTCTGGCAGAAACTCTGAGACATCCAAGCTTCAAAATTAGCCTGCCTGACTTCTAACAACACTGAAATAGATATATGCAGCCATTTCGGTGCCTCAACCCTGCAGACAGCCACGGGGCTTGGATTCTGTGATGCGAGGAGGAGGCAGAGCCTAAGGGAAGGAGCAGCTCCTGATGGCAGACTGGCTCCCCAAAGCCTGTCTTCATCAGGAGGGAGTGGAGAACAGCTGCAAGGCAAAGGCTGCCAACTTTAATTCTCTCCGTTAGTGGATCATTATCAAACGAGAGGGTTAACGAGAGTGAGGATTGCGTTTACTGTAAAGGGCTGCCCTGTGCACACCCAGGCTCCATTCCCTGGAGGATCAGGAAGACTTTACTGGCAGCACCCCTCAGGAGCTGCTGCAAAACCTGGTGGCATGGCCACTGCCAGTTGTGGGGAGTTCCCTCCAGGACAGACCCTTGCGTCTGAGACACTCCTCAGTAGCTTGTGGGAGGGCAGAGAGTGACATCTCCCACTGGCAGTGCCTGATGCTCTGTGTCGCCACAGCTGCATGTGGCTCCACAAAGGGTTTGCTCCCACACACCTTCACCCAGCACATCTTTCAAATTCACTACACATACAGCTTGTCGGGGCCTTTCCAAGTAGCTGCATTTTGCTTTTGTTAAATCAATTGTTCCTGAAGCACATTAAATTATTTTCCCTGAGAAGGCCATAGTAGGGTGATCACGATACCAGAAAACACCAAACAAGGTAGATTTCATATGCTCTCCCCCTTAGGGTTCTAAATCTTTGGCCTCTCAGTGATTCCTCCTATATGAAGTGAGACAAAACTTTAGATTTGAGATATCTTGTTTTAATGATGTTCAATGAAATTAATTACTCAACAGCATTTCTACACTGATGTAAGTACAGAACTTGGCAAAAAATTGTGTTTGAGTTGTGTGGTCAAACTAGACACATAAAACCATAGACCATTGCATTAATCTAGAAGAGAGAAAGGAGTCTTTCATTATACTTTTCTTGAACAATTTTTAAAAATTCTTCCTTAAGAGCATAAGCAACACCCATAACAAATTTTTAATGCAGAGCTGAGCCATGCTCTTGAATTTTAATTTTTGCAGTCAGAATTATTCACTTTGTTCAACCGAAATCCATCAATGGTTTCAGACAACTCCAAACAGGACAAGATTACTTACCTCTATTTAGAACATCAGCTCTTTAAAAGCTTATGTATCATGGATTGTATTGTGTCTTCATAGTTTTAACTTGAACTTGAACACCAGATCTTGAATTTCCTAATGACTATTTGTTTTTTGTATTTGAGACTTGTTATGTTTCTTGAGAACTAGCTAGTTTAAGTTTCAAAGTTTTGTGATGGTCTGTTTGGATAAAATTACTTCCTGTAGCCTATAGCAAACAGTTTTTTATGTCATGGCTTTTTTCCTTTTTATTTTTGTAGACTTGTAGGATACAGGTAAAATGTAGCAACACAAAATTTCCCAGAGCTTTGAGATTCTCCTACCATAAATCTTCCTGCTGAAATACATGTTAGGCATGTCTTAAGAGAAATCATATACAAGAACATGACTTGATCAGCATCCCAGTGAGATACAGGATATTTTTCAGATAGGGAGTTAATGGATGATGATACTATATTTGGCCAGTAAAAATAATGACACACTTTCCCCTGGTCTACAAGAACTACTCCCACATTGATTTTAACTTAATATCTCGCTCATTAGGAACCTGCACAGAAGTTTGGCAGAAATACCCAAGACACTTATTGGATCATTCGCTGGTAATAATAGATATTGCTTTTATTTTTTTTTTTTTCCTGAGAATGTACAGGCTAATCATAAAAAGGATAGCCCTGAAACAAAAGCTTTTTACAAAATACAGATTTTTATCAACTCCATCACTGTTGAGGTTTAATATTTTATGGAGCTAAATAAAACTCGGACTTCTCCACTTTCACGTTGTGGGATGCAATAAAAGCTTAAGAGGCTGATTGGCTCCGTTGCCGAACGACATCCATTACGCATCAAATGCCCTTCACTTCACAGTGGGCTCTGGCTCTGATATGATCAGACTCCCAAAGCCCAGGTAACCTGATATACAATTTCAAAATGGAAAAGCCCATGCCAATAGCTGGGGAGAGGCTCTTCTGCGGACCTGCAGTGGTTGAAGAACTGGATCCACAGCTCACCAGCAAAAAAGCCATAAAAAGCACTCCTTTTTTTTCCTTAAATTGAGCCAAGTATTCAAATATAATTCTACTTAACCAAGCATCTGCTTTAATTCTACTGTAGTCTACAGGGTGTATATGCTTATCCTGAACCTTGGACATGACAAGCACCAACACCCAGGGGCTCTGAGCCCTTCTGAAGGGACAATGAAAGAGTCACCAGGCTTGTTCCCCATCTGGGAGACTGAGAGGACACTCAGCCAATTGCTCCTGTAGCCAAGAAAGCCACCAAACTATTTAATAGTGGCACAATTGAGAGTAATAACTTGAATAATAACTCATTGCCTGATTGTTATTTTTAAGTGCACTCGTGAAAATTAAAGCTCTGGGTCTGTGGCACGAAACCATTATCTATACAACAGCTCACAGAGAGGGTTATCTAATAACATGAGAAATCTATTAGACTCAGTGGAAGCAAGAACTAAAAGAAATAAATCATGCAATAATGGTAAATCAGATCTCTAATTATGGCTCCACATGGGAGGCCAGAGGAGAAATATGTCCCTAGAACCACTACGTGGTATTTCTCGTCCTCTCTCCTGTTTTAGAAGCATTCAATCATATCCTCCTGCCTAAATTCCATCAATCCCACAGTAATTTCTGAACAGAACTGGTATGCTTGTGAAGAAGATGACTAGCATTCACTAGTGTAAGTATTTTTCTAAACTGATCTCAGACAGGATCCTCAAAAATTGCTGCTGGAAATGTCAGCACCGAAAACCTGTGGGGTCAGGAGACCTTCAAATCCTCTGCAATTCCTTTATAACCAGCTAATTCTGCCTTTGCTGAGGACAAGCAGTGCTGGTGTCTGTTCCTACACACAGTCTGGTTGTGTCTGCAGGTCTCTTCCCTGCTCCCTTCAGAATCTGAGCAGAGAACTGGCCTGAGACCCAAAAGATAGCAGTGGGTGGGAGCAGATCCATGTGGAACTACAGCACATTTCACTCCTCTCAGTTCAAAAGCAATGGAGGAAACCAGCCCGTGGCAGTGGGACACCAGAGAAGGGTATTGCATTTCTCCACTGCTCTGATGCGAGACCTCTGGCAAAGCCACTCCTTTCTCTGCTCCAGCTCTGAGGGCTTTGCCAGGTCAAGTGTGAAAGTGAAGGTTGGCCTGAGCAGGAGGGATTCTAGTCCTGGAGGACTAGAGGAGTAGCAGGAGGGATTAGCACTCCTCATGTGGGCATGGGGCGCAGCACTGCCTCTGAGCAGCCAAGCCCACCACCCCTCCTTCCCACCCCACACCCACAGGCAGCGAGGGGAGGTGTGGGACCTTCTTGTCCCAGACATCTGGAAGCTCCAAGGGCGCCCTGCTCTGTGGTGCCCTGTCTCTGCACACTGCCCAGCGTGGCTGGGTGTACCTGCCTGTCATATCAAGCACTGCTAAAGCAAACAGCCCTGCAGTATCTCGTAATTATTTTGCTGGAACTGAGGACAGCGTGTACTTGGGAATTGTCCTGGTTGGAAAAGTCTTCATGCCAACCGGATGTGCTCAAAAGTGGACCTGACTCAGTGGAAATGATGCACAAAAATCATTACAACCACCTAGATAAAAGTAAATAAGCCACAGAGTGACATAAATAACAGTGCTGAAAACATCATCAGGCTTTTAATTTTAGCCCAAAAAAACCCTATTGAGAACACAATTTATCAGGAAGTCATGATGCCCTTCGCTTTATCTTAACCACTTTTGCATGCACAACTGTTTTGTTGGACACTCAGTTAGGGCCAAACCCTGTTCTAATTTTTTTCTTTGGTAATCAGCATTTCTGGCTGACAGGAGGCTGCTCTGCAGCACTGTGGTTTTCCACTTGGAGGTCTGTTCTGAGGTCTGTGAGTTTGCAGAGCTGTTCTCAGGTGCTTCTTCCACCTGGCTGAAAGGAGAGCAGTGACACAGTGGGGGTACTGCAGAGAGGACGGGCCATTCCCTCTCTTTGTCCTCATGTGGGAAGCAGAGCTAGCAAATGTTGTTTTAAGCTGTGTCTCTATGGCTAAAGAAGTGTTGAAATTCATGCTAAATAAAGCAGGCCTGAAGCCAAATGACCTGGTCAAATCCCTGTTGCACCGTCCTTGGTCCTGGGTTTCTTTTGGACCATATTGTGCTGCCAACATGGAAAATTAAGACAGAAACATCATCCTTCATGTCTTCTGTAGTTCCTTGATTTTGAGGTGCTGTGGGAGCTGTGTCACTGCCCACCAGAGTGGTGTTTTCATAGCATGAGGCCTTTGGTAAGAATAGTTTTCAACACATAATGGCACATGAGTATGCATTTAAGGGTCTACAGATCTTCCTGGGACAGTGCTGGAGTACTGTGTAAGGTGTAGGCAGTCAGAAAGTTTGCAGTCTCACTCTCCCTGCCTCTTGGGAACAGCCATGGGCACGTGCCATTCCCTGGTGGGCACCGGGACGTGTCCTGTGTGGTGCCAATGTTCAGTGAAACAGCGTGGATAAAGGGTTCCACCTTCCTAAGGCTGAATCCCTGCCATGCTTCCTTTGCAAATATAAACATATCTGGGGAGGCAAAGCTGTCATTACGTACAAGCTAAGGCCATTTTTCACTCACAGAAAGTGATAAGCAGTCAGAGTGATATTGACTTCTCAGAAGGGGTTTGGACCCCTATTTCCAGGGAAACAGTTGTGCCTACTAGGAAATAACAGCAAAAAGGCAGCTTTGGAAAGATGATGTTTATTTTATCTGATGTGCATTTTAATGAGAAAATTATATATATATATATATATATATATATATATAACTTTACACTGTTTCCTTGAAGCAAGGCAATTTTAGCTACATTTTTGCAGAGTATATCTGAAAATGGGAAAAAATACTCTTTAATGGAAACCTTTTCCATTTACACAGGAATGAAACAGAATAAACTCCACATTTCCACACTCACATATTACTGTAGACATAAAAATATTCCTTTGGGATCACACAGTCAGAAATCACCTACTCAAGGGGATTTGAATGATGACTTCAATAGAAGATGGACATAAATTTTAATTAGTTGGTTATTTGATCTTGTGTTGTTAGTGATGGAGGATCTCAGAAGGGAATTAAGTATGCTTAAGACTGAAATTGCTTAGAACCAAAACACACTGCAAGGTAAGTTAGATACCACTAAATTAAAAGAAACTTTGCACCTATTAGAGATACAATAAAATAAAAATGGCAATTACAAGCAAGCAATCAAAAATGCAATTGAGATCAAACCAGCTATGGGGATAACTAAATTTATCCTTGACTTAATCAGACCTGCTAAGTATTTTCAGCAGATTTGAGAAAAAGTATTAACATTCTTGGGAACATTTTCTCCTGGAAGATACAATTGAGGAATAGAGAAACTAGGTCCAAGGTTTTTTTTGCTTTAATGTGTTTTTTCATTGAATTTCTCCTTCTATTTATGTATCCCAAGCAAAGAATCTCTTGCATCATTTATACACTTTGCTTGCTCTCTCTGGAATCCCAGTCTTTCACCTACTATCTGTCAGCTTATGTCAGGAATACCTCTAAAGTTGTCACAGCTTAAAAATCAAATATACATATTTATTCTCTTATAGTTTTGCAATCAATGAAATCGTGCACGTGCAGCTTAATATGAGGCTAGGCACATAGGACTGCAGCCTGCTTTGGAAAGGGAAGCAGAGCAAGGAGAGACGCTCCAGCCCTGATTGCTGCGACGCTGCTGGCAAACGTGTGGCACAGTTTTGACCTCTGCCAAGTGTCTCATTTTTCCTTGACAAGGTCTGGGCACAGCTCAGGGTTGTTGCAGATGGAGGACCACTGCCAATGAGCAGCAGGGGATGAGCTTTCTCTTCTGGGGGATGATGAAAATGAAGCTGTGTGGTTTTGAGCCAGGCCAGGCAGTGCCAGCTGCCCTCTGGGCCAAAGGGAGCTCCCACGTGTTTACTACTGCATGTTGAGCTTCTACACACAAGTGTTTAGGCTGCCTTAACAGCATGTAATGAAATCAATCAGTCCTGACCACTGCTGGCACCCACTTTCTTGATATTCCTGGTTTTCAGTGTTGGAAAGTTGCCACATTTGACATTACAGAAAACTTCAACTCCCCAAAATTTCTGTGCTGTTGCAGAGCTACAATTTGGACCTCTTTTTAGAGGTCAAGTCCATATTAGATAGATGGATATTTAATGATGGAAAATTGTTTATTTTTCTCATCAATTTAATGACAAAAAATTGCGAAGCCTCAGGTGAAAATTTGTACATAATTGAATCATCAGATAAAGCTCATGAATGCTCTGCGATGTCAAAGAAACAAACCAAAGAGCCAGAATCGGAATGGACAAACACAGTCACCTTAATTAAGGATTAGAGATTTTTTTGTAATAATTTTCATCCTTACATATATTTTGTTCAGAAAAAAAAAGGGAATAATTTTTCTAGTCAACTTGCCACTGACCTTGCATTTTTCATCCTTTCTGCTCCATCTTACAGATCTCTGGCTGTTCAACATGCAAGACCATCACAGTTTGTTGACATGCTTCTACTGTGATCCCATATGACCTTCTTCTCTGGTAGGGTGTCTGTCTGAAACTATTTGCACAATCTAATCCTCCTTTAAAAATTTCTATTTATTTCTATCTTTCTATTATAGAAACAAAAAGGGCCAGTCCTCTTTTCTAATAAATAACCACAAATCCAGATGCAAAAACATGAACAACATGAAAAAGATTCCTGTTCAATCTGAGTACCTAACACATTTTCCTTTCATCAAATCTTCAACAGCATAGTATCAATTTACACCTTGATCCTACATGTCTAAAGCTTAAATACATGACAGCTTATACCTAAATTAACATTTTGCCCCCCTGTTTTCATTATTAGAATTTGCTAATAATCTGACTGTTCCATTGCCTGAGGAAGGGAGGAAGAACTGACCTCTCTTCACTAGGAGAGAAAGAAAACATTATTACATTGTATGTTATATTGCTTATGTTGCTATTCTCTTCTTGTTCAAAGTAAAGCAAGTTTCTAATGACTTTAAATTTGGAGTTCTCTGGGCATTTGCTTCAAAATACAGTAGTTAGAAAATGGATGGCCCTATATGAATTCCTGCACTTACAAGAATATATAAACAACAGTAATAATAACATGGAGGAAATGCAGGAAAGGAGTAGGAAAATGAAATGTCTTACCAAGCTTTATATTTAAAAATAATTATGACTTCACAATTATAATTTGGTAAACAAAATGTGAGTCCCTAACAAATAACAAACAACAAACAGAAAAACACAGAAAAATATGACCACATAGATCAAATAATAAAAAAGCAATGAAAAAAATCAGTAAATAAGCCCATATTTATCTACAGCTCTTTAAAAGAGCAGTCCACACGATAGGACCTGGAAAGAAAGCTTTAGTCAAACTATTCATTAATGGATGATTGGATTTTTAAATACCCTGAATTTCTTTACAAACTGAAAACTTGCAGAAGAACCTCCAATATGTACTTATACATGGATTGAAACCATATGGCCAAATAGTTACTTTACGTGTAACAGTTGTGGGAGTGAAGGGAGTTCTGCCCAAATAGCTGTTAACAGCTTCAATCAAAATCACTGTGGCAGCCCTAAGCTTGATTTTAAGAACAAATACAGGCAAATGCATGCACACAGCTGTATTTTAAGCCTAACTTTGAGGAATCCAGCTTGGAGGATTTGTGCAGAGTAGTTAGGACATAGGTCATTAAGGTCTTATCTAAAAGATAATCTCCCTAAAAAATTATAGAAACCTATTGCTCCAGTCACCCAGCACTGGACAAGGTATTGAAGAACATGCTTCAGGAGTAATCCTCTACTGGCAGGGGAAGAGATTAAATGGCCCAATAGCTTTTTCCATCTTTAGTTGTTATGATTGCACTGTAATCCGACTAGTGCCACTTGCCTGAAGAGGGGAAGAAGACCTCAACCTTGGGGGTAGGGAAAGACACAATATTTCATTGTGTACAATATTTCAGAAGCTACTCTTCCCAGAGAGCTCCTCTCAGATTAGTGTTGTTGGGAAAGGTTTATCATTTGCATTCCCATTTCTGCAGTCAATCCAAGTAATATGATTGTGGCATTAAACTTATCCTACAAAAGGTATTTGTTTAAGACATTTCTTTTCCATTATTACTCACACAATGAATGTATGCACTAGGTTTCTAGAAGTCTGCACCAAAAACAACTTTTAAGCCCAGAATCACATTTCCTTCTCCATCGGCCTTAATTCCTCTATTGAAACTTTTTGCTGACTAGTTGAAAGGGGCCGTTCACTCACTTTGCAAAACCCAATATGCGATTTATTCCCACATTTCAAAGGAAGAATGGGAAGCTTTTAAATCTCTACAAAGGAACCGAGTAATACTGATCAAGCCCATCTGACAAGGGGACAGATGTAGGGTGATGAGTGAATTCTATAAGACGCTTTAAAATTTGGATCAGTGAAGACAAGTGTCTTCCAGGAGTAGCAATTTGATTATCCCCAGCACAGCTCACTTGACCGAGTAGAAGTGCCACAGTTCTTTCTTTCAGTGTTCAAGAAGCACCAGCTCCATCTCAACGAGGTGGACATGTTCCAGAGCTAAAGCACGCTGCAAAAGGAGGTCACCTGCACTGCACCTTGTTAGAACCTCCAAGTCCAAAATTCCTGAGGAGCAAACTTATTTGAAATGCATTCTTATCCAGGAAAGGGTTCCTGTTCTGTTCCCAGCTTTGAAGCTGTTTATCAGCTTCATCTATGTGCTGCTCATTGTGCCCCAAACTTTCTCTCCACTGTTGTGTCATGCACAGAATTTTTAACAATAATTTCTAAAAAATACCCTCTCAGGTCCTCACCACATCAGGTGGTACTTCCAGTCACACAGCAGCAGCACCTATCATGCTTTCAGCTTCCTGCAGAGCCATATTTTGATTCTTCTGTTACAGCTGAAAGGTCTGACTTGGCACTGTTCTAACAATGAATTTTACGCAAAATTTCCTATGAGATTCATCCCATTAAAAGTGGGCAGGTTGCCATGGCCTGCTGGGTCCCTGATCTACTATCAAAGCTGGTGCATCCCTGAGCATTTCTGGTCTTTTTTTGCCTTCATTAAGGCTCTGATTAGAGTAGAAATATGCCCACAAAAAAGAGAATAAAGATTTTGGACCCCATAGGAAAAATGTGAGATCCAGCTTTGTTAACATCTTAAATCCAGGTCATCATTACAGTTGCACCATAAATAGCCATTCTTACAGGTGCAAAATGGGTGTAAAGAGGCAATCTGGGAGTCAGCTGTAGTCCACCAATATAGGTTTGGTCACAGTTTTTTTTAAACAGTTGCAGCTTCTGGGAAGTTGAAGTACACAAGCAGCAAGCTACAAAGGAGTTTGGCAGTTATTTGTACTCAATACAGAAGCTCCCTGCAAGAATATATAAGAAAATAGCTGAAGAATTTGTTTTTCAACTTCTGGACAAGGACAGTTACCACATTTTCACCAAACACAGAATTTACCATCATTTTCCTTGAGGAAAAAAAATGTCTCTTCTGACTTTTCTGCTCCAAAAAACAACAGGGAGGATATGAAGCTATGTTGCCCTTACTTTTGGGAAAATACAGGTAATTATTGCAACAAGAGTTTTGGAGAGGGTTTCTGTGTACACTTCAGGACTTAGAATTTCTGTAGTCATTTTACTACATAATACTTTTTTGCTGTATTTGCATTTTTTAAAGACTGAATCATTGATTCCAAAGACTGAATCAATGTTATCAAAATCAGATTCTGCTGGAAGCTGTGCAAATGACACAACCTCACCAGCTTCCCTTTGCACAAAAATAAACAACCTCACAATAAAAAACTGCCTCTTGCTGTCTTAAATGATAAAGTTTATTTCACAGCCTTATTATTATCTCAGTTATACAATAACTGTTGCAGTTATTGTACTGCAACAGTTGTGGTGCAGACCTGTAGTTTTGGAGGGTAATGTAAACTATTTTCTCCAGTGGACTCTGATATCTGTGCCCAAGAAAGTGAGGAAGCATTCTGCCATGTCAGACTTGCCTTGCATGAAACTGCTTCCTCCTCCAAGGAGTCCAGTGTATTCTGATGTACAGTTGTCCTGAAGTCTCTTTGCATTTTGTCCTATTCAGCTGAAGCAAGTAGAAAGAAAATAGGGAAGTTAACCCTAGAAACAGGAGAAATTTAGGGAGTTATTTCCATAAATGGAAATGACTTCTGGAAAAGCAACTATAAACGTGAAGGGAAAAGGTAGTTCCTTCAGTTTGTTTTGTTTGCTTACCTTCCTCCAAGCATGCTGAGGGGAAAAAAAAAAAGATAGGCAGACAGAAAGATGCAGACGGAGATACAGAATGTACCCATTAAGTATCTGCAAGGAATGCTTTATCAGCTTCCTCGTCGGCTGCCGAGTTGTGCATTTGAGGGCATTAGATTCCCAAGAGCGGGGATCTATAGAGGATTCCTACCTTTGGAAAAGAACAAAAACACAGAATAAAAGCCCTAATCTTATAACCCCCAATCTAGCCCACTAAATCCCCAATTAGCAATTCAAACAGATTAATATAGTCCTTCCCTCCATTAAGCATACCCGACATCATGTGGTTGTATATTTTAAAGTTACATTTTTCTTGTGTGCAGCTCTTTTTCTCACCAAAGTTGACAATTCCTTTCAGACCATCCTTCTCCATAAACTGGGAATGGACTCTTTATCTTTTTGCCTTTCTTTTTTCCTCTTTTATTTTTCCTTTTATGTGCAGTCTCGTTGATGCACTCTGGCAGAATCTCTTAAATTAATGCTTTCCTTTATTGAACATGTCTCCCGATGTCTGTCCACCTTGCCATTTCCATTCTGCAGGCTGTTTGCAGTGCTCCCTCTGAGAGCAATGTAGAGAGTGGAAATGGCACACTTCTTTGGCTTGCTCCAGAATTCACTCTTATTCCCATCAAACTCATGAGTGCTGTAACTTTAATGACCATTTCTACTCTTGACTGAGAAGAAACCAAGCACAGGGCTGTCCCAGCTGAGAAGAAGCACTGCTAATGCCTCCCTGAGAAAGGCACTTTGGATCTTTCCCAGATTTAAGAGAGTAAGCCAGTGCCAAATGCCTTCAGACATATCAAGATCATGTTTCTAGAAAGTATGAATTACCTGTGACCGCTAGAGGTGGCCAGCAGTCTGTTGACTGACCCTAGAAACTATTTCCCCCATTTTTGCAACCCCATTGAGCAAAGTTGTCCCATGGGCCATGTAAGCTCCTGGTCCTCTCCCATCCCTCACTCTCCTGCATGTTAAAAGGTAGTGGAAACATTTTGATCCTTCTCTGCCCTGCAATTTCATCCCTCCCATGTAATTTCCAGTTTTAAGCAAAGGTAAGGAAAAGCTGACCATTTTCTCTCGTATTTTGTTAAGCAGACCATTTTAAAACCTCCTTTTCCATCAGCTGCAGTGGATTTCCAGAAGGGAGGCTTTGGGAGGAAAGTGAGTCTTGCAGCAGAGCATTTCTCTGGCCTCCCACAACCAACCAGCTGTTAGACTGTTGGGATTGGGAACATTGAGCTTCACTACCATGCTGCTGTCTTTCTTTGCACACAATAACGCTCAGAAAGGGTAAAGATGCACAGGTCTTTTGTCTTCTTCATAGCAGAGAAAGGTTTAAAACTCATAAAAATGTAATTGGTGACAGTGTTTCTCTCACACTGGGTCCTGAAAGGCAAATGTAACATGACTTCAACTGTAGAGCGTAGAGACAGCTCGTATTTTCTCAGTTATCTTTGACTCTTTGAAAAATAATCGCAAAACTTTTAAGACAGTTCAATAAAACAAATGCAGGCGTGAGCATATGGAGATTATTATAATGACCATTATTCTACATTTATCCCATCCATTCTGCATATTCCCAATCACCAGCAGTATTTCACAAATACTTTGTTGCCCTGCACTTTACATATACAGGTGTGCTTACACCTTATATAGACAACAATAGGGCCCAGTCTGACATGTAAAGCATAAGAGGAATAACAAATACATGTCTGCTTTACTTGTCTACCAGGTGGAACAAAACTTCCCTAAACATTTTTGATCAAAGGCACTTTCCATCAAACAAATTTTTGTCTGTATTTTAGAAATATGACTTTACTTTTTTCTAGGTTAAGTTTGCTTTAGAGTTTTTTTCCTTTTTACTAAGAGTTTAAAAATCTAATAGTCAAAATAAGATTCTTTTGCTTTAGACAGATAATGAATATTTTAAGTATTTATGAGAAAAAAATTTATCAATTTTGTCAGTTCTTGTCTTAAACTTGAAAAGATTCATCAAATAAAGAACCTGTTCTCCTTGTTGAACTTACTTGGAAGCTTTGCTACCACATTTCAGAATCCCCCATATTTAGTTTTTGTTTTGTGTCTCATAGTCACTGGTGACTTTCTAAAAGCTTACTCTGCTGGAATCAGTACTTAGTTCCAAAATATCTATTTTCTCTTTCTAGAAAAGCCTTTATCCCTTAAGACTTAAGGATTAAGATGTAACACACGATCAGAATCTATTTCACACACTTTGCAACAATTCAGTAAATAAAATTACCTGAATGGATTCTCATTACATTCACAGATTCTCAGCATTTTATGCTGGTCGTACTGAAGCATCAGGAACAATTTTTATTAGAAGTGTTTGTATGGCTATAACAGATTGACATGTATGAAGATGTGTAGTTAAGAGAGGGCCTCTGACCTTCTCATCGCCCAAAAAACTACCGAGCGAACCAAACAGGTGGAAGTGGACAAGAAAACAAGATGTAAGGATTCCACATTTGATGGAATCCAAGTCACTGCAGCAGCTCCTGGCCAGTCAGGTTCTCCCATGCTTCCTTCTGAGGGATGGATCAGCCCTCCACAAACACAAACACGTAAACAGCAAACAGCAAGTCAAGCCATGAGTCTGCAGCCTCCTGTGCACGGGGAGTGTGGAACACACTGAGAGCAGCTCGGGGTGGAAGGGATCACCCAGGGCAGATGGGTGCATGCTGGCCCTGGGGGCACAGGATGGGGGAGAGGGGAGCTGAGTGGGGATTTCCAGCACTGAGCTGGAGAAAACAGGCAAGGAGCAGGAAATTCTGGCTGAGCCAAGCCCTGTGGCATGACTCCCAGAAAAGGAGTCAATATCACAGGGATCTGGAGGCATCAGAGGTGGTTTTCAACAGCTGGCTTTAACAGCTGGATCTCTCTACTTTGCCGTCTGTGAGGCTGCACAGTAGCAGAGATGGGAGAAAATTATCTTCTGGATATCCCAAATCCATGTGGGTTGGCCAGGGGTTACTGCAGACAGCCACAGTAACCGGGCAGACAGGCTGATTTTTATTGGAAGTGAAACACTTTCACAGAAGTCAAGCTCCCAGGCTAAGCTGGCTCTGGGTAGAGAACCACGTGCTGCACTGATACAGCCCATGAGTCATGGGCAATGCTTCCACCAACAGCAGAACAGGTCCTTTTTTAATAACTCCATTAATAGGCTCCTTGCAAGATCAGACACACACACTTCTTCTTGCTCAGCCTACTTGCTCTGTGCAGGAGTACTCTTCTTATGCCCAGTGAGCTCTTAATTTGCAGTCAAGTCAAAACCTGATCTGGTTCCTTGCACTATCAAAAAATAGCAATGTTCTCTGAATTCCTTGTTGCACTGGAGAGCCAAACCTCACCCAGATGCTGGCAAGTTGCTCATTTTTGACAGCTAGTGGCTTGCAGCAAGCATACTTTGCTACCATGAGGAGCTAGGTTAGACCCAATCCTGCTAACACCTAACACTAGACAAAGTCCTTACTCACAGAAGTCAACAGGCATAACTCATTGCAGGAAATGGTACCTCTGTTAGTGCTTTGCAAAACTTTTTGCTCAGATACTCAGATAAAGTTACAGGCATTCTGAATTAAGAATGAATTTGAGGTTGTTTCGGTCTGCTTTAGTTGTCATGCCACATGCAGATGAATTTACCAAGGCTTAAATTCTTTTTTCCTGAGATACATACATTCTTCTGATGTCATCTTTACCGTACAACCCACCATAACCTTCTTCATGAAAACATTTTAAAAATAGTGTTAACACAGTCTTCATTTGACGTAGCAAAAGTTAGAAACATACATCTTACAATTTAATGAAAAGTGAAGTGAATTTTAATGAATTCTTGTATAAAGAGGAAAACAGTGCTCTTAATCTCATCATTATTTATCTTCCATACCAGCAGATTTATGTTTCAAGAGGCTCAGAAGCACCAGAAAGGGGGAAAGTCACCAACATCTATCAAAAGCTAAAACACAAAGAAGTTAATAAAAGAGTCAAACAGCAGTGAAATGGTAGTTTTCTGATTCTAAGAGAAATAAGGAGCAGGAGTCAGATGAACTGACATGTTGAACTTCCAGAGGGCAGATTTGTCCTGTTAAGAGCCTGGTTGACAGTGCCTTTCAGGAGGCAGTCCTGAAGGGCAAAGTGATCCAGGAAGGCTGGACATTCTTCAAGAAGGAAATCTTAAAGGTGCAGGAGCAAACTGACCCCATGTGCTGAAAGATGACTCATTGTGGAAGAAGATTGGCCTGGCTGAACAGAGACCTTTGGCTGCAATTTGGTACATAAAAAAAAGGAGTTCATGGGCTTTGTGAGAAGGGTCAGACCACTCAGGAATACTAAAAGGATGTTATGAAGTTATGGAGGGAGAAAATTAAAAGGGGTAAACCCCAAATAGAACTTCATTCAGCTATTGTAAAAGACAATTTTAAAAAATGGTCCTATAAATGCACCATCAGTAAAGGAGGGTTTAGGACAATCTCCATCCTTTACTTGATGCAGGAAAAACAGTGACAAAGGATGAGGAAAAGGCTGAGGTACTGAATGCTGAAAGTTGGCAAATGTGACACTCATCTAAAGGAAAGGGTGGAAGGAGGATCCAGGGAAGTACAGGCCTGTCAGCCTGACCTTAGTGTTGGGGAAGATTATGGAGTAGATCATCTTGGGTACCATCACACTGCATGTACAGGACAACCAGGAGACCAGGCCCAGCCAACATGGGTTTGTGAAAGGCTGCTTGATCAACCTGATCTCCTTCTACGGCAGTGTGACCCACTTAATGGGTGAGGGAAAGGCTGTGGATGTGTCTACACCAACTTTAGTAAAGCCTTTGGCACCATTTCCCAGAGCATTCTCCTGCAGAATCTGGCTGGTCATGACTTGGACTGGTGCATTGTTCACTGGATAAAAACTGGCTGGAGCCTAGAGAGTGGTGGGGAATGGAGTTACATCCATGGTTGTAACTCTGGGAGGTCACAAGTGTGTGCCCCAGGGCTCAGCTAGTGCCAGTCCTGTTTAACATTTTTGTTATTTGTGTCTGGGCATGGGGATCAAGTGGGGATTCCTCAATCAGTTTGTGGATGGCTCTAAGTTGGGTGGGAGAAAGAGAAAGGCACTGAAGGTGGTGCAGGATCTGGAACACAAATCTTATAAGGAATGGCTGAGGGAGCTGGGGGTGTTTAGCCTGGAGGAAAGGAGGTTTGAGGGGGGCCTTGTCATTCTCCACATCTACCTGAAAGGAGGT
Source organism: Trochalopteron elliotii (assembly GCA_024734555.1). Lineage (NCBI taxonomy): Eukaryota > Metazoa > Chordata > Aves > Passeriformes > Leiothrichidae > Trochalopteron > Trochalopteron elliotii. The sequence goes on along the minus strand of JANPWX010000094.1, from coordinate 1,088,487 downwards.
CTTAGCCAGGTGCAGGTTGGTCTCCCAAGACACAGGACAAGAGGAAATGGCCTCAGGCTGTGCCAGGGAAGGCTTAGATTGGATATTAGGAAAAATTTCTTCTCATGAATTGTGAAGCATCAGAACAGGCTGCCCAGGGAAGTGGTGAAGTTGCCATTCCTGAAGGTATTTTGAAGATGTGTAGATGTGGCATTTAAGGACATGGTTTAGTAGCAGTGCTGGATTAATGGTCATACTCCATGACCTTTGGGGTCTTTGCCAACCTAAATGATTCTATAATATCATGAAAACAGTGAAAATCACAACATCTTGGTGGATTAAAAGCTGTGTAAGTTACCAGAGACTGCAATACATTATGGCAATAGTTTTATCAGAACACAGGTAAACACGTCGTACAAATTAAAATCACCTGCAACTTTTCCTCTTCTCATTTTTCTCCAACCTGCCCTACTATGACGGATTTTATATTTTAGGTACTTCTTTCTAAAGCAGAGAGCATTGTGCAGGGACACACATACACGCATATCGATAGAGAAGCATAAAAGTCTACATCTCATGTCAGAGAGCACTGTCTACCTACCCATTCAGCCTTGGGAATGAGGGAGGGTCATCTTCTGACAGGGGTAATGAAAACAAGTACGGTGTGGAAAAGCTACTGTTACAGTGTGACATTGTGGAGATAGAGTTAGAGCTTCAGCCCAGGACTCCCAGCTCTGAATAAACTGGGGAAGTTCTTCCTAGGCTGATATTTGCGCACCTTCTCTAACAGTGGCCACAACCCTCTTGTCCCTTTAACCATGAGTTTTTGCAGGGTGACTAGGCCCAAGTGTCTCCCACTCACTCAGGCAGAGGCTCCTGGGCAGTGTGAGGGCTTTTTTGAGATGCCTGTTCTTCAGAAGGACTTGGTCTTTCAGGTTGAAGAAGTCTACATCTCAGGGACTATTGAACTTCCCATGGAAGCTCTCATCCTTGCAAGCTTCTTTTTTTTCCATCTGAGCTTGTGTCTGCACTGCATTTGTGGATATTCCTGGAGGGCTAATGGTGTCTGACTCTTCCTTGGGCATCGCCTCTGGTTTCTCCATTAGGCCTGGTGGCACCTACCATGGATTTCCCCAATGTTAATGAGCAGGACTGTGTATGTCTGGTGCCTTAAGTTTTAGCTTTCATGTTTTTCAGATTCTGTGCTCCCTAGGGGTTTAGTTCTGAGCCTCATATTAAGTGCTGGTGAGCTCTCTTCATAGAGTAGGTAGACAAAACAAATCCTTTCCCTGCTGAAGACCAAGGACAACTTTCAGGTCCAAAAACACAAACAATGGTGGACTGAAGGAAAGAACCTCAGGGATGAAGGGATGAGACCTCACAACCTGAAGCCGTAATTGGACAATCAAACCCCAATATGCAAATGGATCAAAACTTATAAAAATGTAAGATCTCGTGACCGGTCAGCCATTGTGTGACCATTCTAAGTGTACCTTGGGTGTAGCCCTGGTCAGGCCCTGTCCTGCCCAAGGTGTACTCTAAAGGACTTTCAATAAATACCTACTTTATTCTCTAGCTCTGTCCACTCTCTGTTTCAGGTCAGCCTTCCTAAGGCATCATGTCCCTCTGTCCACCAACATCCCAGGGCAAGGACACCTCTCCTGAGGCTCCTGGCTCAGCTGGTCACTCTCCCTCAAACGTGAGGACCTTGGCAAGAAGCTCTTCACCACAGCAGGAGGGGAAGGCACAGGAACCCACCCTCACACACTTCCTAGGTGTAAAAGTCACAAGCCATTTTATATAGGCTTTTTTCTTCCCTTTTTCTCACCCTGTGGTTAAAGCAGGCATGGATAAGATGGGGTAATTAAGCATCAAGGTTACCAACCCTCCCACCTCCACTGATAAACCTCCCACCCCTGCCTAGACACGCTCTCTGACATCTCAGAGCCCAGTATCCTCTTGATCCTTTGGCTAAACAACAGACCTTCAGTATCACTCAGGAAGCTGAGCCTTTGAACTCAAACCATGTATGTTTAAGGTGGGGAAAACCATATCTCTGTGTACGGAAAGAGACTGAGTTTTTGGTGGAATTTTTTCCCCCCTCAGTAGCAGTTTAGCAGTTTTAAGGTCTGATTAAAACAGGAGGAAACAGAAAATCTTGGAAAATTTCAGGTTGGATTACTTCTCTGCAGTAAAAGGAAGACTCCTAAAATAGAAAGGACACCTGAGTGTCATCAAATAGTCTGTAGTTTTTGGCTCAGAGCACTTGCAGTCACTGACATAATAACTAGCTTTTCTGCACTGCTACTTTTTAACTCCTGCACATGCAGCTACCAAAGACAAAAGCAGATGTACGTACACATACAAATAACAGTGAACTAATATCACCATTTGAATGAAATCAAGTACTCCATGCAAAGATTTTTGACATGGTTTTATTGTGTTACTTGCCTTTGTTTTTCCCCAGCAGTAGACAATTGGTAGTTTAAGAAGGATCTCTTTAAATATACTGGAGCACATTTTAAAGGCTGACAAGTTGTATTTGTGGTTTTCAAAAGAAATAATTTTTGAGTAGAGCTACCTTTTTTGGCATAAAGCAATTGGAAAGTACCATAGATATCTCAATAAAACACATCAAAAGTAACTTTCTATAGCTTGTTTTGACATGTCCACTTGTGGGTTGTATCAACTTTAACTAAACATCATTTTTTTTCCTCTGTCAGTACAAACCATTAAAAACATTCAACAGAAAAAGCAAATAGAAATAACCCAGTCCTGTGTTTGCCTATTTTCAAATAAAAGGAGATACAGAAAGGAGTGGTCACTGCAGTTGAAAGTGCATTTTTCTGATTCATATATTTGCTGTAACTATTTGCATAGGATTTAAATGTCTAAGAAAAATGCCCAACCATTTTATAGAGAATGCTGCATTTGAGAAACCTGCAAATGCTAATCTGATTTTATATTTACAAAGGTTTGTTTACTGTGTGTGTGATCAATTCACCAAATGACAGCAAACTTTGGTAAATACAGTTTTGATGCCGAGACTCTTTGACCTTTTTATGAAGGAATAGAAAGCTTATCTGCTCTAGAACCAATCCTAAAGGAGCACATTGTGCTGATTTCATTTGAGATCTTATCCTTTCTCTCCCTTTCCCTCTCTCTCTTTTTCTCCCACCCTCCTTTCCTATGAACACTGAATGCTAAGTAATTTCCTTGTCAAGGTTGCTTATCAGGACTAGATTTACACTTGATATCATTTTCTAAGCATGTAGCAAATGGTCCACACATTAAGAGAAAAAAGGAGCAGACCATGTTTGTGTCTGAGGAGGAAACAAATCTGAAAAAAAAAAGGCTGTTAATTAATATCCTAATTAAAAAAAAAATAATAAAAGATCATTCAATCACAGAGCACGCCTAGGAAACAAGCAACAAAATGAAGTCTAAAAATAGGCCTGCGTGCTCTTTATTAATCCTGAACACACTGAGGCACTTTCTGTTCAGTGATGGAGTGCAGGTGAATTAAATGCACTATGAAGGATCTTTCTTTAACCTCCTCCCAAAAAATTAATTTCAAAAAAATTTGTTGCAAACATTTCAGTGCATCAGCATCCTGCCACTTCCACAGCAATGTTTAAAATAACAATGCTTGTCTTAGAGGAGAAAATTGTGTTTAAGGCTTGCTTATGCCTAACTCAAGGTAATAATTTGCAAAGACAGTGGGAAATCAGATTGGAGCCAGCCAGTGGGAAGGATTGGGAGATAATCTGTACTGACTGGGTTTAAATTTTTAGTTTAAGGATTCCTATGTTTTCAGTGATTTTGCAGGAGAAAGAGAGATCCCAAAGCTTATTCCAGGCAAGTAGAAGTCTAAGCTTTGGCCAGCACCCACAACAAAGACAGCAATAACATCTGCTTTAGTGCCTGAAAATGAGAACCACAGAAGTTTTCTGCAGAACTGTATGACCCCCCAAATGAAGAATTCCAATTCCTATGTTACAAAGAGATGAATCTGTAACACATTGCTACTGAATCACACTAATGTAACCCACATAATCTGTTAAAACCTATCACTGAATAAGAACACCCATAGTGATTTTCTTATTATTGAGTCCTAAAATGCATCACAAGCATTTTGATAAAGGTATAGAAATGTATTATACTGGGTTAGGCTAAGTGATAAATGTCTGGCACATTAGGTCCTCTGCATTAAACACCCATCATTTTGCTTTCCTTCTCAGGTTCCTGTACATGAATGCCAGGCAGCCAGTTCCTCCACAGGCATGAAACCATTTAATGTGCCCATCTTTGGGGACAGCACACTTGGGAACAATGCTCTCCTGCCCTCTGTGTTTAACCCTGGTGAGTGGCTCATGGGCTCAGATTGTCTGAAGCCATTCAGGGCACCAGGTTCCCCCTGTCTTCCTTCATCAGCTTAGGTTAAACAAGCAAAAGTGCAGTGATGTCACTTTGTCTTTCAGATGTGACTGTCAGTGGGTGAGAGGGATCTAGGGACAAATGGGAGCCAATTCCTGCAGCATTGGAGAAGTGATCTTTTGAGGTCTTCTTTGCTGTACAACACTGGAATCCTAATTTTTCCTAGTTTATGTGCTACATCTTGGCAGAAAGGGAAATGTAGATCTAGTTTTCACTTCTTTTCTGATCTCTTGGTCTTCTCTCAACCTGCTCCCCATTTTCTCTCCTGCAACCTGCCTTATTTCCTGATTCCCACCATTACCTCTCTCTTCTGTAGTGACGATTTCTCTTTTCACTGACTTTCTTCTGCCTTTTACTCATTTTCCCTTCCCTTTCCACAGCTGTTCTTTCACCCAAGTCTCATCCTTTGCTTCTTGTGGACTGACTCAGATGGAACCTGAGGTTGAAAATACTTTCCAGAGAAGGTACAGAAACCCAGGGATCTCACAATCTGTCAAAAAGAAGTTGCAGCAATGCAAGATTTCCTGTATCTTCTCCATTAAATCTCCCAAGGCAATTCCACGAGTGAGGCGGAAGGAAGGTAGCCATGACAACTGAAGGCTTAATAGTATCAGGTGCCTTCTGCTGATGAGCCTCTTCCTGACCCCAGAGTGGAAACTAATGATGCCATCTCCAGGGTGATGCATCTCCTCCACTATGACCCATGGACTAGAACAGTCAAGGGACAAATCTGGCATAAAGAGAATTATTTTGAAAGCAAGTCAGATAAGCTAAGATACAACATGAATCATAAACTGAAAAGGTGATATCATGCCCTATTCAATTCCCAGACAGAAATAGAGTTTTAGCTTAGACCATCTAGAATAAATATATAACTCAGAATTTGTGTCTGCCCCTCTCAGGTGACAGGAGAAGTCAGATTGGCAGCTCTGCCTCACCAGTCTCTTCAATGCAGATGACACTGAAGGTACCAATTCTCAAGCAAAATGCCATTGCATGTGTCCTGATTGCACTCCCCCATGGCCCTTCATGAAAAGTGAATGTGATGTTGCAGAATGAGATCTATGGTGTGGTTACCTTAGAAGAAAAGCAACATGAAAACTGAAGGACTGAAAGTCAGTCAAACAACAGAGCCCACCAGTGGGACACTGCTTCACAGAGACCATGTGAATTCCCAGCCATTCCCCTCTTCCTTGCCAAACTTTGTTAGCATCTAGTAACACTGTAGGGTCATACATCTTGCTGATCAAGAAGCACACCAAGAGAAGGTGGGCAGTGTTTCCATGGTGCAAACCAAGGAAAGAAGCCAATCACTCCTTAATATGATTGACTTCTACTAGTGGACTTCAGTTACTGAGGATGGAAAATAGACTAAGCAAGAGAAGAAACTTTATTTTTTAATAGCTCAATTAAATTGTGCATGATTTAAGATGCTTCTGACAAGAAATGCACTTAGGAGCTCTACTATTACATCACACCAAGCAGCAATGGGATAAAGGTTAAAGTACTTAGCTTCCAAAATAGTATAGAGCCAAGATCAATCATATGGGAACAAGTCCTGTCTAACATGTCTGCCCATCTTCTTAATAGTAGAGTGGTACATAATGCAAAACCAGATTCTCCCAGTTAATTTAGAGTGTGGCACTGGCGCTGTGCCATATGCTGCCCATGGTAATTTCTGAACCTTATATAAGAAGCCAGATAAATCCATGGTTGGTCAGCTGTGGTTTTAATTATGATGTCAAACTGATTCAGGTAATAACTTAAAAGATGTGTTCAAGTAGTTTCCTACTTTTCATGGAAAAAACATGGCACAAACTCTAAATAACCCTTTGCTGCTACCTTCTTCAGGAGGCACCCACATTTCATTGATTTTGTCTCCTGATATCTAGGCATTTCTCAGGGATTCAGAGGTCACCTTTCCACAGATTAAAATCCCTGAACTTACTTTTCAATAACATCTTCTACTTCACATTGTAATTCATGTTTATGAGAGAAGCCTTCAGAAGGTCCCACTCAGAGGTTTCCTCCACTCAGTATTACAGGAGTTTTCCTTGTGGTCAGCCATGTGAGGACAGCCACACTGCCAACTCCTACTCTAGCAAATTCAGCTGGATAAGGAAGATTTTTGGGCCCCAAGGCTGACAGGACTGCCCATCCCGCTTTCCATGATGGCAGAGTCATCCCTTCAAACAGCAGCCACGTTGACACTAATAGATTAACAGCTTCCTGCCTGTGTCCTGGCCTGCCTAGATCCCTAGGAAAGGGCCTAAGAAAAATAATACAACATAGTGCTACCATGTCATCTGATCTCCAGTTCTGGCAATCAGTTGATAAAGGTTTCCATTAACCAGATTTGCACATGGATCATCAGTTTTAATGGGCACCACTCTCCATTTTGACTAATATGGAATTTTTCTAGCTTTTTTGAACCTACTGCATTCCCACGCTTCACCACATCCTGTAGCAACAGGTTAGTATTGTGCAAAAAAATCACCCTTTTACAATGTTGAACCTGCTGCCATTATGAAAATTGTGACTCATCATTTCCTCTTTCTCTTCTTCACAGCATTCATGTGTGTTTAGATCTCTTATCATATATATTCTCTTGTCCAAATTAAAGGAACCTTGTCTATTCAGCCTCTGCTTGTATGCAAACTGTTTGATAGCTCCAGTAATTCTTATTTCTTTTTTTATTAACTGAGACAGGGAGCTACCAGAAGTTCATGCAGTACACAAGACACAGAACTGTCATGAATTTAAAGTGGCAGCAAGATAGTCTTCATTTTTCTGTGTTTTGGGTTTGTTTGGTTTTTTTGCATTCTCTACGCTGTTGGCTTACTGACACTACTTGAGGATGTTAAAATCTTCATTAATTGAAACAGTCTTCAGAAACTGAGGTGAATTCTGAACTAACATTCACTGAGAGACATGATCCCAAGGTGCTCTTAAAAAAGATTTCAGCACTTGCTTTATTCTCTCAGCCAGTCAGATGTTATTAGGTGTTACAAGAAGAGCCTCCTCCTAAAAAAGAAATGGGAAAGCTCTAACAGACTTCATTAACAGACAAACAAACCTACCTGACCTATTTTCACAGTCTTCAGATAGAAACACAGTGAGTTCTTTGCCCATATCTCTGCTCTCATCTCCATACTTTCTATTGTCTTGGGATGACTCTGAAACCATAGGAGCACGGAGTGAATCTTGTCCAGCTGGCCCCAACAGCTACATTGGCTCAAAGACACCCAGAAAGACACAGATGTCTTTAGCAAGTGTAAAAAGGCTTCACCCTTACAAAGAATTTAGTACATTTTCTCACCCTATTAATTAGTTCAAGGAGAAAGTATTAGGCAGACTTGTGTAATTGTGCTGGTCCACTAATCTAAGGAATAGTATTTGTTTTGACTTGCGAGTAATATATGATACATTTTTTCATAATTATGAACTTCATCATAAGGATAGGCAAAGAGATTTTAATCTCAAGTTGATAAATTTTGCAGGGCTGGGTAACAGGTGGAGCCATTTATCTCTGCACTAACTTGATCGTGTTTACAAACCTATTGATGAATGCTTCAGAGGAGTTCCAGGCCCACCTTGTTACTTATTTATTAACCACATGGATCCATGGGAATCCAAACTGGATTTACAGCACAACTTGCTTATTCAAAGCTGTAGCTGGGTACAATTCCCTCTTCCTCAAAATACAGATTTATCCCTGCATACCTATTAGTTACAATGAACATTGTCTCAATGGTCAGAAGTCTCAATTATCCAAACAAATCCCTTATGACATCGGGATAATTGAGCTCAGCTACTCTTGTGGATAGCTGAAATACCAACATTCCCATGTAATTTCTCATTAGGATTTAAGTGAGCTTAGATTATATCTTAGAAGTCTGTCTTTGATCATAGAGCTATAATGCAAACATAGTGATGACATTATTCCCACACAATTAGTCATTCCTCTTAAAGTGTATTTTAAATATTAAGGATGATACGTCTTCTTGTAAACTCTCCCCAGTTTATCCAGAGAGCTTAACTACTAAATCAGTACACCAAAAGACTGGTATGGTGACAACCTATTTTTAATCGGAAAAATGAGGTGTCAAAGTGCAAATTTCAGCAAACAGTAGCTACTGTGAATGGAAGCAGGAGCCTCCAAACAAATCACACAATTATATTCCTGAAATTAAATGAGAAAATTAGTTTAGTATAATAACACATCAAGCTTCATGTGGCTGGAAGATAAGGCATTGTCTCAGTGAACAAAAAATAAATAGTATGACCCCTCTTGGAAAAGGCTACCAAGTTGAAAAACAATTCTGAGGAACTGTACTGTCAGTGGGAGCTTCTGGGACAGTGCAACAGGCAGAGGGGATGGTGTTCAGGAATGGAAGTTGCCCACTTTTCAAACATAGACAAAATATCTAATCTGTTCCCAAACTGGCCCTTTGGGTGAGAGCACATCTTGACCTACGGTGCCATTAACAGCATAAGCAGAGAGAGCCAGGGCAGGACAACAGTGGGGTTTTTAATGGAGTCCCAGATGAGAAAGGTGTAAAGTGAGCAGTCAGGTAGGGCATGGGCAGTGCTAAAACACACATGCATGGCTTTAGGCTCAGCTTATGGCAGTGCTAGCCACAGTTTGGTTATACAAGACAGGGCAGAGGTCTGTGCTCACAGCAAAGATATCAGCTCAGGAGTGAGATGGAGAGCAGGTGGCAGGAAAAGAGAGAATGGGTGGAGAAGGCTGGAGACAGGACCAAAGGAAGGTTAACAACTTGAAAGGACATTACTTGGTGTACCAGGGAATCAGGCCCAGCAGAATGTCCCAGTTCATGAGCCTTCCCACCTGACTGCTGTCTCCCCACATTTTTGCAGAACTTTTGTAGCTAGACTGGGACAGGCTTGTAGAAAACACTGCTATACCCAATAAGACGGGAACACTTTTGAAGGTGCTCTGATCACTGGTTGTTTTCAGCATGTTGTTGGTCACCTGACACCCATTAGCCAGTCACTGAGCTCCCTGCACACACATAACAAACATTTTGAAATTCTTCATGGACGTGAGGTCCTGAACCAGCCAGTCACAGAGAGAACTGGATTCCCAGGGCACTTGGGGGAGCATTGGTGTGCATTTCAACCCCATGGCAGTGCCATCACACACATACCTCCCACCAGCAGATCGACACACACACATGTGTTCACCAGCTGCTGTGGCTGTGTCCAGCTCACAGAAAGACACCAAAGGTGCCTGGGGTCTGTCCATTTTGCAAACACCTGAGTGGACAGATTGCTAGTGGTCTGTAGGGATAGAGACAGTCTTCTGAAGCTCCATTCCCACCCACCCTGCTTGAGCAGGGTGTGCCCCAACCCTGCTGTTTCCTGAGGCTACAGAGCAGACAGAAGGAATACTTGTTTTACTCCCACCTCTGCTCAGCTTGCTCAGCCATCTCCTCTAGCTGTTCGTGAAGCAACGAGGAGGCACAAACCTCTTCCCACAACAAGGAATATGAAACACCCCTGGAGTCAGTGTGTCTTGGAGAGAGTAGGCAGCCATGATAACAGCACAAAGGCTGGTGAGAGGGCCCTGGGTAAACTCTTGCCATCCCGGTTTTGAAGGGCCTAAGGGGATGACTACAAAAGGGATTGCTCCTGTGTCAGCTATCCCTGCTTCAGTGGTTGCTCACTGGAGCTTTTCTTCACCTCACCAGTGGAGTCTGTTATTTCAGAGGCTAGTGGATGACAGTACAGTATCAGCTGGAAGGACCTGAGCCACCTGGCAAACATTTTCTCAGGGCCAAGAGAATATCCACTGTTTTGGGTTTTTTTGGTCTCATACAGAAGTGTCCATATGAAGAATACATATCACTTTCCCCCTTTGAAGCTGGTCAGACTGTCCTTTAGGATGTTTCTGTGAGGATGGCTGACAGAAGAACTTAATCTTTTGGAGATTAGTAAATGGCAGAGGATACTGCAAAGGAGAAGATAAACTAGCCACCTTAGATTGTAACCCCAATACTGAATTTAGGTAAAAACAATCAGGAAGGGTCTGTTTTGGGAAAGCCAATGGCTGTGAAGATGAGCATGAATGGAGGTCACTTGTTTTCAGTGGCAGATTACAACTTGTCTTCTAGGGAAAAGAGTTACAGGGACTTTATGACTTTCTGAAGGCCTTCAGCAGCACCAGCTGCAGAAAGCTTCACCCCCTTCTAGAGGGGCCTTTCTTTCACTGATTTCGTAAGGTGACTGTCTCAAACTTGATATCTTTCAGGCAGGTGAAGTAAAATGAGCTGAATTTCATCCCAGGGTCCACCACCTCCAAAGTGAGGGGCTACACCCAGGAAACACTACTCTGACTTTTCGTCTTTTTCTGGAGTAAAGAGATGATCAAGAGCTGGATGAGGTAAATAAAGCAGTGAAGGATCCTGCATGTCCTCTCAGCTGTTTCCATTCACTGAGCTCCTGGAGAGCCCCAGTGGAAAATGAAAGCTGCCTTTGCTCCTCTGCAGTGCCCTCCAGGGAGAGCAGGAAAGCACCTACCCTTCTTCAGAGCACATCACCCCTCAGGCACAAGGCCTGGCTGTCACCCAGGGATGTCATTCACCTTCTTGGTACTTCAGATGCATCTATATTTTTGAATCGTCCAATTCTGTCAGAGTTGTGGGGAGAAATAAGAGAGGCTTAAAATAGCTAAAGCAAAAAATTCCCCAACTGTCAGTTTTATAATTCTTAAATCCATTCCAGGAGAGCTAGCTTTAGCCCTGTTTCCTGATCGGTTGGAAGAACTGAGACGATCAATTAAAGTTTTCCCATGCACCCTCTTGGACAGATGGTTGAACCATTTTAATTAAGTGTATGTATTGGACTGACAGAGTTGATGTATCTGACGTGACAGACATTTTCTGTGTTCATTTAGGTTTTTAATCTTTCACTCTCTTTTGTATGCCCAGAATTGTGCTATTTGCACTGTGCTCTCAAAAGAATTATTCAATACACAGTCGATCGCTTGGATTATTAGATTTTTATTGCTTGTTATTGTTGGGTTTGGCCACAGTGAAAAGCTCCTCAGTAACAATTAGCTACCACTCTGACTTTAATAATGAAAGGACCTAACATTTTGAAGTCTCTGTTGGAAGATAAGTGGTCATATTTTTTAAAAGATATTTAGATGTCAAGAAGGGCAAGTTAAGGCATACTGAAATTTTCAAAAGCATCTAGGTACCCAGTACCTCAGATTTCAATGGCACTAAAATGGTGTTGGTTTTCTGCAATGCTGGACTCCTAATCCCTGTGCAAGCCTGCATTGCTGCAGTAGTACAAGGGGGCTGTTCTCCCAGATTCCTATTTAAAATAAAATTAAATTAGCCTTGTTCCTAGAGGTTTTGAAGTGAGACACATACGTCTCTTTTCCTTTATCTCTTTACATTCCGTGGCCTTGCATGAGGTGGAAGATATGGCATAATGGCGCTGGTGGCCCCCAGTGTGAGAACAGGATCTGATGGAGTGTAGGATTTCCCTTTACATTACTTCCATGATGGGATCTGGGTAAGAGCAAGTTCCTAACACACAGAGATAATTTCACAGCTAGAAGTCTCTTCCTCGAGTGTATCAGTCCATAAGTTTTTTACAATATAATATAATAAATTATAATGCATATATGGACACAGAGAGCTACCATCATTTTTTCTTCTTGTGCTGGTATATATACTGTACTGGTATATATATTAGACATTGCTACAGTACGTACAAGCCCTCTAACTTTCCTGGGTTTCTTCACATGACTCTTTCAGTCCTGTTTTAATATTAATAGAGATTAATAGGTAGATTTGGTATTAATAGAATCTACTCTCTCTAGGTTTCAGTGAATATCAATCAATAGCTACAAAAGTTCCATATACTGGAATACAAATACTCTTCTTATTTCCTGTGTCTTTGCTGAATGACATGAATGATTGTTTTCACCTAAGATAAACTCCTAGGCTCTTACACATTTCATGGCAGAAAAAGCAATGTCTCCTGCTGGTAAGAGAACCATTCTGCAAAAGTACTTATACAGAGACCTGGTTGACATGCTCATTATAGAAAAGAAAGTAGTGTCTTTATCCTCAAGACTTTCCAATGGCCAGGATCTATCAGCTCTAAGAAGTAAGATTTCTTGAATGGTCTTTGAGGAAAAGCAAGAAGAAATAGTAAAAAGCATGAATGTGGTCAAGTGCCTGACAGTTTTGGAAGATAAAATATTTGTGACATACCAGACAAGTAGAAAGGGAAGAGTCGCAAAAAAAAATCAGGTTGTTCTGTTCAAGGAACACAAGAAAACCTGAGGTTTAAAAATGAATGTAGTCCTTCCTGGACAGACAGAGTGAGAGAGGGCCCTAGGTATATCCAGCTTTTAATAACATGTATGCATAGTCCAACCAGTGCATGTACAAACCCTGCACTCCTTCACAAACTTCAAATACCTGCAGGCATAGATAAATACTTGGATAAGCACATACCTCTTTTCTTGCTTACATGGGAGATTTTGTTCATGCAATAAAGGCTGAGCACTTTTTTTGCAAAACCTCATGCTGCATCTGCATATGGGAGTGTTCTGGGAAATTCAAAATAGCCACAACGTCAAAAGTCCCAATAACATACATTATCTGAAGGCTTTTGGGGAGTGGGCTAATGAACTTATCAAATCACTAATAATTGGTTTTGAGAGGTCAGGTGGCAGGGGAAAGGAAGGAGAAGGATGGAACATCCCTTTGCTCTGCAAAAAATGGTAAAAAGTGTGATCATGGAAAGTGCTGATTGAAAAGCAGAAAACTGAGCAAGCTGCAGCCCTTTCCTAGCAACAAATCAGGAATGTTAATATTTCATGCAGTATTGTACTGCAATATTATAGGTGTGATATCCTGTACTGTCAGATCCACATACAGAGGTTTAGTAAACAGATTCACTCCTGACCAGAATCAGCAACAACACATTTGATTTTCTAAGAGCATCTGATCTGATCTAAGAATATCGAAAAGAGCCAGTAGCTCAGACTGACATTATTACACAAGCAGTCATTTTGATATTTAAGCTTGTACATTCCTTAAGCTTCAGTTGAATTTCTTGGCATTGTCAAAAAAAAAAAAAAGAAAAAAAAAAGAAAGAAAAAACAAGCCATGCTTCTGATGAAAGCAGCTGTCATTCAGCACTAGGACTTGCCCTTCGAACAGCTGTACTTGATCTCAAAACTCTCACCTGCACAGCATTGTAGGCTGAATCAACTCAGCTCTTTGTCTCACTACCTCAGATAAGCCTGTCATCAAAGTGAAGAGATAAAAAAGAGACAATCATAACTCTAATGTCATATTTGACAGAGGAAGCTGTTAGTCAAGTAGCTTTAAACTGTTTCTCCTCTACACGTATCGAGTGACGTCCTGGCACAGCGACAAGAACTTATCACGGTACTTTTTAATATGAGAAAGAAGAAAAAAAAAAAACAAAACAGAGCAGATGTGTCATCATAGACACACCTTTTAGTGGACCTTCAAAGTGAAGAACTGGAGAGGTTCTTTTGTGAGACAAGTGTCACAACAACTCCATCTTCCTAGAGGTGCCTGCACAGGCCACTGCAGACAGCACATAGCTGATATTAGAGGTAACTATGCTGACAAGGAATTGGCCAAGAGAATGTGCCAAGAGAACAGGTTTCCTAGGGCCAGATCCTGAATTTGCTACTCAGGCAAAATGCTAAGTAGTGTAGGAACTGGTCCAAAGGCAGCTTCCTAATAAGAAACTGAAAATAGCTTGCTCATCATAGCTGGCATTCCAGGAAAGGTGAGGAGGAGAGCGAGCCCCAAATGTAAAGACTGGGCTGTAGCAAATTTAGGCTGTTGGCTACTCACAGGAGAATCATTAACTGACCCCTCATACCAAATAATTGTCAAATCTCTATTTCTGTGTCACTGAAGTTCTACTTTTAGTAGTGCAGCAGCTTCAATAGTAGCATTCACATTCATGCACTGCATTAAACCCAGGGATCTCAAAAAGCTTTAGAAATTATATCTGTAACATTCTGGTCAGACGGAGCTTTTGTGTACAGAAAAATGCTAATGCTGGAAAAGCATAAGCACAGCCTTGGGCCTATGGGGCCCTATGTTGATATAAAAAGGAGATGAGTTGGACCTAATTCAAGAGATCCATAGTAATTTTACACACCTAAGCTGCCTTGTGACTTGTTTACCTGCCTGAAGCTCCCACAGCGATCTTACGCAAAACCTTCAGCATCCAGGGGTTTGCCTTGACTGGGAGTTTTTGTTTTTAACACCAAGTGTCTCTTCTATTGGTTTCAGCTGTATCAAGGTCAAGGAAAAAAATAAAAGTCACTGACTCCTAACCCCTTAAGTTTTAACTTAAAAAGTTTAACTTTAAAAGCCTAAAATATACATACAAGCAGCTTTACCTACTAGCTACAGTATTGTACAGATAACTTCAGTACCACATCTCACCCTAGTGTTGGATCAGTGTCCCATAAATTAGGTCTCTAAAGTTTATGTGTCTCATATAATCCATGGATCTCAGCTGCACCTGGGGTCAGTGGAAAGAGTCAGAAACCTCCATGAAATGACCAATAGTGCCTTTTGCAGGGAGGATGCCTTGCCCTCTGCCAGGGCTGAGCTCCCCTTTGGGATGTGAGATGGCTCACTTAGGTTAGACATGTGCCATTTTGGTGGCTGGTGTTAGATGTGATGAGCCCCATCCATATTGCCAGATATTTAAATGTCTCGAGGTCCTTTCAGTGAACTTTTTTTTTTTAATTATACAAACCTCACATATCATAATGGTGCATAAGATACCATGTTATTATGTCCCCATAAGATCTAATTGAGCACCTGGGAATAACAAAAGATTGGAAAAGGAGAAGTATTATTCCACCACCAGAGTATTTTCAATTTGGAAACCATGTAGTACAGCATTGCAGAAATTTGAGCACAGCTCCTGTAAGAAATACTCTCTGAAGCACCATCACTGTCATTGTGATGGAGTCCCAGTGTTGCATATGAGAATCAAACTCCTATGGCCAAGCCAGGGTGGAAGTTCAATGACTTAGTTTTACATGAGGCTGTGATGGAAACCCTACACAAACAGAAAAATTTAATGCTGAGGTTCATGCTGATTTTTCTCAGTCACCTGTTAACTGAATGGACTTAGCTTTTCTAGGCACTGCCAGCCCCAGCAGTAGCTGCCCTTGCTGCCATCAATAGACACAAGTCAAAGCAAGGGTCACAGTTAGGAACAGTTTTCTTTCCCCAAAATAATAGGGAAAGTCCCAGAGGGAGCAGGAGTTCTGGCTGGCTCATTCTCTGTACTGCCCCACGCCTGCAAGAAAAAGGAGAGAACCACTTTGGATGATGAAGGGAAGGGAAGGGAAGGGAAGGGAAGGGAAGGGAAGGGA